>RWGY01000009.1:27477591-27783853 GCA_007726485.1 Eragrostis curvula | reverse complement strand
GACTTTGATATGCTGCATTCCCTTTCATCATTGTATACCTTAGTTTTTGCGAGTGCTCATATGTAACCAACTATCCTTTCGATTGAAAGGAACATTTTGACGCTGCCAATATATATGTATTCATACACACATAAACATACACAATACCTTAGTGCTTGACATCTATCAATCTGGTTCAACACAATTAATCAGACTCTGGTTAGGATCAATCAGAACAAAATGAGAACATCAACTGCATATGTATCCCACTGCCAGACAGGTGTTAGGAAGAAAGGAGGCTGGATCACTCTGCCATTCCTTGCAGGTCGATCGATCCCTACGTACTCTCTTTTCAGCTCATATATATATCAAACAACTCACGTATCTTAATGAACCCTCTACAAGTACAAATGCAACGAGTGCATGCGCACAGTTGTTTGACACGTTCCGTACGAAGTATCAAGTATGTATGTTGACACAGGGAGAGTGGTGGGTGTGGGCATGGCCATGAGCGCGACAAGCAGCAACCTCATCGTCTACCTCATCAAGAAGTACAACGTGAAGAGCATCGACGCCGCGCAGATCTCCAACATTGTTCGCGGATGCATGCAGCTCGCGCCCGTCGCCGGCGCCGTCGTCTCCGACGCCTTCTTCGGGTGCTACCCCGTCGTCGCCGCCGGCGTCGCCATCTCTCTTCTCGTACGTAATATATATACAAGCCACGCGTCACAACTCGATCACACAGTCCCAATTTTCCATGTCTCGTAATCAAGTTATTTTGTGTACATGCATGCATTTCGAGTGAACCGTGCAGTCATTTGTGCTGTTCACGGTCACCGCCACGTTCCCGTCGCTGCGTCCGCCGCCGTGCGCCGCCGCGTCACCATCATGCCAAGCGCCGAATGCCCTCCAATCAGCGATCCTCTACGCGGCGGTGGTGCCTCCTGGCCGTGGGCAACGGCGGGACGCGGTACAACACGGCGACCATGGGCGCGGACCAGTTCGACGGCGGCGGGCGGGACGCGTTCTTCAGCTGGTACTTCGTGTTCCTCTACGCCTCCTACATGGCCGGCGACACGGCGGTTGTTTACCTGCAGGACAGCGTCAGCTGGCCGTTGGGCTTCGGCGTCTGCGCCGCGACGACGGCGGCGGGCCTCGTCGCTTTGGTTGCCGGATCGAGGCATTACCGGCGGCCCGTCCCGAAAGGGAGCCCGTTTACGGGCCTTGCAAGGGTGCTCGTCGCTGCTACGAGGAAGGCAGCAGTTACGCTGGATGATTCAGTGTCACTTGGTACTCTCCAGTATTACCATGGATCGTCAAGTCGTGACACTGCTTCTGGCACACCTACTGAAACACAAGGCCATGCGCCGAGTGAAAGATTCGGGTAAATGTGTAATTGCTTGAAATTATATTCCTGATGAAGAAATTATTACTCAAAATTGTGTTCCAACTTGAAAAAAAATATAAATTCGATCGCGTGTGTGTCAGGTTCTTGAACCGCGCCGCGATGATCGCGCCAGGCGACACCAACCCAGATCAGGACGGGTCCGTGGCGAGGCCATGGCGGGTGTGCACGGTGCAGCAGGTGGAGGACCTGAAATCGGTCATCCGCGTGCTGCCACTGTGGTCGTCGGGGATCCTGGTGAGCATGACGGTGAACGCGCAGGTGAGCCTCACCGTCCTTCAGGCGCTCACCATGGACCGCCGCGTCCTCGGGCCCCACCACTTCGCCGTCCCGGCCGCCTCCATCACGGTCACCGTGCTCGCCGCCTTCGTCCTCTTCGCCGCGCTCTTCGACCGCCTCGCCGCCGCCCCGCGCTGCCGGCAGATCAGGCTCGTCACCCCGCTGCGCCGCGTCGGGCTCGGCCACGCCCTCAACGTCGCCAGCATGGCGGTCGCCGCGCTCGTCGAGCGGAGGCGGATCCGCGTCGCCCGCGGCGTCGTCGCCGGCAATGGCGGTTCGGCCGTGGTGGTGGTGCCGATGTCGGCGGCGTGGCTGGTGGCGCAGCTGGCGCTGACCGGCGCGGAGGAGGCGATGCACCTGCCCGGGAACACGGCGCTGTTCTACCGGGAGTTCCCGCCTGCGCTGCGGAGCACGGCCACGGCGATGCCGCCGCTCTTCATCGCCGCGGGGTCCTACCTCAGCACGGCGTTCGTCGACGTGGTGAGACGCGCCACGCCGTGGCTGCCCGACGACCTCAACCGCTCGCGCCTGGACTGCGTCTACTGGACGCTGGCCTTTGTTGCGGCCGTCAACTTCGGATACTTCCTCGTCTGCGCCACCATGTACCAGTACAAGGATGTCGACGACCTCGATGAGGCTAGCCAGATATCGGACGACAAGTAGAGCAAATCGATTCCACCATTTGAGTAATTTATTTTGTTCATGTAAAATGCACAAGTTATTGTATGCCCGGTTTGAGTGCACCTTACCTTGTAAACTTGTACATACCATCCTGATACTGATCCCGGGGAAAATAACAAGAAAATAAAAAACTGTTGTACATACCGGCACATGACATGCTGGGCCTTTCTTTTGGCGGGCCTAGTTGTGTCACCGTAGCCCAACCAAATCCAACCCAGTAACGTGCACGTCCCACTCGCACTGTCCACCATCGCGTTCTTTCGTGTCGCACAAGATGAGACCCTAGCCCAGCAGAAAAAGAAAAAGAAAACCGCACGAATCACAAGCCAAACTCGACTCGAGAGCAACACCCCCCCACCACAACCAAAGCCGCCTCCATCGCTGCGGAGCCGCCACTTCTTCGACGGAAGCAGCAGCAGGCCGTGCGCGCCCCCTCCCCGCGACTCGCCGCCGCCGCCGCGAGCTCCTCCTACCCCGAGATCGCGCCCATCCTCTAGGTCCGTGGGTTCCTCAGCCGCCGCCGCCGTTGCAGGAGGAGGAGGAGCAGGTCAATACATCGCGATGGTACGGGGATTTTCTGATTCGTTTCTTGATTCGATGTTCCTCCAGCGATTCGTTCCATATGCTCCTTCTCTTATGCCTAAACCCGTGCGCCGCGCTACTGATTTGGTCAGGCGGGCAGGCTCCTCGCGAATCTCATCGTCATGGGCGGAACCGTGGTCGGCAGGGCCGTGCTCCAGGCGTACCGCCAGGCTATCGTCAGTGAGTGCTCGCTCCTCTGCTTCTTTCAATGGTGCCGCAATGTAAATCTGTCGGTCAGGTCGTGACTGATGTAATGGGGTAACTGGAGCTATCTCCTAGTCTTTTTAGTGTTATTAGCGGTATCTGGCTTATAGAATTGGTACCAAAAGATCTATTTTTCTGCTATTCTTGTGGCCTGTGGTGTCCCAGTCTCGGTACGCGGTAACCAACCACTAACTAGGCACTGTTCGTTGGTAGGATTATGGTAATCATTTGATGTGCTCTGTTTCTTCAAATGCAAATAGGAGATGCACAAGCTTGTAGTACCTTTTTTCTTCTTCTCTAGAGTCATATTTTAAACATGATAGAACTTATAATGTCGAATCCAAAAATGATCATTTAAAATTATAAACATGATAGGAGATGCACAAGCTTGTACCTTTTTTCTTTTTTTGAGGTTGTTTAAGGCCTTTTCCCCTGGTGGCCTTTGCTGTAACACTTGGTATTGCTTGCTTGTCAGTTTTAGGGCCATCTTTGGAGTATTCTGTTGTTAATACACAAATCATAGATGCAAAGATCTGCTCTTTTCTTTCTAATGAACTGACACTCACCTTTTCTGTCTTTAGAGTGTATTGATATTTCTCAATTACCACTGAAGGATGTACTAAAGTGCTTCCCTAAAGATACATATGCGAAAGTAATTGTGACAATAATTATCTAGTGATATTAGAATCACGCCATGCTCTTGATTTATGGTTGCCTCATGATCAAACTTTTTTAAAGAGTGTCAATTTGCATAAAAGTATCATAAGTTAGTTCAGGCTTTGTGTTTGGAACTTCTGATGATCCCTGATTTCGACTGAATCTTTTAGTTCCTGCACACACTTCTGAAAATATAGCCGCATAAATGCTAACTTTGACATTAATTTTACATGATGCCAAAAAACATCTGATATTTATTTAGCTAGAGTGCTGCCACAAAAAAAAAAAGCTTTCCAGGGTTTGTAGCATCTGTGTGACTACGCTATCCTTTAAAGCATATACTTGTGAGATGCAACTAAATGATCACTATATTTCCAATTGTGTCTTCTAGATGCAAATAAAACTGGAGCTGCCCAGGAAGCTATAAACGGTATTAAAAGGGCTAGCAAGGCCATGACCGAGCAAGAAGCCCGGCAGATACTAGGTCTCAGTGAAAAATCGACTTGGGAAGAGATTGTTCAGGTCTGTGATAGTTTTTTTCCCCCTGGTCCTGTAAATGCTCCTGCAGCTCCATCCTCTTTTTTCATGTCAACCTCATGTGATTTAAGATTATTTATAAACCATATGTTAGTTACTTGTTGGGCCAGTACCTAATATCAACTTTCTCCTTTTGCAGAAGTATGATACAATGTTTGAGAGGAATGCCAAGAACGGGAGCTTCTATCTCCAGTCAAAGGTTCATCGAGCAAAAGAATGTCTGGAAGCTACATATCAAAAGCCTGATGTACCAAACTGAGATGACCTAGATGCCTAGCTTCCATTTGAAGCATTAGGTTTAATTGACCAATTTGCCGGGCTACAGATCATATCTCTGTCTTTGAGTTTTGTTGGGTGCGTCAGGTTGATTGGTTGTAACAAGATGCGGCTTCACCTTTTGACATAATAAACAAAGATACTGAATTTTGACTGATTCTCATTCGCCATGCGTGTATGTTTGGATTGTAAAATCATGCCCCTTTGCTGTTATGGAATGACCGTTGGTTGGTTGTGTATTCCTTTGTAAAATCATGTGCCGATGCTTCTGGGCTTTTGTATGAACTTGCGGAGGTAGTGACGAAAAGGATACCCTTGATCATCACTTACAGGAATACGTTAGCGAAATTTGGCATACAGCCGCGTTTTTGACCATACTTTATGAGATGAAGCATTAGTTTAGTCATCAAAAAAGGAGGGGGATGGGAGACTGCATCAGGCAAATGATGAAACGAAAAACAATTTTCACAATATGTAAGTTTACTTTTCATGAGCTACCAAGAGAGCGCCCGTGGCCTAATGGATAAGGCGTCTGACTTCTAATCAGGCGATTGTGGGTTCGAGTCCCACCGGGCGTGCTATATAACCTTTTTTTTGTTGCAGATCCTTTTATTTTTGCCTGTGCAGAATTTGACTACTGTGCAAAAAGTAATTCCCTGGAATCTCATTTGATTTTGACTAGTCGCGCTCATTTTTTTTTGCGACTAGTTGCGTCTAGAAGAATGACCTTGCTTCCTTTTTTTTTTTTTTTTTGAAACGAACCTTGCTTCCTTTAGTAGGTTGTCCCTTTCTTATCTACAGGGGATCGATCGATAGATGAACCAAAGAAAACGGTCAAACGGAAGGAAAGCCTTTTCTGCGAATTCATGAATGCCCAAATTTTTCTTTGAGATGCGCGAATCCACGAGACTATGTGAGTGCCTTCAGTGCGGGGCGTCCTTTTCTGCTGATTGCTTCACGGCATGTTCTCTTCCCTCGTTCATCATGTGCAGAGGACCTTGTCCAGATCAGCAAGGCTTCCTTGACCTCTCTCCCCTCTTTTCTGCTGTTCTCTTCCTCTTCTCGGCTCTCCCGCAGCCAGGCTAACCCGCAAGCTTGCGGCGGTCCGCCGCGGCCACGGTAGCGACGACGCTTCCCCCTACCTGCAGTGACGTCTCGATTTTTACTTGGTAACTCTCCCTCCTCCTATCTGTGCCTCCTTCCACATAGGTTACAGAATTTAGAGGCATACCGGCAAAGCGTTGGTTCTTAGGAGTTGATCTCTTGTTTGCAATTACTTTTAGTGGTAGAAAGCAACAAGAGGGAGGCCGAAACAACCACGTAATTTTGCATCGATTTGGTCTGGGAATTTGGGTGTGGATGGTTAGACGAGGGGAACGGAAGTCCCCAAGTAACCAATTTCGTATCAGTTATTCAGTGAGGTTAGTTCTGCTTGGAAAATTGGGACAGCTGCTTTGGTGTTTCCAGGATGAAAGGGTTGAAGTTCTTGCAGACATACTGTTTAGTTTACGAAATTCTCTAGCCCTCCTGACACTTCTATATGTCTTTCAAAATCCTAAAACAAATTTAAGTGCTCTCTAAGACTTCGTCCCGAGTGTGTCATCGTTATCTTATCAACCACAAAAGGGGTATCATATATGTGCCAACTCCTAATGTGCTAGAACTTCTCTATGTTTATGCAGATCTTTACTATTGACTGATAATGTGGGGTGAAAAGACTCATCACAAGCAGAGGCATCAGGCTCATGTCCCATCTGGAAGTTCCAAGGAAAAATTCAACAACAAACGCCAGCCAAAATTTATACCAGACAATTATAGCTCAGTCGATGAGGTAACAAGCAGTAAAATGATCCTAATATGACACTTTTCATGCCTGACGTGTAAAGAAAATATTGTACTGTTCCGGGATATTATAACCACTCCTGTCACCAATCAATACAGAACACTAGCAAAATTGAGGCGATCAAGTTGGCCTTATTTGTTCTTCGTGAATTCCCCTGAATTTGTTTATTTATTGTTGATGGAGCTTCAAGCCTTCAACTAAGGGCTGGATAGAATATGGACAAAAGCTGTTAAATATGAGCACCACCAGTGCATAAGAAAATGGGAATCCAGCATGCTACATGGCTATATCTGCATAACATAAGTTTTGTGCCGCAAATTTTATGTATTTATTTCTTGTGGTAACATTGTTTCAACAACATCATTTCTTTTTTGGAAAAGAAAGTTTTCTGCATGTGTTTGTGTTATATGCCACTGTATAATTCTTGTTCAATTTATGAAGGTGACTACTGCACTGCGAGAAGCTGGTCTTGAATCATCGAATCTAATTCTTGGTATTGACTTCACCAAAAGCAATGAATGGTCAGGTGATGTTACCTCCGTAATCGCATTACTGCTCCTGCCATGTCCTCTGTTTCCATCTAGGGATTCTATCAGCTATGACCCTTTTCATATTAAAGAAATACTCTGCTGAACTTTGTAGGTAGACATTCCTTTGGAAGAAAATCTCTGCATGCCATCAATGGAATCCCAAATCCATACGAGCAAGCTATTTCTATAATTGGACGAACACTGTCGCCTTTTGATGATGATAACTTGATACCGTGTTTTGGATTTGGTGATGGTAAGTATTTGCACTTATTTTTCTTTTCTCATTATGTTTTTCATTTGAGGAATATGGTTTGATAATGTGTAACTCATTCTGTAGCGTCTACGCATGATCATTCCGTCTTCAGCTTCTACCCAGATAATCGTCCCTGTCGTGGCTTTGAGGAGGTCCTTGTAAGATATCGACAAATAGTTCCACATTTGAACCTTTCAGGTAACAAGACCCATTCCCCACTTTTTTGTTCCGCATTCTACTTTGATAGCAAACTAAACATTTCATGACCTCCAAGCCCTCCCTCCCCTTTTTGTGCCATCATAATTACAGACGCTGTCTATTCTATTAACATGAGCGGATGCATAGAAGAGTATTAGACAAACTAAATGTATTGTGCAATAGCTTACGTTCTGATTCTTTTGTTCAATTTGTGCACAGGACCGACTTCTTTTGCACCTCTTATTTATGCAGCAATTTCTGTTGTTCAAAATAGTAACTGGCAATACCATGTTCTCGTAATCATAGCTGATGGACAGGTAACACGTTCGTAATAGCATCAAATGACTTCAATAGAATTGTCACCATGTGTCTTACCTGAGAAAAAGTTGTAGGTGACTACCACTAATTCAAATGATGGAAGATTAAGTCCACAGGAACTAGCAACTATTCAAGCGATTGTTGATGCTAGGTAAAATTCAGTTCATCCGTTGTTAGAACTTGGCCTTCCTGTTGAATTAATATAGCCTATTTGGTTGCCAGCTACTATCCTCTTTCAATTGTGATGGTTGGGGTGGGAGATGGACCATGGGATGCGATGCAGCAGTTTGATGACTGTATCCCTGAAAGAGCTTTTGATAATTTCCAGGTGATTTTACCACTACTATATGCCTTTCCAGTCTGAAACCTATAATGTTACGCTCATAGAAGTGCCTTCCATGATAGTATTTTATCTGTCATCCTTTTTCTTAATGATTAATGGTGTAAACCTGTTGATGATTCCACCTTTTTGAAAAAAGGTATCTGAATTGAGTTGTACAGTTGAGCTCCAGGCTCCAGCATTGCCTTCTGAGTTCTGAACTTCTGACTAGCGACTAGTAGAAGAGACTCATATATCTGTTGCTCTACTGAAAATCTTGTTTATTAACTATTGCAGTTTGTGAACTTCACTGGTATTATGTCAACAAATAAGGATATGTCAAAGAAGGAGGCTGCATTTGCCCTTGCAGCTCTTATGGAAATACCTTCTCAGTTTAAAGCAACTCAAGGCCTCCGACCTTCAGAGTACTTGTTCTTACTCAGTTTCCTGTGGTCCTATATTAGTTTGATTGGCACCAGTGTTGCATTTTGCTGATATTCTATTGCTTGCCCTATCCAAACTACTACCTCAGGCAGCAAACGCAAAGGACTAGCCCTCCAAGAATCCTTCCACCTCCAAATAAAGTTCTCGAACATGATAATGCTGCAGCTTCACATCCTCCAACTACAACCTCCCGGTCGACTGGTATCAGCAAAAGTGCCACTGACGAGCAGGTATGTTGGGTCAATTACTCTGCACCATACTTTTCTCCAAAATTATGGCACCTTAAACCTTCTTTTTTTTGTGCTGCGTATAGGTATGCCCGATCTGTCTAACCAATCCAAAGGACATGGCTTTCCAGTGTGGTCACCTGGTAAGTTTTTCTTTGCGCGTGTGGTGTCTCTGAATAGATTTACTCATTATAAAAATGTGAAGTATCCGCAATAACTCAACATCTATTGCTAGTGAATATATGGCTGAAGACATGAGCGCTGTTATTACTAACCCCAATTTTGATATGGGTAAAAATTTGATCGAGCAGTTGATAAACCTTTTTTTTTTTTAATTTTGTTCTTTGTCCAAGACATGCAAGGAGTGTGGCCCAACTCTATCAACGTGCCCGTTGTGTCGTGCGCCGATTACTATGCGTGTGAGGCTATACTCTTAAGACGATTTGGTGTTCTTGGAGAGGAGGGATGAACCATGCCCAATCTTAAGAAGTATCTAAGGAGGAGAAGCACTTGGATGTGCAAGAACTCTTGCACCAGAGAATCTTGAAATGAGAATGCAATGAACATATATAAATTTGATCTATCTTATGTAAAGTTTGTTTTTAATCGTGTATAGTAGTAGCAGTGGAGCATGTTTTCTGGTTGAATGGGATACCAACAGTTGTGTCACTCTATACTTGTCTGTTAATATCAGAGAGCAGATAATTAGATATAGCATTATGTTGCTTATGGGACATATACCAACTCTGATACACCCAGCCGACCCGTCAGCTGCTCCCTTGCGATGGCAAAAGGCAGCGGAGTTATGCATTCCGTAGATCGCACCGTCCAATTTTGAATGGACGAACGCACCGACCATCTCGTTTTGTGTGGGATACAATACAAAACCCCCAAAACACATCTCTTGATCGGCTTCGGTTTAATGGAAAATTCTTTTCCAGTTCAAAAAAAGAAAGAAAAACACATCTCTTTCTGCTGAGTCAGCTCTCGTGCCCTCCTCCCTGAAGCGACGGCCGGCGGCGATACCTCTGCGATTGCCGCGCCCTCGTCCTTCTGGAGGCGGCGGGACAGCTGACATGTACACCGCCCTCGTCCTGCTTCCCCTGCCTTCTCCCTCTATCTTTGCGACGATGGGCACCTGAAACCCTATATCTGACTAACAATTTTTGCACACGAAACTTCGCTTTTCACCTAAAAATTCTGCGGCAGTGGAGGTTCAATGGCATTTGTCATTGATGGATCCAGCGCTTACATTCTTTTTTGCAATGGAAAATTGAGTGACCTGGCACGAAATTACCTGATCGCTTGACTGGGTGTTATAACGCGATCAGTATGCTTCGTCCTTTAGAAACCTGCTTAAAGAGTCTGGCATGATGTGTGTAATGTTAGTATCGGAAACAATTACTAACGTATCCTTGGGCGGTTTCAGATTATGCAGAGTTCCATACTATTCCTTTTGCCAACTGTGTTAACCTTGTTTCAGTGAAGCAAATTAACTGCACTCTTATACTATTTTTGAGATTAGGATCTGGAACTGCAATTTTCTATGATCTGCCGAATCCCTACATTTCTTGTTGGTGCATTGGCAAGAGAATTATGTGTTGGTGTATGCCTGATAGATCTGCCCCTTGTGAAGTAAAAGGAAACAATCTCTTTATTATAGTGAAACATATCTTTTACATTTTTTAATCTTTTCTTGGTCCTGTCTAATGAAAGAAAGGGTACTTACTCTTTACTCAATTTTCTGGTTTACCTTTATATGATTTTGGGGCTTAGACGAAAAGCTTACATTAGGTCCTGAGCAATGCCTTAGCATAAAATCTGTATTGAAAGTTGAAACCAGATAGTTGAACTGTGTTAGTCTTACGGTGTTGTTATCATGGTTCGACGGACATTTTACACCTTTTTTCATTTTTTTTTTCTGTTTCAGTGTTGAAAAGATGGATGATCATTTCACAACAAGCTTGAAGAGGAACGAGAGAACTGATGATCTCAAAATGAACTCGAAGAAGAGGAGAAGAAAAAAATGCAATAAAGGAGTGACAACTAAATCATTGTCTTCAGGTCTGTCTCTTCTGGACATCTTCCTTACAGCACTATCTGAATATTGAGAGTTGTGTTGTATCATGTTTCTTTAACTAGGTGACTTGCATCGGGACTTGAAACAAGGTGCTGAAAGCGGGCTCAGTGAAGAAGTCAGATCAAAATTGTCTAAAAGTGTTGTCTCACTTGCTCTGTCTAATGGTGATTATATAAGCTATTTATACCCTTCGTTCTTTTTCAGCTATATATTTAAACATCGCTAATCATAAATGATTTAAATTACAACCTTGTGTAGGACACATGGTGTTATTTGCATGCTCAGGCATAGCTGTAGAACGTGCGGGCTGTGTTACAAGATTTCTGACTACAGCAAGCTTGGTTACAGCATTAAATGAAAACAGAAAAGGCCATGATAACTTGAAAGTTGGTGCTGCTAATCATCCTTAACTATTTTTCTTTTTACATCATATAATTGTGATCATTGCTGACTTGTCTCTTGCTTTATCATTATTCATTATAGATTGAAGTGCGCCATGAAGACAATGTTGTTGTAGGGTTTTTGGAAGAATATGATTTTGAACGCAACGTTGCTGCTGTCAACGTTAAGGACATCCCTGGTCTTTGTGCCGTATCTTTCCCCAGGATGTGGAAGAAGTTCGTGCCCCATAGCAAGGTTGTATCTCTTGGTCGTGACACTTCAGGCAAATTAATAGTCATAAATGGGACGTGGAATAAGCAAACGCGGTCCACTTGTAAAATATCTAAGGTATACTTGCATTACAATACGAGCAATGTAATTTGTTTCTCTGTAAAGTTTATCTCAGGCAATGATATGATTTGTTTCCTCAGTTCGATTTCACTATGTTTTGCTCCATTGTTACTGCTTTCTTTTGTGCTAGAAATGTGAAGGTGGGCCACTTGTTGATTTTGGCGGGTGCTTCATTGGCATAAATCTTTCTTTCTCTGCGAAAGGAACCACTTTTCTGTCAACGTTCAGAGTTTTTGAACAGATGAATTGTTGCAAATACCTGGAAGATATTAAATTTTCTGCACAGTAAGACTCTTCTTAAGGCAGTCCTCATATATATATTTCCAGTGTGATGCCTATTCTCTTCTGTCCCGCTTCCTGTTCCAGTTCGTGATATATCATAGCTGTTTTGTGTGCTAAATAACGTGTGAGGCTTAGGTTTTTGGAATAGTCTCCGTTGTTGGGAGTACCTTTTGTAGGTCTTTTTTTTTTATATTTGTAGTTCCCTTGCAAGTTTTTAATGGGTGACACTCAACAACCTGATTCTTTTCCCCCTGTTCCAAGTTATTTTCTATCCCATTGGCACATGCCACTGCTATTGTGTTGATTAGTCATATTTCTTGTTTTGATATTGAAGAGACTGTATTTATTTTAGTTTAATCAAATAAAGAAAGTTTTTGTCCAAATTTAATTCTCACATTGTTTAAATCATGATGTCTTCTGTCTCCGGAAGTTTTATATAACATCTCTCTTTTTTTTGTTTAAATGTACTAGTGGAGATCCTATTCTCTATATTGTTCTTCTCCAGTAATTATATTTGTGTAGGTGTTGCTTATGAATGCTCTGATTTGATACATTTTACTTGTGTGTTAACTCATCTTGATGTTGTTTCAGTGTTGGAGAAAGACTATCAGGTGGAACTTCTAACTCTCATCAAGAAGGTGAGTAAACACAGACACCTTAAGGCGACTAAATATTGCTATTGTGACATTCGTCTTCATTTGTGATGATTTCAGTTTGTGAAGTCGTCACAAATGGTCCTATTATTTACATTTGTAACATTGTCTAGCTTGCATTCTTCAGTTGTACTTACATAGCGTTAGTGTTGATCAATAACAACTCTATCCATGATATGTTCCTCAGACTCTCATTGTGTTATGTAGACAAAACTTTATAATGTTAACACTAACATACGACAATTTTACATTTGTAACATTGTCTAGTTAGCGTTCTTCAGTTGTACTTACATAGTGTTAGTGTTGATCAATAACAACTCTGTCCATGATATGTTCCTCAGATTCTCATTGTGTTATGTAGACAAAACTTTCTAATGTTACAAACATACGCAATTTTACCATTTGTTGGTGCTAATCACAAGAAGTTCATGCCAATAACTTCACCGTCAAAATTAACAAGCGGTCCTCTAATCCCAACCTATCAAATTGAGAAGAAGTCATTTGTAATCCAACAGATATGGCAGCTAATTCAAATCTTATATAACTGTTAACTTCCAACAGGAGTACCTTGGAGATTTTACACGAGGCGCGTACAAGTAACTTGTAATCAAGTGTGCCTGTCCAGTCAACCAGACACCCATTTGCAGCCATTAATTTCCCTGATTTGAAGCAACGCCCTATAGCTGCTACTTCAGAACACATATAGTACTGAAGCTGAATTTTTGCTGGACGAGGACAGTAATCCTTGACACTGACTAAAGCAACATTATAATGCAGACTATAATGCTGTAATGTCCCTTGTGTACGGCCTTCATTTGTATACACTTCAATCTGCAAACGATGTAAAAACTAAGCAGTACCTTAAAAAGAATAGTGATCACAATCACAGAATAATTAGGAGTACCAACCCTCAAGTTTTCTTCAACCTTGTTTTCATAACCAGAGCTTCTAACCAGAGTCGCTGATGTCAGAATAATCGTAGATTGATTCCACTTAATAGCAAAACATGTGCATGCAAAAAACAATGTCTCTCCTGCATACCATAATTTTACTGTTAATAAGTGATGAGTAAGTATAAATATCAAAAAGTAAATACTAGCACATTACTGAAAATCACCATGGAATGAAGCAAGTGCAACGACATTGCGTTGTATGTTAGAAGAAACCTTTTTACTGAGCTCCCTCCAGACACCTTGACCAAATACGTCACCAAAAGGCTCCTCTATGGTATTGAACAAACCCAATATAAATTATTAAAATTATGATGAAAACATGAAACAACAATTTGCATTACCAAATTTGAAAATATTAACATGTTCACTGTATGCATACTAAGGCTAAACTAGTTAATAGTTGGTGAACACAAAGTACAATCGTGAGGATCTTACAAATAGAAATCATACAAATTACAACAATTTGCATAGTATCATAGAGTTTAACAGTTTGCCAGTGCTTACCCTCTGGATGGTAGTTAGATATGTCAACCGTGGGTCTTTCATCAAGCCTGCGAAAGAACATCAACAATATAACTAAGAAAAATGGATCAAACACTCAAATATGCAAAGAACATCAACATGACTATACTAAAATACAAAACTAAACTAGGGGCAAACCAGCATGATATACATGGTTCCACCTATATGAATAGAATCATAGTCAAGGAATAAGATAAAGAAAGACAAACTTGAAGTTACATGGATTTATATTTCAAGTAAACAAGATACTTCAGCAAATATCACAAAAAAAAAAACAGAATATGGAAACATAGTAATCCCTTTTGATTGGACAAACATAAAAGCGTCAAGATTAAAAGTTATATGACCCTAACCAGGTAACTTTGTGGAGAACAAATATAATCCCTTTTAGTGTGCACACACACACTTCCTTTTAACAGGACAAACATACAAGCGCCAAAATTTAAACTTATCTAACCCTAACCAAGTAACTTTGTCTTTGTGGACAACAAATATCCTAGTACAGGTGGTAAAGATGAGTACTCCACCGAAAGGAAAAAAAAAGAGAGTAAATTTCAGAAACCTACAACTATTTGTACCCTTGTATCACAAAACTACAACTTTTGAAGTTTATTTCACAAAACTACAACTATTTTAACCTTTAGTAACAAGAAACTACAACTTTTGTGGCACATGTATGAATGACAAGTGGGACCAAGCTATGTGGCACTTGTGTGAATGACAGATGGGACCATACGACAAAAGTTGTAAGTTTGTGTTACTAAAGGTCAAAATAGTTGTAGTTTTGTGAAATAGACTTCAAATGTTGTAGTTTTGTGTTACAAGAGCACAAATAGTTGTAGGTTTGTGAAATTTACTCAAAAAAAAAAAAGAGAACAGTGTGAAGCAGCTATAGATGCAAAACATCTAAGAAACAGAGCGATAAGCATTGGTAAGTGGGGTAGATGATCGGATAACATATGAAGGGCAAGCTTTGAAATTACATGCCTGGTTGCCTTCAAAACTTTTAAATGTGGAACACATTTCTTCTTTTGTAGAGGTGACCAATAATCTTCCAACTGCTTGATTATTGCTCGCCAAGGTACGAAAAAGGTTCTTTCCTTGACCAGAATAACATTCATACCAACAAAGTTTCCATCAAAATCAAAAAGTGGCCCGCCTTCGCAACACTAAGAAACCAGTGTGTTAAATTCCAGTAAAACGATGTGATATGGAACAAAACTTACATAGGAGAAAAATCATCATTTATATTTTCTCCTATATACAGTTGAGTACATATAGGAACAAAATCAGAATAAAATAATTGTATCATAATGCAAGTGTACCTCAGAGCCACAAATATACCGCATAAGCTCTTCATTATCTTCAGGTTTGCTCAAATCACCACAGCCAGTATCACACTTCTGGCTATTAATGTGCCAGAGATCTCACGCCCTACAGCTACTACATTACTATGGGGCAGATTTTCCTCTGCACATTTGAGAAGTACGACATGAACATCAAGGGGTGTCATGATGTTGACAACAGCAAAGTTCTGATCTAAATTATATTCTGCCAAAAATCCCTTGTGCACTTCACTGCCTCCCTGGCGCACTTCAATCTGTATAATACATGAAAAGGCGTACAAAATTATCACAATTATGTTAATTAATATAAACAAGAAAAAAAGGGTAAAGAATTATCAGCGGCACCAACCTTTAAGTTACCATGGATTTTCTTTTTATCATTTAAAGCTGTAACAAAACTTGCTAAAGTCAGGAACCTTGTAACGTGTCCTTGCCGTTCTATAGCTATGCCTGAGCATGCAAATAACACTGTGTTCCCTACAAAAGATGGAAAATTAAGTCATTAATAATTTACATATACATAATACGCAAACACGGAAAACTAAATTTATAAGAGCGTATTTACCTTTAGACAAAGCAAGTGAGACAACACTCTTAGACAAATGTGACACAACTTCATCACTGAGCTTAGTCAAGATATCTAGATTAGAGTCCCCAAGCATGTTTCCTAGTCATAGAAACACCATAAAACATGACCATGAGCTGTAAAAAAAGCACATGCAGAAAAAAAAGGACGAATCAGAAGACCTGAGATCGATGATTCACTTGTCTCCCTTCTAGCATTGCGAGCTCTTTTATTGTTATGCGAACTTGTTGCATAATCACCACCCCTCCTAGTTGTCACCATTATATCCAAGACTGGAACAGAATAAGGCAAAGTGTGGAGACATAAACAATAAACCAACACAGCAAAACATGTAAGATTTAATCTATTCAAAGGAACGTCAACGCAAGTACTATGTCAAAAAGTTATAATGGCCCCTGACTTAATAATTATTATAAGCATAGCTGTAAGTGGCAAAACCAACTCTGAAGCTATTCAAGGGAAAAAAAAACTTTGATGAAGCTAACCAAGAAACAAATGAAACAACTATAATAAGCTTGAGACAACTGAAAGAAATGGAGGTCGCTTTAAAAGTTTGTGCAGGTTGTATCACTGGTGCATTTTTTTACTATATATGTAACCAATCATAGACCCTTACTCAAGTAGACCGTATGAAATATGTTCTCTCATATAGCTTAGTCTAGACCAGATAAACAAAACCTACATAAAAGCAGAGACATGTGCAACGGCAGGAATAGGAACAACTTTGTCCTTCAAAGCTTTCCTCTTGTCCATCTACACAACTAAAGAAACTCTATACATGTGTAGCTTCAGATCAAACTGAGAAACAAAATTGTGTGCAACTTTATTTAAGAAACTGGCAAGTTACACCCAGAAACATGATGTATAATGTCATGGAGCAAAGAGCGTTCCCTCAAATCTTGACACAATTGAAATAAAGGAACATGCAAAAGACATAATCTTTTTTGTGCAAATTGCAGAATTCATGTTGTCAATCATAAACATAACGTAGATGGTCTCGCTTATTCCATGGTCTAGAACAGATTTATAAACCTCCATATAAGAAGCTACATACGCTGCTGAATGAACGATCGGCAATTTTCTCCTTTTAGGCTTTCCCCTATCCATATACATGCATGAAAATCTTGTAAAGTATGAGAACCAATTGAGAAAGGTCAGTGCTCTTCTTAACATGCCGCATTACAACAAGGTGGCTATAAACTGACAGAAATATTATTGTATAATCAGAGACATATTTACTGTTATTAGTGTGTCATGCGATATTCTAAACAAACGCTACTTGAACACATCATACCACCCAATCAAGCAATCCTTACAACCGAAAAGTGTTGTCCTCAAACTTTCCAATAAATCGGCCTGGATCTAACAGGAATAAACACCGTTGCACCTTTGTTATCGCAACATTTGAGGCACGAAGGTGGGGGCTCTAGGGTTATAGGTGCCTGATGCCACACAACATGGAGGGAAGGGAGGAGGAGGGCCGCAGACATACTAACGGAAACCGCGGGGGTTGCAGAGAGGAGGAAGGGGCGGAACTCGTTGCCACCAAAACGGCAACGGGGCTGTTCCTGTTTACCCTGGCCTCCAAAACCTTGTGCCTGGCCGAGGCCGTCGCTCGTTGCAGTCAGCCAAACGCCAACTGTCGCGGCAGCAACAAATCTCACCTCGCCTTGCACTTCTGAGAAGAATCGGAGAGAGGCTCCAGGATGTCGTCGACGTTCACCATCGTTCCCTTCCCTTCTTCTCTCTCACTTCCTCTTCATGCCTGGGTCCAAATTTAAACACCAAGAATTACATGCAGTACCAAAGGTATAGTCTAAAGCATAGGCGTCATCGCTTCCGCCCCCGTACGGTGTTTTGGGCGACGTGGAAGCTTCACGTTACGGCACGCGTTTTGTGGACGTCGTGGTGCTCCTGCAAACAGCCGCGTCTGCCTCCTCGCCACCCGGCACCCGCCGATGCCCCCTCACGCTTGCTCTTTGGGCTGCCTCTCATGCAATGCTCCACGGCCTTTTCTTTTGCGTTTTAGGCCTGCCTCGCCTGGTGTCTGACCATTTTCTTCGTGGCCTGTGGTTGCTTGGGCCTTTGGCAAGTCGTTGCTCGAGCCTGCTACAAGAGCAGACAGTTGGCGTTTGGCTGACTGGGCATGTCTGGGCCGGCGTTTGGCTGACTGGGCATGTCGTTGCTTGGGCATGTCTGGGCCTGCTTTCCAAGCCATGAGGCCCATGACGATGAACTAGAAATTGGAAGGACAAAGGTATGAGAATAGATTAGCGATGCAAAACTTGTGATGGAGGAAAACGAAATACACAGTACAAAAAAAATCCGAAACTGTGTTCAAATCAATCAGAGGAATTTCAGCTGAAAAATCAAAGCTCAGACAAATAAAACTGGACCTACCGGCTCCTCAGTTGCTCTCCCATCTACGCTCTATGGTTGCCTGGACGCTGGGCATGTTTTTGCTTACAGGCCGTTGCCCGTTCCGCGCCCTTTCTGCTTCACCTCGCCGTGCTAGCTTGGCCCGCTCCGTGCCCGCTTGCTGTTGCACCAGGACGGGCCGTGGACGTGCGCATGGCCACTGGCCACCGTCGCGCGCGCCCGGCCAGGACGACGCATGCAGGGGGCGACAGAGGACGACTGCCTAAGGTGAGCCATGCGGGGGAGTCGTACCGCTGGAGTACCGGCGTTGAGCGCTCGACGCAGATAGCAGGTGGACGAGTGTGCTTCTTGCGGCGGCGCTCTTCTACTACTGCCAGGCATTATCAAAGCAAAAGAGAAGGTCACGACGACATGCAGGTACAGCAGCAAGTGGCACGGGAGTCCTGGCCGCGTGGCCTCCTGAGCTCTTACGCGTGTGCCAGCTACAACAAGGAAACCAAAGAGCGCGTTCGTCTCGCTGCTTTGCAGAGTGTTCGCATTTATTTTTTCAGCAGCAGCTACAGTGTTTTCAACAGCAGTTACAGTGTTCGCAGTTATTTTTCTGCAGCCGCAGCCGCAGCTGCAGCGAAACGAACAGGCTAAATAAAAAGAGCAGACGGTGGCCGCCGTATGGCCGTGTCCTTCGCAAGTGCAGGCTTGAGTAGAAAAAAAAAAAAAAAAAAAGAACGAACGAAAGCGAGCAGCGATAAAGAGACCAAGATGGATTTTTACATACCAAAACCATTCAATCGGTCCAGCGGGCAGCGGTGAATTGAACGGACGCAGCGGAGCGCGTCATATTTTCTAGTAGATACAGAGCGTAGCAACCCACTCCCAAAAAAGAAGAAGAAGGAAATATGGGTGGTTTTTTGTAATTTTCTGCAGAAATGAACTTGCAGGGGTCCATGTATGGGTGTTTTTGTATTTTTTTTTTGCTTCTTCATCGAGCCACAGCCGCGAGACGAGTTGAGATAGCTCGCCCCCTCCTCGACGGCCATGCTGCTGCGCCTCCGCCCGCCGCCGCAGCCGGCAACTGCGGCGGCCGCTACCGCCGCAAGCCTCGCTTCCTTCATCCCTTCCCCTTCCTTCCGCCGCCTCCTACCCTTGCCGTCCTGGAGGCCTCCTCCTCCCCGCCGCCGCCTCTCCACCACCCTTGCTTCCTCCCCAAATGGTAACTCGCTTCTCCTTGTACTTTCCTAACTGCGACTGGTTGGTGAGTCAGTGCGATGCGCCTTCCAGAGATGGTTTAAATGCTTTGTGAACCGAATTTCTTCTGACGGGAAAAAAAAAAAGGAAGAAGAGATTTCTGATGAGTTTCTGATGTGACATTAGGTTCGGGAAGCCGATTGCATTCGGCTGAGGAGCGATACGATGTCATTGTGGTCGGAGGTGGCCATGCCGGATGCGAGGCCGCGCTTGCCTCGGCTCGCCTGGGTGCACGCACCCTTCTTCTGACGCTCAACATTGATCGAATTGCATGGCAGGTTTGCACTGAGTTTTGCTTCAATGTCCAGTCCTATTTTCTTATCAATGAGTTCGCCGTTAAGTTTTAGCTTGTCTCTGGAACCGCCAAATCATGCTTTCTAATATCTACATCATGGATTCACGGTGAAAATCCGTAATCAAGTTCATGTGCCAGAAAGATGCCTGGTGTGACATATTACAAGTGAAGTCCCACATACTACGAATTAATACTGCAGCATAAGAATTGGACATTGTGAAATCTCCTGTGATTATCATGTCTAAAGGACACAGGTTTTGTTCTAATTTAATATATATATATATGCAGAAGCCAAACCCGTTCTATCATTCAGAACAAGGATAGCTTTCGTACCATGTGTTTCAGATCTCATTATTATGCTTTTTAAGAAGCATCCGTTGTCAGCAAATTGCCTCAGATGTTGAGGTTCTTTACATGTACCAGAACTCTGGTTTTGCTTCCTGAATCATTTTATTTATGTTCTATGTTCTGCAGCCTTGTAACCCTGCTGTGGGTGGGCCTGCCAAGTCTCAACTTGTCCATGAGGTTGACGCCCTTGGTGGTGAAATTGGAAAAATTGCAGATAGGTAGATAGCCAAACATTTCTGTGTCTGGAAAAATGATTTCTGTCATTTTCGTTTACTTGTAATTCAGGTGTTGGCCTGAGACTTTATTACTAGTGAACTAACAAAGATATCTTAGTATACTCATTACCTCTTCCTCTGATAGGTGTTACCTGCAAAAGCGTATACTGAACAGCTCAAAAGGCCCTGCAGTACATGCACTGCGGGCTCAGACTGATAAGAGGGAGTACGCAATAGAGATGAAGAATATTGTAGAGAGGTCAGTATAAACATGTTTGATCATAATTTGCAAGCATTACTCAAATTTGTACTCTTGGTTGGCAAGGCCAAAAGAGACTAATGGTACATAAATTCTATCATGCTTCATTTTGGATACATATCAGTTAAACTATATTGACATGATCACTGTTTCAAAGATTCTAAGGTTATACTCGCAAAAGTGTGATTTTTTAGCTGTACAGATGTAACACTTCATGAATTTGGCATGTGATACTGTCATTTCCAAGTTAAAAATGTGTGGGGCTACTTGGCTACTTCTGGTGGTCAAGGGGAATATTGTATCCTGCATATTAGTTCCAACGACCTACGTAGAGCTTAACATTTCTCTGCCTTCCAAATAAACGAATTGTGATGCTGTGGATAATTATTGTTGCTGACCGCATATAAGCTAGTGTGATGTATTTCGCTGTTACTTAACCGATTGTTACATATCCTATTTTCAGTACAGAAAATCTTTTCATTAGAGAGGCAATGGCCACTGAGGTTTTGATAGGAAAGAATGACAGTGTTGAGGGCGTTCACACTTTCTTCGGCATGGACTTTTATGCACCGTCTGTTGTACTTACCACCGGAACGTTTATGAGTGGTAAGATTTGGGTTGGTAGGACATCGATGCCTGCTGGGCGAGCTGGAGAGTCTGCTTCTCATGGACTTACTGAAAACTTGCAGCAGTTTGGTTTTGAAACTGACCGCTTAAAAACCGGCACACCACCACGAATTGATCGCAGGACAGTTGACTTTTCTGGATTGGAAGCCCAGCATGGTGATGAAGAGGTATGTATACTGCATGCAATAAACTTCTCATTTTATTTCTTCTTGGTTATCTGCATTAATACAATTTTTCACTTGTATCAAGAATGCAAATTCAGTAGTTCAGTACTATCCTTTTCATTTGGCTGTCTTCATTGCATATTATGGCAACCTGGCAAGCTATGAGATTGGCTATTTCAAATTAAATACTGCACATCTGTACTTTTAGATAGATATTGCAGCGTCTGGAATGATCCAGTTAATCTGTTTTCTCTATGGTTAGTTATTACGTTGCATGAACCTTGTAGCCTATAAAGCCAATAATAAAATATACCTTGAATAGAGTTTTCCTTTTTTTTTTTAGAGGTTCAATACAGTGTTTCTTTTATGCATAAGATCTAAAGAAAGTCCTTGGGTTCAGTGTGCTGTTGGGCTTACACAGTCTAGCGTATATGCATTCACTAGCTGATTATACCATATCAGCTTGATGAGGTGTATTCTCTGACAGAACTTTTACATCCTTTCTGCATCTACTATATGATGTATATGCACCTCTACCAATGTGCTTTTGGAAGTTTAAGGCTTCCAGGAGGGTTTAAGCTTGACGTTCAAGTTGCTTTGATGTAATTTTACGTTTAAAAAGATTTACCTTTTGAAACAGGTTGGTTGGTTTAGTTTTGATCCTGAAGTTCACATTGAGAGAGAACAAATGTGCTGCTATTTAACACGAACTACAAAAGAGACACATCAAATTGTTAGAGACAACTTGGATGAAACACCAACTTATGGTGGCTGGGTTGAAGCAAAGGGACCAAGATATTGTCCTGCAATTGAAGACAAGGTATCTTATCACTGACATTTTGGGTTCCCTACATGTCAGTCCTTTGTCTCGGATCGTAAGGTTCAAATGTAACTGTGTTCTTTGTTTCAGATCGTAAGATTCAAAGATAAAGAGTCTCATCAAGTCTTTCTTGAACCCGAGGGTAGAAATGTTCCTGAACTTTATCTGCAGGTGTAGTCGTCCTTCCCTCTCTATCCATTCTTCATCTTCTCCATTTCTTTTGTCAAATTTGCTAATCTGAGACGATGGCACATATTTTGCTTCTGTATTAACCTAGCACTTCTGAACATGTGTACATGTTAATTAGGGCTTTTCCACCGGGCTCCCTGAGAGATTGCAATTGTCGCTTGTGCGAACACTACCAGGGCTGGAGAACTGTCTAATGCTAAGGCCTGCTTATGCCGTTGAATATGATTACTTACCGGCTTATCAGTGCTCAAGATCACTTATGACCAAGAAGTTTGAGGGCCTATTCTTCTCCGGCCAGATTAATGGAACAACAGGATATGAAGAAGCTGCAGCTCAGGTTTTTTTATTATTATTATTGCTGCTCTGTTCTTGATGTCATAGCATTGCGAATGGTTGGTTGACTTAGATTTGCTGGATCCTAAGCTTGCTCGCTTGTTTCCAGGGTATAATTTCGGGAATCAATGCAGCTAGGCATTCTGATGGAAAATCACTAATTATTCTTGAGAGGGAAAGCAGCTATATAGGAACTCTGATTGATGATCTTGTTACAAAAGATCTTAGGGAGCCTTATCGCATGTTAACAAGGTAATAATTTCAGTAGTATTATTAATGCTTTGAGTCTGATCCCGAAAAATGGTTGTAGACTTCTATTTAATAAGGTTGAACAATATTTATCAGAATTTCCTGTTGATAGTTGTGTTTATCTTTGAAAAGCTAAACATCTGAGGACAGCAATTTACCATAGAGGCATAGATACTTCAGTTTACCATTGAAAAGCCAAACGTCTGAGGACAACAGTTAACTAGAGAATCCCCATCAGACCAGTATCAGAAGGAGCTAGTTTAAGTGTTTAATACTATTGACGATTGAAAATTCCTGACTAAATAATATCACATTGGGGTGTTGGATGAGTCATATTACTGAAATTTTGTAAAAACTCGAATTGAATTGCTACTCCCTCTGTTCAATATTATATGTCGGAGATTAAGGATAGGTGAAAAAGTAGAGTGCAGATAATGAGGAAGAGTGAAGGAGGAAGATAGAAAGAGAGCTGCTTTGGGAAGCAAGAATGACGTGTAACGTGAGAAATTTTGAAACCTAGAATGGTATATAATGTGGAACAGAAGGATATTTAAGTGTTTAACAGTATGTTGAATTTTATATTATCCATTAAGCCACTTAACATTCCATTGATTCAATATGTCTCTTCTGATCATAAATTTACTGACTTTGTATTGATGGGGCGCGTATGGACACCCAGCCGGTCAGAGCACCGGTTGTTGCTTCGAGCAGACAATGCTGATAGCCGTTTGACTCCTTTGGGACGAGAGATTGGGTTAATAGACGACAGACGCTGGGAGCTTTATCAGTCAAAGCAAGCCCGCATTAAGCAAGAAAAAGAACGGTTGAAATCTACAAAAATACCGGGCAAGTATAAATTCCCTAAGTTAATGGTTTATCTAATGCTCCGTTAGTTATTTTTATTTGTTGTCCTATATAATGTAATTTTAATTTTGTCAAATCATATTTTCATCGAGTTCTGCTAAAGCCTAAAATATAGTTATAAAGTGCAATTGTCAAACATGTTGATTGGAAACCGCTGATTTCCTAATCACAAGTTAGAAAGAATGACGATGGTATGTTTAGATAATTTGGTCGCAATTTTTAAAATGGATGAGTGCACATAATCTTGGGCGACATATATTTTGACTGGAGGCAGTATTTTTAACGTGTGCCTACCCAGTGTTGTTGCAAGCATCTCTTTAGGAGCTCTAACTAAGTGCTTCTGTTCTCAGGAGGTGAATTTGCTGCTGAAGTTACTGCAGTATCTAACCAACCTGTAAAGGATTCATCTACACTTGAAGCCATACTGAAGAAGCCACATGTACAATATAAACTTCTTGATAAGCATGGCTATGGAAATGAAAATTTATCTCGAATTGAGAAAGAATGTGTGGAGATTGATATCAAGTATGAAGGTTTCATTGCACGACAACAGAGTCAGTTACAGCAGGTAGTTTCCTTTATGATTACTTGCTTTTTACATATCTTCCTTTCCTTTCTCCTTTTTCCTGACTGTTGTTTACAAGGGAAGTTCACTGAACTGCTATTACACATAGTACTTTAAGATGTCCAGTAATAATTGCATCCCTTGTTCAGCTCATTGGTAGCTGGTAGCTGTGTTCTGCTACCAATAGTCAGTTACATGGAATGTCAGCATTCAGTAGGCATTTATTATAGTTTCCTTTTGGAGCAACTTGTTCAGCTCATTGGTAGTTGTGTTCTGCTGAGACGCCCACTATGGGAATAGTAATTGTTCTTTATCTTTCTGCGTTGAATAGACAATCTCAGCGTAATTTTTCCCTTTGCTTAGGAAAAGATCCATGTCCACTGACTTTGATGAATTTATATTTATTTTGTTTATCTAATTGAAAAGCCTGTAAACTCTTCGTTGTTTGTTTCCCCCTGTTTAGATTATTAACCAAGAACACAGGAAACTTCCAGAAGACTTGGATTACCACTCAATGACAAATCTATCACTTGAAGCTCGTGAGAAACTTTCCAAGGTGAGTGATCATCTGCTTTCACCATGTGCACATGAACGAAATATAAGGTGCAATGTTAGATCAGTTTCAATATGCCAAGTCTTTTGTGATAACCCATCATTCAGGATTCCAAATATACCAGTTCCTGTAAGTTTCGAGTGGCCACATGTCTCACATTTTGTGTTATTTGCAAGCATGAGTCAGTGTCTAAAATAGGCCATACAAGAAAATATCGACCTGAAAAATTGTAAGAATGCAGATTGGGATTGTAGTCTTATGGTCTCGTTTAATTTACGACACGTTTGCAGGTAAGACCGCAAACAGTTGGTCAAGCTAGCAGAATTGGCGGGGTGAGCCCAGCAGACATGACTGTTCTTCTCATTTGGATGGAGAGCAACCGTCGCATGGCTAACCACAGCAGACAGCAAGGCCAGCTGAGACCCGCTGCAGGTAATGCAGATGATTCTTCAGAGGCAGTGGTCCATGCATCCACAGCGTAGTTGGGTGAATTGTTACTAGTTGAGGCGACAGAAATGGGTGAGATAAGTTTTTGTTGGGTAGTGTATGTATCGTACCCTCCAAAGATAAATTCTGGCCGCATTTGGCAGAACCACGAAGGAGATAACGTGTGCACATGCGTGTAAAGCGGATGGGTATGCCTCTTTGGCAAGCTGAAGAAAGCTGGTTCCTGCAAGTGCAGTTGCTTGGAAATTAGATTGTTAGAGCAGTTTGGCAATTACAGCTGTAGAGAGTGTCATGCTTTACAAGTTAGATGGTAGTGTGTAAAGAATGACAGCAATGAAAATTATGAATGAGAATATCCTGAATGCAAATATGACTCCTCTAGTAATACCCTTTACAAAGAATGATGTCTGCATATATGCAGTTGTATCATCAGAATTTTCTTGGTAAAGAAATAAATATTGCAATGAGGTTGGTTGTGATGTGTGTCAACTTAAATGAAGTCCTTGATGAAGTCATGAACATATTCTAATATCAAATTCCTGGACGAAGACAAGAATCAAATGAACAAATCACTAATTGTAAGAGCCATGTACATATAGTAAATAGTATCCCTAAAATCTCTGAATAATGAATATTCACCATTAGTTCAGTCCACCTAGACTAAGTACTAGTCAGTACAGTAGTACGCATTGTAAGTACTAATAATAAGCCAATTATATCTATAATTCTATACAAAAATTCGCAGTGCTATCTTCTTTGCAACAGCCACAGAAGTTTCCTTAGCATCATGGCATAGCTCAGACAAATTGTGCCTTCATTCTGGCGGCCTGGCTCAGGGGCCCTGGATTCTAATTTGCATGTAAACCTGCACATTTCCCTGAAAGAAGCTGATAATTTGCTGCAGCACAGGGACCAAACCGATTGGCAGAGTGGCTGAGGCTGCAACATTACAATGGTTTAGGGTCTTGTCATGCCTGGTCCTCTCCTCGTCCCTTCTTCTCCTCGCCTTCACCAGGTCCATTACACGGTCGTCATGGCTGTAGCGGGGGTTCTCCATTACTGCAACCACATCCGGACTGGTACTCAGCTCAAGTTCCCCCCTTAGGTCCTCACGCCTTTTGTTGTAATCTCTTGAAGCGTGATCAACTTTTCGCTTCTGCCGTTGCTCATCTTCCTGGCTCTTCTTGAATTCACGCACAAGCTTGGAGAAATGGTCCATTGCCCTCAGCACTTCAGACTTGGAGACCCTCTCTATAGCTTGGAACCAATCATTTGAGATGACAAATGCAGGTGGGCAGCCAAGCCTACCAGGAGAGAATGGTGGGACTCCATCCGCTGTAACTTCCTCCTGCACCTCGGGGATCCATTTCCTCAACCAACCATTGAGTGCCTCAACATAAGATCTTTGAGTGCTGATCCACTTGTTGAAGCAGCGGTACCATTTCGTGAGCTCCCTCTCCAAGTCCTTGGAGGCCGTCGAAGCAACACTGGATTGGCTTATCGTCATCGCCTTAAGCCGGTGAATTTTGCTGTCTTGTATGGCTAATAGCTGTTTCTCGTGACATTCCAAAACCGCCTTCCACAGTCCTCTTAAGCTGCAGAATCGAGAACAAACAACCATATATATCAGATCAATTTGTTGTTTAGACAGGTTGTGAACACTAAACAGAACAATTAAATGTAGAAGTCTTCATACCTTTGGATGAGATCAATGAGTTGAGGGTAAAGCTCTTCGTCTCGGATCTTCTGTATCTTTGACGAGAAAGCATCGGCTGTTCTGATGCTGATGCTAATCCTGGACCGGAGAAGCCTTGCCGACAGTTGCGTGGACTCGATTGTACTTGATTCTGCTCCTCGTTCGTCCAGAGATTTCAACCTCTTACACTTCTTTTCATATTCCATCCGTAGCTTCTCCTCATCCTAGAACAACCACCTAAACATGTTCAACACATATTTGACAGTAAATCAGATAAAATATGAATTACAGTTTCTTTTGGATGTGAGCGCAGGTGTGTACCTTAATCTCCTGATAGAGCTTCTTCTCCCAGAAGCAAAGCTTCTCCAGAGTTGATGAGAGGTTGCCAGCACCATTTCCTCTACCAGCACTCGACGAAGCTGAAGTGCTGGCCTTGCTGCTTGATGCTCTTGACTTCCTGCCATGTGATCTTGGGAGGCAAGACGACGTCGACGCGGTGAGACCAAGAGGATCCACTACTCTGGAAGAGAGGTCTGCAAAAAACAGAGAAGAACGAGTGTCATTCCTGCAGTTGCACATTGCAGATAACAGTAACCAAAGAAAACCAAAAGCAATTTGGAGTATGCTTGAACTCCAACAAAGCAATGCATTACCCACATCTAAGAACTCTGGGGGTGGTGCGGCGAGGAGCCTTCCCCACCTCCAGCAGCTTGGAGACCTCTGCTCCACAGTTTACTGCCTCGTCGAACTGCTCTTTGATCTCGTCCATTGCCTCCGCGACATCCCTCGTCCCATGGTGTAACGGCGAGAATGACCCGCTGCTCACGGTCGATTGCACGGACTTGCCGTGGCTCTCACCACCACCACCTCCTTCTGCTGGCCTGATTGCGTCTTCGTCGTCAAAGGCCACAGATTTCTTCTTCCCATTTGAGCTGCTGCCTGCAATGTCACCCGAAACTGTGGCCTTCACGGTCTCCGAGCTCTTTTTCGCCCCTTCCATGTTCTTGGAGGTGGCATTGCTTGGCGCCGGTTTTCCAACCTCGCCATCAGCACTTCCAGGAGGAGGCTCCGACCCCTTCCTCTGCAACTTGCCACCAGCAGAAGGGTCGCTGCTTGAAGCGCCATTCTCTGGAATTGGCCCCTTCCCCTTGGCATTTTGATCGGCGGCTCTGGAAGTCGACGGCTTGGACGCGTGAGCCTCCAATTCCGCCTCGTCCTCAAGCTCCGGAATCCCCTCCATCCTCCTGAGCTCGGCGTAGTTGGGGCTGTTGGTTGGCAGATTCCCGCGAGAATAGTCCTCAACAAACTGGTCGTAGTGCGTGAACGGGTCAAAGAAATCCCACGGCGAGGTCTCCGCGGTGGGCGGCGAGGGCGGCGGCCTCGGCGCCGTCGTCTCCGGCCTGATCTCTTCCGCAACCACCTCGCCGTAGGGCCCGTACGGGTACGACGCGTACCCGTACCCGTAGCCGTAGCCGTATCCGTAGCTTGGCTCCCCACTGCCTTGGGTGTACTGGGCCTGGGCGTTGTTGGGGTCCTCGTACACCACGTTGGGCACGGTTGGCGACCTCCTCATGTAGTGGCGGTGGTGCGTCGTAGACGACGACGCCGCCGCCTTCTCGCTTCCACCGCCGCCGCCCCCGCGGTGCGTGGCGCCAAGCGCCGCCTCCTCGAGGTCGTCGTCGGAGAGGGAGTGCGAGAGCGGGGAGACGGTGGAGGACGAGGACGGCGACGGCGGGAGGCTCGACACGGTGGCGGCGACCGGCTTGGCGGGGGACGGCGGGAGCGTGAGCACCGGCGAGGAGCCGGGGGAGGGCGTGGACGGCGCGAGCGCGGCCACCGTGAACCGCCGCAGCGCGTCGCCGACGGCGGCGAGGGAGCGGAAGTAGGCGGCGTGGGCCGCGGCCAGCGCGAACCGCCGGTCGGCCGCGGCGCGGATCAGCGCGGCGCGCTCGCGGCACAGCGCGGCCGGGTCGGCGCGGCGCGGCGCGGACGAGGAGGAGGCGGAGGAGCGGCGGCGCGCCCGGGACTTGACGGCGGCGGCGAAGGCGTCGTGGGAGGTGGTGCAGCCCATGCGCACGCGCGAAACCCTAGCGGCGGCCGGTGTCGGCGGAGACGGTGCGCTCCGGGGGCTCGTCGCCGTCCATTATATGTAACAAAGGACGCGGCACGGGGCGGCGGCACAGCCGCGCGGCTCTCCGACTCGGCTTCGGGATATCGCCGGCGAGGCGGTGAGAGAGTGATGATGGATGGCGAGGAAGGAAGGAAGGAGGCGCGAGGAGAGTGATCAACAAACAGAATCCAGCAATGGAAGGAAGGGACGCGGACGGGACGAAAACAGAACGAGTAGTTGTACCTTTTCCCGTTCGGTTTCGAGGAATGGCCGCTTCTTTTCTCACTTTGGCCCCTTTTCATGTCTCTATTTCAGTGTTCAGCCTTTTGAGATATTATTGAGTGTTAAAACTTGCCATTAGTGTATTAGTATGACATAATACCCCAGAGGATGTTAAAAATCACACGAGACAACACTTCATCACAGTTATTTTCAAATTTTCTACTTTTTAAACTTGTTGAGTAGTAAAATGAAGCGCTCGTCACTCTACTCAAAATCTAAACAAGTTATTCCCATTCCCAACTCAGGACATACTTACCGCCTCAACTAGACAAGACAATTACTCCATTTGTGATTTGTGAGATGATGAAAAGAGATCATTTCAAACAGTAATATAGAATTATTTGGGGACGTCTATGCAAAATGCCTCTCTTCCTATACGAGGCTAGGAGTAGAAAGTCCAACCCCGTGGGAGCACAAACGAACCAACAAGGTAGGCATGCACGCGGAAACCTCAAGATTTCCGCGTAAAAACCATCGTCTCAAACTTAAGTAGAATCTAGACGTTCATGACACGCTCGTCAAACTTGTGGTTGAGTAGGTGATGTTAGCTTAGGTAGAAGAGTGTTTAATTTTTCTCGCTGCCAAACCGTTTAGTACTTGATGTAACCAAGAAAACAAAATTCGACCGACGTGCCACTCCACGTAATGGTGAGACAAATGTAACATGTATAGGTTTCCTGTCTTGTGACGCATATACATACAACATGTATTGTTCCCGTAAAATTTTAGGAAATGTTTTACCGGAAAACTCCAAATTGCGTAGGTTGTGTCGACCAAACAATCCAAAGAAACAGACAAATCGAACAGTAAAGAATCGGTATGAAGTGAAATTAAGTATAGCCTTGGCTGGAAAAATAAAGGGGTATTCGCTGAGAAGACTTGACTCGGCGTATGCATTAGAAGTCTTTAATTGGAAGAATCATCACTTGGGCGCTTAATTTGGTGGTGGGGAACAGCCGTTGAACCTGACGTCAGTTGGGGCGCTATCAAACTGACAACTCGGCACATTAGTTGTCTGCTGCTGCCTTTTCAAATCGTTTAATACAGCATTGAATCAATAATGTATAACTAAATTAGCTTATACTAATGGTACATATACATGATAGGGTTATGGTGATCTTATATAATGCTGACAACTCAGACAAAACGTGTTTCTTTCTTTTCAGAAAAGGCGAGCTTGGGTAGATTCATCTGTATGTAAAGCGAAATCGCAATTCTCTTTTTACATCAATGTGGCACGAAGAGATCAAATGCGGCTGGCAGGGTAGTGGGAGGTCAAGCGAAAAAAGAAGAAGAGGGAAATGCTGCATGCAGGGGCATCGTTTTCTCCTGTTCGTCCTGAATCTCTGACCTGTCCCTGTGATGTGCACAAGGACGAATCCGTAAATAAAAGCGGAAAAGGCGAGGGCCTTTTCCATTCCATGACAGCGGCCCGGCGGTACGAGGATCTCCTACGGCCACGCTCATGACGAGAGCTTTTGCAATGCATGCTTTACATGTTGCGTTGGTCGATTTCGATTCAGCACAAGTAATGCGATATGCCATCAGCAGCGCGTTTATGTTGCTCGGCACCGTTGACCGGCCTGAAAAATTAATGATGGTGCTTGATTAGTGGGAGATAACGATCGATGCCACCGTAGGTTTGCGACTTGCGATACCCATTTTTTTCCCGCTTCTTATTTTCTTCTTGAGATGGCATGGATATGATGTGAGGAGGCGAGATCCGGGCATGGAAGGAGAGCATCAGAGTATCCCTTGTGCCGATGACGCGGCTTGGAGCTTTACTTCCACATGGCATGACTCACACAGCAGAAGAGGGCAGCCATTGCACTGAATTCACCCCTTGCCACTAGTACGCGTGAAGAGATAGGGCTAGCTAGCATCCATCGTTCAAATGGAAAAGGAGGGCTCATGTGGGGTTCATTGTGCAACTGCGACCCAGCTGCTGCCATCACATCATATCCACCCTTGCAAGGAAATTTTACCCCGTCAGGACAATATGAATTTTACAGGAAAAAAAAAGTTTATTTGTTGCTTCACACTGTAAAGTCGTGGATATTTAATTTGCTGTTCTGCACAACCTAGTGTCCTAAAATGTTTCCATGACTGGTGACACTCAGCCTGTTCGCCTCGCTGCGATACAACCGTTTTACTGTAGCGGACGCTGAAGAAATAATTGCGAATACTGTAGCGACTGCTGAAAAAATAACTGAAACATTGTAGCTGCTGCAAAACAGCTGCTGCAAAACAGCGAGGCGAACAGGCTCAGTGTTTTTTACCCTTTTGGAAGCACAGGTATACTCTCACTTCTACTGGTGACACTGTTTTCTAAGACTGAATGATGCACTCTAGCTACCCCAAAAAAAAAGTGTGAATGATCGATCGAGATGTGCAACATGGGGATCTGATGTAACTAACCTTTCAAGACATGGGACGGCACATGTTTGCATTATTGTGCTCTACTGCTCTGTTGATCAACAGATCAAAGTTGAAGCTAGCTAGCGGCTCGCTAGCTTACTCTTGGATCAGTTGATCAATAATACAGTAGTAGATTTAGGTCACCAAATGTGGTCTATATTTTTTCCCCCTTTTCCATGTTGTCAGACGCGGATGCCTGCTGCTATCTTGTGCATTGTTAATTGCATGGTACCATACCTCCGATCTTTCCTTGACAGAAGGCTTGTGTATGAGCTTACTATCTCTTGCGTTTTCAATCAGCAGGCATCACAATCACCCGATCGGCAAGAGTTGTTGATCACCTGCTAGCCTTGTCCCCATGCGAATGCATGTGGCCATATGCTGTATAATCTGACACGACTCATATGTTAACGCGACAGGGTAGTGTCACGTAGCTATCAACAACACACAACTTAATAGTAGTACGCATTCGATAGAAGAGAATCCTACTGGTGGGTGTTCCTAAATCGGAAGTCTTCAAGCAGTAGTCTTGCTACGTGACAATCCACGTAATCAGATGACGACGCAAATTAAACGCGCGCATGGGTGGACAAAAACGTCTCTCCGCGACGATGCATGTGCACGTAAACAACGCCCCATCGGAAATCCAAATCGTTCTGATCAACTGATCAATTTGTATGGCAATTTGTTGGCACGTTTATTAGTCATCAGGAGATCGACGACAAGGCTGATTTCGACCATATCGATGCATGATGACGTAATTTAATTACTCTAATGATGGGTTTGGGTGGTTTCGTAATCTGTACGTTCCATGCAGGCACGCGCATCATCGTCCCGCCATTATCATATCGAATCAGTTCATAATTGCGTCCACAGATATACTACGTACGCTTCTACTAAATGATCGATCGATGCTGGGCCATTGCAATTATAGAGGGCCCCATGCATATACTTTTGTTCTAAAGAAGAAACAGACACTGATCGAGTTAGCTTAGCCTGAAGTACCATATATGGAGTCAGATACGATATATATAAAAACTGCTGTTTGCCCCATATACAACCAACGAAGGTTACAAAATGAAGCGAAAATATACGACATTATTCGGTACATTGATCTGGCCTGACTATCACAGCCAGCGCACGTAGCCACGTATCTACCTGCTTCCTGTAGACCAAGAATACTCCTGTGTAACTGTTGGTGGTTACTGACCATTCTTAAGTCACAAGCTGTAACAATCGAGTCGTACGTGGATTGAACCACCGTATAGCTGACCTCAACTCCGGACGGTTATTGACTTTTCCTTCCCCATCTGACTTTTGGTTCCAAACTTGTTCAAGGGGTTACAAAAAGAACACTTTTCTATAGCTACCTTTTCCAACTTCTTTGCTAGCTAGACCGTGTCCCAAGCAAAATTAAGTAGGCTGACCAGACGTAGAGTCAACTTCCACTTGTTTATCCAGAGTTCTGATGCCTCTAGCCTCTTCATTTTCGTCCATATGCATAACTCTGTGTGGCTAGACATCAGAATTTAATAGGAACATTTCAGACTTGTGCGTCTTCAGAAGTCAATTTCTGACGTATTTTTGTGTTTGAGAAAGAGGACAAGTTCCTTCCAAAAAAAAAAAGAAAAAAAGAAAGAGAAGTCAATTCCTGCTGCGGAAGCTGGAATTGCGGTTGCGGCCCATTGCTCCGTCATCAGAGGAGGCCCACGACCAATACAAATTAAGTTAAATTTAATTATATATGTAAATTAACACAAAGCGGGGATAGCTCAGTTGGGAGAGCGTCAGACTGAAGATCTGAAGGTCGCGTGTTCGATCCACGCTCACCGCAATTCAATTTTTTTTATCTATACTCTTAAAAAAAAATTGCGAACAGAATCTCTTCTTCTGCAAAAGCCTGTAAAGGAAAATGGTTCCATCTATTTTCTTTCCTTTTGAAAGGCACTTCTGAATCCCCGATAAAACTACTCCATGATGCAAGGATTTGTCTCTTGTTTGTTGACGTTTGTGCATATCCAAAGAGGAACACCTATGTATTCCAGGAAATAGGACTCAAAGTCAGAGCAATGCCATAAAAATTCTCAGAGATAGCAACATTATGCGTTGGACTCAAGTCAAGACAGAGCAACATCATATAAACTCTCAAAGAGAGAGCAACGTCATATAAACTCTCAAAGAGAGAGCAACGTCATCTAAAAATATTGACACAAACATTCTACATCAAGTTGAGCTCGATTTTCTTCATTGATATTTGGTTCTGGTCCCTTGGATAATATGAACTCTCCAACACACGTCTTCGCTCTTTACAACATGAGCCACACTAACTTCAGTCTAACCTGTAACTAATATTACATTACAGCAAATAATATTCAAGTCCCAGGAGGATCAAACCTAAGCTTGCCAGATAAAGCTGTTGGAGTGCTGCCACAACCAGGAGATAATAATGGTCAGGGGCTCAGGGCAAGTCTGCTCATAGCCCTCATAGTGAGGAGCTATCCCATGAATCCAGAGATGCCCAGCTTGTCAGCGACGTTGTACATTACTAGATCATTCCACATTGGTCCAAACAACCGCTCGCCTCCTACTATGAAAGTCGTGGCCCAGGTGATCAGAACCACAGAGAAGATGGAAAAGCCAATTGCGGATCGCACGACATCTGCACAGAAATATTCACATTATAAGATAGTACTAAAATGGAAATGCCATCAGAGGATGTAATGGCCTCTAACCGAGATAAAGACTGTACGAGTTAAGCAGATAAAGAACAGAAAAATGGTGACCATATATATCTCCAATTAGGCAGAGAACATGGAAAAAGACTACCATATGTACTTATACAACCCCAAATACTGTCCTCTAATAATGGCATCTTCTTTCGTTCTGTTTACCCTGCAGTTTACAAAGAAACTCCAACCTTATAAATGGCATATCCAAATTACAATATCAGATGAACTACACTGTTTAGACTACTATGGCTCGGTAATGTCTGTACTTAAATAACCTCAAATATCCTCTAACAGAGACATTACATTCTTGCTTTTTACCCTGCAGTTTAGACCATGTGACTCCTCTGGCTCAGAATAGCTTTCTGGATGAGGATACTCTGACTTCTCAAGGGGGTAACAAAGTGAACGCCAGGGTTCTTTTACTTGAAAATAACAAGATTTTCCTACCTGCTTATCTCCATAAGGACATATCATAATAAACCAAGTAATAACGTATCGGTCATGGCCTAGCCTGATTTCACACAGTGCTACGTGGCCCTGTGTAAGGATGGGAAGGGGGGGTTCGGGGTTTTTCTCGGCCTGGGTCTTCTTCTTAGCAAAATGCGCGGGGGGAGTGTGTTAGCAGATATAACTATGTAACTAGGATGCCAAGTATCAAATTGGTCCAAATTTACAAACAACGGCGCCATCAATAGTTGTCATTATTCTTTGGATAAGAATATTATCATTGTCAAATAGGACCGTATCTTCCAAAGATTAGTATGATATTTCTTAAACATGTTTCCAACAATAAGAATATACTGAGTGATAGCTATTTGATTTCATAGATCTATTAAAGCGTGCATAAATATGATGATACAAAACATAATGCTCCTAATTCCAGCAACACATTGTTATGAATCATGGAGTTAGCCAAATTACTTAGATACATGACAGCTTAAAATCCGACAGCCAGGGATGGTCCAAATCACTGTAGGTTTGTGAGTGAGGATGGCTGCTTAGAATGGTCCAGCTCACTGTACAATAAATCGAAGTATCATGGTAAATCTAGCGCTGTCCTGAATTAAAAAGATCATAGTACACCACCAGCCTCCAGATCAAGACAAAATTTGGCACCATTCAAACCCATACTAATATCAATACGACCTGAAGAACCGGTATAATTGCACTTTGCAAAAATTAGAGTCTAAAAATGGAAGCACTGCAGCATCCAATATCGTAAGAGAATCACCATAGACGCCAATTTCAACGCAATACAGGCCAATATCGAAATTAAATCACGATCCAGACAGGCCATGAGCAACTAAAACTACTACGCATCACATACAAGCATATGACTTAAGATCAGATCTTTCACAGGATAAGGATGAGCCAGGTGCGCGGGACTCACAGGGGCGGATGGAGGCGAAGGCGGCGGGCGAGGAGGTGGCCGGGGAGCGGAGGACCGGCCAGAAGTAGCAGCAGTTGATGGCCCAGAGGAAGGGGAGGCACGCAAACCCCCACAGGAAGAAGCGCCGAGCGTGGCCCTCCGCCTCCTCCAGCGGCAGCCCCAGGGGGCCGTCCACCGTCGCCCAGACCGCCGGAGGAGGCCGGAAGCGGGGGACCGCGGAGGACGGCCGGCGGCCGGCGGCGGACGGGCGGGGGAGGAGGCCGGACTCCTCGTCCTCGGGCACCCCTGCAACCCTCGTCTCCATTGCTCGGATTTTTCTTTTTCTTTTTCGAGTTTACTTACTCCTTTTTGTGTTGCTGTTTCATTGGTTTGACTCTCCCCTGCTTTGCTAAATCTGTGATGGTAAACCGAGCTTTTCTACGAGTTTATACAAAGCCTGGATGCCTTTATAATCGAATTTCATGTAAATTTGGATTGATCATTCGAAAAAAAATGTTAATTTGGATTAGTCGTGATTCGGATGTGGGTTTTGATGGGTGGACTCGAATTCGTCACTCAAATATTCACACGAAGCCCCCTAAAACTCAACATATTAGCATTGGACCAGCTGATATATTCTCTCGTCCATACAAATACAATCGGATCGGTAGGATATGCAGGCTATCCTGTATTGACGGTAGCACGACATTCTGCGTCTGCGATGATGACATCCATAGAGAAGCAGATAGGAATGTGCGCTAATTGTAGCTCATTCTGGGTCATAGTCGTAGTCAACTTCAAATGGCAACACAAAACCCGTATTTATAATCGCAAACAGTACAATAGCAACGATTTTGTATATTCATGTCATGTTTAGACGGCACATTGCAACGGCATGTATACACAGCCGAGCACTGTATCCTGACCCGACTAAACATGGCACGGGGGGCTCTACGGATCATTTGTCCAAAGCCACCGGGAGCCCGTCATATTCTCTCGTAGTCGAGCTTGTCAGACTGCATATAATAATCATAATTAGGACAGTACTTGAATTATCAACAGATAAATTAATTTGTTACGGAAAACAGATAAATTAATTTGCCGGTTCTGTTTATCCAGAAAGGCAAATGATCAGGGAACCGGTAGAATGCAGAATGTTTCAGAGGTGTCAATACCTTGATGAGCATGTACGTCGGTAGCCATGCCGGTGGTGTCGGAATCCCCACCCACGCGATCTACACAAGATGATTCAATCGTCAGGAAATCAAACACTCTAGACTTATGTTGATCTGAAAAGAACAAAATGGACTCTCTGCACTGTTGTCAGGCAGAGAAGGCGCATAATTAAGTTACCAGGGCGTATTCTCCGGTTTCAAACTCTCTGATGTCCAACACCTGCAATTGTTGATTCAATACAGAAAGGGATGACGACGATGGTTAGTGAGCAGAGAAGATAGAACAAGGTGTGGCCGCACTGCGGCAAAGATATCAATGCATGACGACTGCTTAGAATTAGCAAACTGATTACCTCGCCGCGGTCTTGGTATATGTAGTCGAGCCCCTTGAAGAAGGGAGGATGCCCCACGGACAGGTACTGAAACAGAGCGCATGCAGGGCAGGGGGAATCAGCAAGGATTGCATTGAAGAGCAAAGCCAGGAAAGGCAGAGGAGCTCACATTGATGCTGTTCAAGTACTTCTCCTTGTCGACACGCACGATCTGCCCCTTCTTCACTGCACACGTAGCCAAAGAGAAAGTTCATCAGTTGATTAAGCACGAGATGTATCGAAGCACACTCCGATAACTAAGCTCGTAAGAGTCTTCTTACTGGAGAAGACGGGCTTCTTCTTCAAGACCTTCTTTGGCGCTGCCGCGGCATCCCCAGCCGCCGCTGCTGGCTTCGCCTCACCCGCAGGCTCGGCGGCGGCCGCGGCGGCCCTGACTGTGCGACGACGGGACGTCGGTGTCCGGCTCGCCGTTGCGATCAATGCCGCCGGGGAGAAGAGGGCCCGAGGTGTCGCGACGAGAGCTTCCATGGCGAAAGCTTTGCTCAGGTCGGTGGCGGCCAAGAGCCAAGTCGGGATGCGCCACACGAATTGCCCCCGCGGCAGATAAGGCGACGCGAGTCACGACGGGACGAGACGCTCGCGCGTCGCGGCATCGAATGGCGCCATCCACTGGGCTCATTCAAGCATGGGCTGGCCGAGCACTAGAGATAGCCCACTTTCCTTTTCCTGCTACACAGACAGGTTCGAGCTTGACGGCCCATAAGTAACCCAAAGCCCGCAGACCATCTGAACGACAGCCCAGCAGTAGCCAAGTTACGCCAACTGCTCTGATTTGTTCCGTTTCTTGTCGCCATGAAAGCAGGAGCTCTGACTTTGACTTTGACGATGCTCGTTGGTTGGCAAACAAACCGGCCTGTACTCCTCATTTTTCTGGTTGCTTAACCAGTAAGAATTCATCATGAACCTTTTGATCCAGAAGCTGATAAGCAGGCGTGATGAATGAAGCCCATACTCTCCGGTGCACTCGCTCTCTGATATTTTAGTCGTTGCGTTCCCTTGGAGTGTGTAAACAAAATCAAGTGGTAGGCAAGGGACGCGACATTTGGATAGTGCGAGATGACCTTTTCCTCTTAAAAAATATTGTGCAAAAGGAGTTGCGTTCACCATCTACTTTTCCTGCTGGCACGGTCGCCGGACCACCAGTGACGACTGGTTCCTGAATCCACAGATCATCCAACGACAACCGGTGGAAGTCGATGCAGACCAGGTGAAAGGCAGGCAGGCAGACTGGGGCTGCCCGGCGTTCCGATCCATCACTCTATCCTACGTTTTGACTTCTCATGAGTCATGGACGCCTGCTCCCTGGTCCAAGGCCAAGCATCCCCGCTCTCGCAGATAATTTTGTTGGCGAAAAGTACAGTAGTATAAACGCATGCCTCAGGTCGGACCACGCTGCATTTCACTGGTTCCGTCTCTCCGCCTGCCGGAACTGCAGGGCCGCCATGTACACTTCGCTTACTGGCTGACACGTGGGACCACTCCGTATCTCCGGCCGTGGCGACGAGTCGACGACGCGTGCGTGTGGCAGTTCCTCGGTTCCTCCTCCCTTCCCTGGGTTTAAAAGGCCATCGTCTTTGTGGACTCCAACTGCCCCACCCACACGCCCTCTGACACCCACTACTCCGTCTCCTCCGCCGCTCCCTGACCGATGGGCCACTCGCCCTCGCGGCCCAATGCCTGCGCCGCCGGCGAACCGCCGGAGCCGCTGCCCTCACGCTTCACGCGCTTCCGCCGCCGCCTCCGCCTCCACCGCCACCGCAGCGGCTCCGGTGATGGCTCGGCGAGGGCCATCCTCGCCGACGAGTTCGCCGGCATCGCGCGCATCCGGATAGTCAAGGTACACGTCATCGTTACTTTCGAGGTTCCGCTTTGTGTTGGTCGTGTGGAATCTCGCTGGATTTGGTTCGTATCTGTTTTCTCTGTGTGGTTGGCTGGCTGTCTGATTCGGTCGCTGCGGCAGGCGGATATGCGGTTCAAGGACAAGTTCTTCGCATGCCTCTCGCTCGGGGAGCGCACCTACCGCACCGAGACCTCCGACAAGTGCGTCAATTTTGCATCCCTTCCCTCTCTCTCATTTCTATGGTACATGTTTGTTCCAATTGCTTCTCAAAAATGTTCATAATCCGTGTCAGATACTAGTTACTAGTAAATCAATCCGTTGCTCGCACATGCCTGACCACTGCTCGAATTTACAAGGAATGACAAGTTATAACTTATTAAGGGTTACGTTGATCTACATTTTTGGCGTGCATGCATAACGTGCTTAACCTGCAAAGCTAGCAGCACGTGGACCACCATATCTTATAATTAATGATGAGCACTTGCAGTACAACAGTAACGATAGTTATTTGCCGTGACAAATTGTTTAGAGCGTGCCCAACGATGCCATATCAGCTGACTCTTAAGGGTCCATGTCATTTTTTTGCTGAGATGGAAGAGAGAGGAGAGAGAATTAAGCTTTGTCTAGCTCTTGTGCAAGAGATAGTCTCGCTCGGTTCCCAAGCTCCTGACATTAAACAGAGCACTGCTTTCTCATGGTGTGCATGCTCCGGTTGGGTAGAGGCTGGGCCCATTTTTTTATGAACAATGTGTCAAGAGTCTGATGAAGAAGAGCAATCTTTAGTGGCTGACTCTTACGTGATGTGGCAGAAAATTTGCTAGCTCTAGTGCCAAACCTTTGGGCACGCTCTTAGTACAAGCCCCCCGATCCAGCTACCATTAGTCAAGTAGACATGGTGAAAAGAATATTCCCTTCTAATTTGTTATCCGCTAGCTCCAAAATCTATATGACCATTAAACAGTAGTAGTACCTTTTGACTCGAAATGTATTGTATTAGCACCTACGTCGTACTGTGATTTTCCTTGCCTGGACTTCCTTATGATTTGAACTGTATTGTATTAGCCTCATGTCGAGACAATTCTAATACCATTTTTTTTTTCTTTTTGTTTCTGTCCAATCTACAACATCTGCAGTACTCATAGGCCTGTGTGGAACTCAGTGAGTAGGCTGAAACTCTTCTCTGTGCTTCTACTGAGTGTCAATTTAGATGGATACTGCATCTAGTTAAGATTATTATGTTAATTTGGATAAATTTGCAGGAAAAGAAAGTTATAGTTGAAACAAATGGACCTCATATTGCACGTATCTCTGTTTTTGAGGTATGCTGCCCTTTCATTAATGACAAGTATGCTAGCCTGACTGTACCATTTTCTGCTGTATATAAGAGTTTCAAATACAGTTCTTCCACATATACCGTGCCCTTACATACCTTTTACACATCCACAGACTAACCGGTTTTCCAAGAACACTTTGGTTGGATACTGTGAAGTTGATCTCTTGGAGATGCTTACTAAGGTAAACCTATTCTTCCTCTCATTAGTAGCTATATTTATCATTCTAGATAGCCTGTTTCTTATTTTTCTTTCAAGATACACATGTGCCCTTTGATCTGGTAGGTTTGTTGTAGTACCTTTTTTTCCAAGAGATTCTTTAAGTATCAAGATTCAAATCCGTATGTGCATGCGCAGCACTTCTGGCTGCTTTTACTATTTTGATACTGTTAGGAATAGGAACTTTCTTTTCCTTCAGAATCTCGGTCTTTTGTTACATATTTGTTATGTTTGTAAACTATCTAGTGGACCTGAACTTGATTTCCAGTTGTTGTTTTTTTATTATTAAATTTCTCATATCAGGAATTGGACGAACACTCTGAGGACCTTTCTCTAATGGACCCAGCATCGACCAATACTACCGTGGGTAGCATATCCATATCCTGTTACATCGAAGTAAATGCTCTTGCTTATTTATTGTATCACCAGAACCGCATATCATATACAAGTACTAACTATTTTTTCTTCTGGTTCTGTTCCAGGATCCTGTTGAAACAGAACAAAGCTTTGCCCGTCGTGTCTTAGCTATAGTGGTACTCTTTTAACACTGGTACTATGTCTTCGTAAATGGTTGGAGTGCTGTTTTTGATTATCTGTGACCATGCAATCTATTAGCTATGAGGCCATAACAATTGAGCTCATTGGTACCCTAGCATTTCTCACTTCTCAACATATGGATTACTTACGCTGCATCACATACAACTCTTGAATATTCAAAGACTACTACTTACCTTGTATCAGTAAATTATGTTCATTTTTCTGCTTTGATTGTATGGACTTTTTACTAGGCCCATTTCCCTCTATTATGAAAGGTACATGTGAGACATACTGAGCTTTTAGTATCCTAGTGTAAGATGGCATAAATAGATATATAAATATGTTGTGAATCATTAATTGTTAAATTAATGATTGTAAAGTAAAGCTCCAGCAGAATGGTAAAAAATAAATTAGTACAGATGTGGTGAACTGATGGTATTTGTAGTAAAAAAATGTTTGCAACTTCTACTGTTTGGAATGATTGCTGCTAATGAGCACTCCGCTCAATGAGTATATTCTTTTTTGAAGAGTAATGACAGTGTTTTCTTTAATACTTCTTTTCGGTTGCCTGATGTTAGCTACATGCTTTTGGATATGCTGCTTGTCAATTTGACGTCATATATATTGCTTTTTACGTTTCGTACTCCGTCCTTCGAGGCGTAACATTGCTCCTGCTACAACAGGATTACGACGAAGATGGAACACTTTGCTTATCTGAATTCTCAGATTTGATGAAAGCATTTGGCAATAAATTAGCAGTTACAAAGGTTAGATTTTAATTGCATTCAGTCCACTGTGCTGTGTGTTTTATTAATTTTTCCCATTCACTAGATTGAAGAGCTTTTCCGCCAAGCTGATACAAATGGTGATGGCATAGTTGACATAGATGAACTGTCAGCTCTTCTGGCTGATCAACAAGAGAGGTAATGAATTTCTTCTTCTTCATATTCAACTGTATTTGGGAAAAAAAAATTATTGATCAGTTCTAGACTCATTGACTATGATGCCCCTCTTTTTTTTTTCCCCCAGAGAACCACTTATAAGCAACTGCCCTGTCTGTGGTGAAGTTCTTGGAAGATATGATAAAATAAACGACATGATACATATGACACTTTGCTTTGATGAGGGGACTGGTTCTCAGATTATGACAGGTGGATTTCTAACTGATAAGCAGGCTTCATATGGGTAAGCTACCTCATTTATGATTAGTTTGAGTGTCTGACTACTACCATCATCCCCTGTTTATTTATTATGAAAACTCACTGAATATGAGCAACTGATGCTGTGGTCATATATTTATCATGTGCAGATGGATGTTCAAACTCAGTGAATGGGCACATTTTTCCACATATGATGTTGGTTTGCACTCCGGCTCTGCGGCCTCACATATTCTGGTGTGTATGAGTTACTCCATTAGTTGGATCAACTTAATTGTAAAGAAGTTGTGCCATTAGTATTGCTCCTTCTTTTCATTAAGTCAACACTGTGATTTAAGGTTTTTGATCGTCAAACAAAGAGGATTGTTGAAGAAGTTATTGATGGAAAAATTGTGCTATCTATGAGGGCTTTATACCAATCAAAAGTAGGGCTCACTCTTATTAATACAGGTATGTGGGAACAGTAAAATCACCTCTTGAGTTGATGCACTAGATGGATTTATCCAAAATGATCAGAATCCTCTTCACTTACATGCAACAATGAAATTGTACGGAAGAATGTTGGTTTGCGAAGTGATCTAGTGTGATGTATAACAAGTGATCTTCAATGAATGTAGAATTGGTGAGCAGGTTATGCACAAGGAACTAACTGTTCAATCACCAATTACGATATTGCATTTATACAGGATTTTCTACATTACTGTAGCTCAGTACACCCTAGTGCGAGTGTATATGTAGATAAATCAAGCATCAATTATGTGAGCAAGTGTACAAAATTCATTGCATTAAAGATGTGAACCTTTTAGTATCTTTCACTGAGCTACTTAAAGATGTGACTATTGTATCTTTTAGTATAACCTCAAAGAGGGATTGCTTGCTATATTAAATTTAGGATATCGATACATACACTAGTCACTACTCATAACGATATTTCTAGTTTGTGCACTTTCCTATGGACTGGATTGTTGTCATGCAGGTGTTAAAGATATCTTGAAGAACTTATCTGAGAAGCAAGGAAAAAAGATGAACTCGCTGGAATCTGCCAAAGATATCCCCAAGTTCCTCGAGTTATTTAAAGTACGGATTATTGATTGAACCTTTTATCTACTCATTCTTCGTAAAGAGCATGCACATGATTTACAAGCCTAGCAAAACCTAGAGAGCATATGTTGTGAATTATTTTGTGGTCTATATATGTGCTCTAATAATTGTATATTCTTATTTCTGCCTGAATTATTCTATTTCTTAGGGATTATTTTTATTTTCTTTTTCATATCACAGTAACATGCATTTACGCGATACGTGTACAATTATCCATCGAAGCAATTTTAATTCCAGCATTCGATCGATTTCACTTACATTTTCAGGCAAGATAAGAATGTGGATGAAAAGTCCATGTCCCTGGGATATAAATGAGATATGAAATAGTAAATCTTTCCTAGCGTAATTGTAATCTGTGACACCAAATGCTGCTTTGTCTGTATTTATAGAATATATGCCATTGAAGTACGAGCTGATTTGTGATTCCCGAAGTCTATACTGGTTATTAAAGGCCTGCTTTAGGAAACAATACAGAAAAGAAAAACAGAAGAACAGGGGACCCCATATTTTGTATTTAGTTGCTAACTTTTAATTTAAATTGAATCCTTACTTCCTTAGGGGAAGTGCAAAATTCTAGATGTCTTCTGAAACATTTCTGTAGTGTGGTCTTTCTTACCCTTTTAAGTTCATTCTCAACTGTGTATTCAGAACCCTGACAACTTAATTCAGTCTATGCACGAGTATCCTCAACATTACTTTGACCATATCTATTAATTCTTGCTAAGTTCAATCATTTTTCTATCTGAAATTGTGAATAGATGTCAGCATTTGCATTTTATACAAGACTATTTTGATCAGCCTAAATATACATTGTATACAACTGCAGGGTCAAATTAATATGGATGAGGTCAGGGACCCTATTGAAAGTTTTAAGGTATGTCACTGCAATATTAATGCCAGCCTCCATATTTATTGATTTATGGTCCTCTGCTTATTGGATTAGGTTTCCATGTCTGTGCAAATTATCTCTGTAGTTATTTGTTTGCTTATCTGATCATCTCAACATAGCCTAATTAATTAACTATGTTGAGAATCATGAAGTGCACTGCTAATTAGCTTCCATATCTTAGGAAACTAATAAAGTATTTAAGGAACGAGATGATCTTGGCTGGGAAGAGGGTTCCAAATCCTTGATACATACCAGTACCATAGTACTCCCTCTGGTTTTAAATTGTTGACACCGTTGACTTTTTTCGTTACGTTTGATCATTCGTCTTATTCAAAATATTAGTTCAAACATGTAAAGTTATAAGGTATATTTCAACTTTCTTTAATGATAAAACAAAATTTAACAAAACATATGATAGTTTTTAAAATTTTTTGAATAAAACAAATGGTCAAAGGTAACCAAAAAAGTCAATGGTGTCAACAATTTAAAATCAGAGGGAGTATTGTGCATCGTATAATACTGTGCCAGCACCATAGCAGTTACTGACGTACTTATCTTTGTTGCACATTTTATCGAAAGCTTACCAACGTGACAATCCATTCTTTGTTCTAATAGTTTTGAGAAATGCCCAAACGCGATCGATGCACTCCTTTGCCTTGTTGTCGGTTCCTTCATGAATTACCCAGGGCTTGTTTTCTTGGGATAGGTAGGCATTAGACTTATTCCCTTCATGTTGGGGAAATGAATTAGTTGTCTACATCTACCAATCCAAAGCAGCTCTCTTCTTCAGGCTTATGCTCATATGTACTTCAGTACTTGAGAGGAGCTCCAGTTCTATTGATATTATAATCTGTCGGGACTAATGTATATATTTTGGAACTAGGCATTAGACATTATTTTGATATTCATGTATAATTTTGAATAGCCTTTGATATGCTATAAATCACTCGTTCTTTGCAGACCTTTAACGAATTTTTCATAAGAAAACTGAAGCCTGGTGCCAGACCAATTGCATACAGTGATCAAGACGGTATTGCTACCTGTGCTGCTGATAGCCGCTTAATGGCTTTTAGTTCTGTTGATAAGAGCACAAGACTTTGGATCAAGGTAAGGTCATTGATTGACAATTTTTTTTTAATAAAATCAATAAATAACTACGTTAGATATTCAGGTTCCACATAAAAGCCAAAATGGATGCCAGTATTTCTTGAATCAATCTAATCTCTGTAAAAGTGATGTCTATTCCATATAATATGTTGTGAAGTTTTTTTTACTTCTTACTGGTGCATATTAGTGGGGGGATAGTCATGTCCACTAACTGTAAGGAGTAATGTATAGGGTTTTGTCTCTAATTTTATAGATGGTGTTTCTTAAGGGTAATCTTCTTACTGGTATTCGATGCCCATCACCTTCCATTAGACCATTAAATAAGCCATCAAATCAATCTTAGCTTTCCTATCCCAAATTGAAGGATTGTAGACTTTTGCATTTGAGCCCTTCAGGTTATGTCATTTTTTGTATTGTTTTGTTTGTAGTTTCAGAACACTGCGAAGATAATGATTCTCAAGGTTAAGATAAACCTTATTGAACTGCAGCATCTATTGATTATCCAGTAACTTTTAGTGCTTAAGATCGACATGTTACTCTAAGGATGATGTGGTCCTTATAGTAAAAGTTGAAGTCTCATCGTATTATTTCTTCTGTTCCTAGGGGCGTAAATTTTCGATTGAGGGTCTTCTAGGGAAGAGTGTGCAGTCAGATGCTTTAAACAATGGGTCATTGGTAATTTTCCGGCTCGCACCTCAGGTACATTCTTTAATTTCCTCATTAATAAAATAAAATCATCATTTTTCAAAATTTGGATTTCCCTTTTGGTTCCAGAAGAACCCAATTATGCATCTTACATTTTGTAATCTGCAGGATTACCATAGGTTTCATGTACCAGTCTCAGGGACTCTGGAAAAATTTGTGGAAGTTCCTGGATTCCTCTACACGGTATAGAATATTTAAATTGGCATTCTTTCATGCATGTGTGTTGAAAGGGATGTGTCTGTGTTCTGCTCTTTTTTACCATTTCTCAGAATCTGACTTGACACTGATATCTTCTCATTTGATAGGTCAATCCCATCGCGGTGAATAGCAAGTATTGCAATGTATTTACAGAAAATAAAAGAGTTGTCTCAATTATATCAACTTCCGAGTTTGGAAAGGTCTGATGTTCTTTTTCTCTTGTTGCCATTCCTTCTGTTGGAAGGAATACAATTACCCCACTCAGTAATGAGCAAACTTAACAGAAAAGGATGCCTAATGCTAATATAGTTTGGACGCATTCCCCGTTTCATCTTCAATTGTTGGATCAGTAGAACCAGTAGCTACTATTAGAATTTGTCAATATTATTTGAGAGAATGTTTGTTTGCTAGTGCCATTCTGCATATTATTCTTGGAGCGTCAAGATTGTTAAGTCCATTGCTTGATTCACTTGAACTGATGAACCCAAAACAGCATGTCAGTACTTTGTCATGCACTATGGATCCTAGTAGCTTTTGTTACTTACCCCGACCCCTGATGGCATGCTTCAGGTGGCATTTGTTGCCATTGGAGCAACGATGGTAGGTAGCATCACGTTCTTAAAAGAGGAGGGTGACTACGTCCAGAAAGGAGATGAGGTTTTTCTTCATGCACTGCCTCTCATTATCTTGAAGGAATTCTGACGCATGTGTTAATGTGTAAATTTATCGGATTCATCTTTTTTCCCCCTTCCAGTTTGGGTATTTCTCATTTGGAGGGAGCACCGTAATATGTGTCTTTGAGAAGGTTTGCTCATCCTCATTTGCTATCCTATATACAATTAAAAAAAAAAGGAAAAACTATGCCAACCATGCATACTGATTCTGGAACGGAATCATTGCTGAAAAACTGACTTCCTTTGGCAGGATGCGATACAATTTGATGCTGATCTTCTGGCCAACAGTGAAAGGTCCCTGGAAACCCTTGTTTCTGTTGGCATGACTCTGGGAGTCTCCAAAAGGAACAAGGGGCTACAAGTCCCTGAGCTGCAGAAATGCTCCCTTGAGTGAAGGTTTACACACAGTGCGTTATGGTACAGGGCTGTAAAGTACACGTAGTTTGCAGGCACAATTAACTACGGTAATTGTAAGTAGTATTAACCGTCAGATGCTAATTTTTTGTACTTGATATGTTCATAGTGTTATTTCGTTCTTTTCCTGAATACACAGGGCTGTAAAATACCTGTAGTTTGCAGGCACAGTGAACTTTAGCTAACTTGTGATAATCAAGAGGATATATTTTTTTTAGCTGCATGAATAGACGATCATTTCATGATTTTAAGGCACAGAACAATTTCAAGTACAAGCTGTCACCCCGTTCGATCATGCACGAGACCTGTACTAGGTTATGCAGCAGTTATGCAACGGGGAAGACAGGCTTGTATATTCAAGCAAAATTAACTTTCACAAAGCAGCAGCAGGCAGCCTACAGCTACAGGAGCCCCGGCCTGGAATGGAAGGGGAAGTATGGCGTCGTCAGGGCGGCCCTATCAAGGTTGCTCTTCTTTTTCTGCTTCCCCTGTTCTTTCTCGGCAACTTGCTTCTGCTTCTCCTGCTGTTGCCGCTGCTTCTCTTGTTGCTTGATGGTGTCATCGTCAGACTCGTTCACTGAAGATGAGGAAGAGGAAGGCGACTTCTTGGGGAACACCTTGCCGATCGATGGCACGCAGGAGAAGCCCATGGCCGCGGCTCCAGCTACGCCTCTCTTGAGCTCTGTGCTGTATCTCAGGTGTGCAGGTGTTTGCTTGAACTGTGTTGGAAGATGAAAGGCAAGGCAAGCACTAATTTATAGCGGAGAACGGCTGCGCCAAACGGCACTCGCTGCTTCAAGCTTCCAGTGGAAGATTGCCACTTCAAATTATTTCGCTGCTGAGCGCTGCGCCCGATTATTTTTTTACTTATCCTAGGCACGTGGTCAGCACTGCATAGTATTCCACGTAACGTGATATTTACTAGTAATATCTTCCTGAGTAGTAGCAGGTAGGTACACAAATTATTGTGCACGGGTAGCCTAATTTGGAGCTGCTTTGGAATTGGATCACTAGTTCTGTTGATTAGCGTTCGTTGTTGCTCTGACCGATGACCGAGACTTCACTTCCTTGGCAGCCAAGCTTCTTCTCAAACTGAAAGATTCACTGTTATTTCGTCTCTCGCTTTCTTTAGAATAATTATCGTTTGCGTTTTTCTTGTCAAACTCAAACAACTAGAATAGCCATTTTGTCTGTAGCCATTAAAGCTCTGCCAACCAGCCGATGCCATCTGTTGAGTTGGAACATACCGATCTTTTCATATTCCTTGACAGTAACATGATGGTTTGTAGAATTCAGTTCATTGGTCAGCCTTCCCCTTCCATATGTTACTGGCAACAAGGAGGAATCCTTTGACTATCGATCAGACAGCAAACACTGAAGACAACAGCACACTTAATAATAATCGTCATACTGTTTGGATAACGTGAGGAGGCAGAGGAGAGAGGCCGGTGACGTCCAAGAAGAGTGCGGCCATGTGGGGTCCCCTGCATCTCCAAGAAGAACTGTGGAAATCCCAATCCACGCCGTGGAGCTCCGCTGCCTGAGCGTGCGTCAGCCATGAGCTAGGCGACGACTAACCTGATCTGATCTTGACCGCACATGTCCGCAGGGATTGCTCCTCTGCCTCCGCCCTCTGTCTGCGCAGGATTGCTCCTCTGCCTCCGCCCTCCAGCTCGCATCGCAATCCAGAGGATGATTGGACGACGTCCAATCTCAACCGCAGGGCTCTGATCGGACGTCCGTAAGCCAACCCAGGGGTGGTCGCTATTTCGAATAGCGACCACCCGGTCGTCATTTCGAATAGCGACCACCCCTCAACTCCGCACGGATTCTGCTCCCGTTTCTCTGCCGCGTTCCGGACGTTGCTCCTCAATCCCTTCTACTTCCTCTCGAATCTCTCTCGTGCGCTGCACGGGCGCGCCGCGTCTAGATCGAGGAGATTAAACCGGCCGTCGCCGGGCACATATTCACCTGGCCTCCGGCGGAACGTCCTGGCGCTGCTCTTCTTGCATCATCAACAGTACAGGAAACCATCAAGGCATGGCTCACGACGGCGCTGCTCCTGCCTGTCATGCCGGGGCACGTTCGTCGTCGCCTCTGCTACCTACGATCGTCTCCATGACCGCAGCGCCTTCACATTACAGTTCGCCGTACGTGGCGACGTTAAGTACGCCGCCGCCTCCCTTGAGCGCCGCCACGTTCCGGGCGTTGCTTTTTCTCCTTCTCCACTCCACGCGTCAGGATTGAAGCTTTTGGCGGCTCCAAGAGATGTTGGAGAAGTGTTCAGTGCTCACAAGGATTGCAAGAACAAGACTTAAGCCCGGACATCAACGCCACTCTCATAGACGCTGCCTTGAGAGAGGGTGCAGAAAATGTGAGATACAACAAGCTAGAGGTTCCAAGTTGAAAGCCCTTCGTTCCGACGACACAATGTTGCCGTTTGCTGCGCGAGGAACGGCAAACTTTACACCATGAACGCGCAAGCCCCCGAATCAGCATGGAAAACAGTTCAGAAACAGTTCGCTGCAACGGCGGATTCCTTCAGCCTAGTGGGTTGATGCTTGATACACTAGACACAATTTTGTAACCCCTGAGCATTTTCTTCAGTAATATGGGATGCTTCGATCATAGGACTAGAAAAAAAATGTATCATAAATGTTCTTTGCCATAACCAGTGTCTGAAGTAAGAATATTTTAGGAAATGCCAGCAATGCCTAGTAACTCTTGTCTCATCATGCTGATCCGTGACCACTTTTCTGAATGTTGTTAATTCAACTTTCAGAGTCTCCCCTCGTTTGCTGTTTGGCACATGGCCATGTTTAAGAGCAAGGAAGGAATGCTTATTAACTGTACTTGCCGGAAGTCTCCATCAGTTGTTCCAACAGCCGGAGTTCATGAGGCGATCCGCCGCCAAAACGCGGCGACGTCGCAGAGGCGCCGTCCCCTTCTCCACAGCTTCCTTCGGGAACCGCCGTGATGACCTCGCCATCGCCATTGTCGAGGTCAGATCCTTCATTTGCTGTATCATTCATCACAGAATTCATTTTTGTTTGAGGAACGAACGGGCGCGGTTGACTAGCTTAAAGAGGACTAAGACGAATCGAAATCAGGATTCAGGAGCGACCGGCCATTGTTACTTATTATACCTCAAAAAAGAGAGGACCAAGCCGAATCGCTTCGTGTTGTCCGTGTCCCCCGCGGCGTCAGTAATTTACCCCAGCCACTCTGCAGCGGCATTGAGGGCGTACGGTGCCATTCCCCGGACGGCGTGATGGATCTGTCGCGTGTCATAACAATCCGTGTGCTGGCCGTCCCAAAGCCGCCGTTTCGAACAGAAGGGGCATTTCCTTCCATGCCATTGAAAACTTCCCCGATCCCTTTTATGCTATTGGAAACTTTGTTATCCCTTTCATGCCATGATCCTTAAACTTTTATTCCTTTCATGCCATTGTCTTCATATTTTTAATTTCCTCTGTACTTTAATCTCTAAAAAACTTAGTTCTAAGCCTCTAAAAATCATGTCGATTTTTCTGGTAGCACATCAAGTTAAGGGGCAACTATTTAAATTGGAAGAACTTCAAACAGTATTGCAAAATTTGAACTAAAATTATCCCTATAAACCTAGTCTGAAACATAATTTCAATTTTTAGGGCACCTAAACATTTCCTAAAATTCTAGTAAAAACCACCCAAATTCACATGGTCCTGTCCACTAAACATTTAGGTAATTTGTACTAGAATTTTGTGAAATGTTTACATGTTCTAAACATTAAAATTAAGTTTCATGCTAATCTTCTGGAAAGAATTTTAGTTCAAATTTTTCTAAACTGTTTGATGTTCTTCCAATCTAAATGTGAATTTAGGTTATTTTTCAGATAATTTTAGGAAATTTTTAGATGCCCTAAAAAATTAAATTGAGTTTCAAATTAGTTTAATAGGAAGAATTTTATTTCACATTTTACTGAACTATTTTGATTTCTTTCAGCTTAAATGGCTGACTATAAACTTGATGTACCAACAAAAAAATCAGCATGATTTTTAGAGGTTTCGAATTGAGGTTTTTTTATATTAAAGTGTAGAATAAATTGAAAATATGAAGATAATGGCATGGAAGGGATAAAAGTTTAAAGACAATGGCATGAAAGGGATAACGAACTTTTTGATGGCATAAAAGGGATTGGGGAAGTTTCCGATGCCATAAAAGGGATTATCTCTTTCGAACACCGCAGAGGCGACACCGCCTCAAGTCGCAACGTCACTTGCGTTGTCATTCTCCTTCCTCCGGGTGTCTGGTATCCATCCATGGCGGCTGTCTTGCATCAGCCATGACAGTAATCGAGCTGATGCTCACCGGAGGCGCTGCGCTGTGGGATTGGAGCTCCGTGGCGACCGCAGCCTCTGTCCCCCATCCCTCTCGTCTCCGGCATCCTTTCTCTTTCGGGAGCGGAGGACGGCGAAATGTTCGCTCCCTCCTACCTTCAGAGCAAGACTTGGATGCGGTCCAAAAATCGACGCCGTCGGCCTCGTCACGGGGCGGTGGCCATCGCCGCCGCGCGTTCGCCTTGGTGCTGGTACCGCTGCGACCCATTTCTTTTCTGGAGAATGAATTGTTCAAGTTCAAGTTTGGTTTCATTTCCAAAGTTTGCTCATCAAGTAGTGTTGACAACGATCCCTTCGCTTGACCCAAAAAAAAAAAAAAAGTACACGACATTTCCACACCGGAAGGCTGACTGCACTTCCAAAGCGAAATAGAAAAATAATTAAACAAAATGGAGTAAAAAAATTGGAGATGCGGGGGATCGAACCCCGTGCCTCTCGCATGCAAAGCGAGCGCTCTACCATTTGAGCTACATCCCCGACTTGGTTTTATAAGCAACAAATCATATTTTGTTTACAATTAACTAGTGCAACAACCAACTGCCCTTGACATGCTCGTCGGATTTTGGAGAGAGTGTTTGTGGATTTTTAAAACATATCCCTAGTGTTTTCACAATGAACTTTATATCACAAACTAAGAAAATGAATGTATTTACAGCTGCATTAGTGTTTCCAAAATTGTGTCAATTGTACTGTACATGATGTGTCAAGTTCTACCTACAATAATTGTATGAGTCATTACCAGTAGTCCCCACAGGAACAAGAGCCACCTCTGAAGTGATGGAAACGAATTGCATCTCGCAAGATTATTTCTCTATTTTCACTCCTTGATAACGATTTCATAGTCAAGTGGCAGTCACGGCAAACTCTCAAGTTCTTCATTACTCTTATAGGTGCTGACTCTGGCAGATGAATCATTCCAAACGCCACAGCTAGCTTCTCGCTGTGGCAACCCACCAAACTTTGCTCCCTGCTAGAGATGTCACTCGAATCTGTGCTAACATTATCAGTGGCTTCCAGTTTTTCTATCTTGGAAAGCATCTGGGCAAGTTTTGTGTATATTGCATTGCTCTCTGGATGGGACTTATCTCCAGCAACAAAAGAGTGAACTCCAGACCTCAGTTCAATCCAACTGAGACCAGGCTCTTTCTTCACACCGCGCTCTTTCATTAAATCTCTAGTTTTTGAAGCTAAGTAAAGCTCTCCAGCATCCAAGTACATGTTGTAAAGGATCACATAAGATGCTGACGAAGAGGGTTCCAGTCCCATGATCCGATCCGCAATAAATTGACCTCTCTCCATGTCGCCATGAATACGACATGAGGCCAGCAAAGATCGCCAAACGACAGGGTCATCATGGAATGCCGAATCCTTTATGAAAGCCTCAGCATCAGCTAACCTCCCAGCTCGTCCAAGGAGATCAACAACACAAGTGCAATGCTTTATGCTTGGGCTCAACCCATATTCCTTGCTCATAATTTCATAATACCTGCAAGTGATCAACAAAGGAGATGGACATATGAGACATGTATAACAAAAAGGTTGCACCCAGCGCTGACGAATGATCTGACCCAGAAAATGACAAAGTCTTACCTGAGTCCCTCGTCAACCAATCCTCCATGGCTACAGGCAGTAAGGACACCAAGAAAAGTAATCTCATTGGGTGCCACTTTTGCGTCCATCATTTCATCGAAAGTTCGCAGAGCATCCCTTGCACAACCATGCTGCGCATGGCTTGATATCACTGCAGACCAAGAGACAACATCACGTGATTCCATTTCCTGAAACATCTGAGTTGCAGCATCAACATCCCCAGACCTAGCATACATATGTATGCAGGAATTCCCCATGACTGTGAACTTGTCAAGACCAGATTTTGTGGCAAGGGACTGGATCTGCTTGCCTGTCCTTGCAACAGCCAAACTGGCACATGCGTTCATCACGCTCGACAAAGTGAAAAGATCAGGTTTCAATCCATAACATAACGACTCTTGGAACAATCTCAGTGCCTTCTCGAATAGCTCATTCTGAACACACCCTGAAATCATCGATGTCCAGGTGACAATGTCTTCCTTAGGAAGATATCTGAAACACTTGTATCCATCTTCCAAGCAACCAGAGCTGGAGTACAAGTCGATGAGTGCACTCCCAATGAAGTCATCACCTTGGAAACTGTGTTTTAGCACTTGTCCATGTAATTGTTTCCCGAATTCAAACTCACCAGCCAAGTTGCACGCCCGTAGAATACTTGAGAATGTGAACTCGGTAGGTTCCATCCCTCGGCTCTGCAGCTCTGAGTACAGACTCAATGCTTCGTTCACAACTTCCTTGCCAGCTGCAGTTTCATCCCGGCAAAATCCTGCAATCATTGCATTGAAAACAACCACATTCGGGTCTTGCACTGACTTGAAAAGCGCAACAGCATTGCCCAAGGCGCCTTTCTTAGCATACATGTCGATCATCGCGCTTGCAAGGAAAATGTCTGTGTCCAACCCAGCCTTCACCACGCATCCATGAACTGCCTCAACGCAAGAGCAACACTTGACGACGCTCCCAAGCGCAAACGAATTCAAACCCATGCCGCTCCGGCGCATCAGACTAAACACCCTCAACATGTCCTGGTACTGACCAGCGCGGACGTACCCAGAGATCAGTGAGTTCCACGAGACATCGTCGTGCTCAACGGCGACGTCAAACACCTGCCTCGCCTCGTCCATCTTGCCACACCTGGCGTACATGCTGATAAGCGAGTTTGACAGGAACACGCCCTTGTCGTGACCATCAATGACGACCAGCGCGTGCACGGCCTTGCCCGTCCTCACGTCGCACGCCCGCGAGCATGCGGCAAGCGCGGCCGCGTATGTGAACCGGTCGACCTTGACCCTCGAGGCCAGAGCACGCGCGAAGGTCCCCAGGGAGAGCTCGGCGAGGCCGGCACGAGAGTAGGCATCGATGAGGAGGTTGAAGGAGACGGCGTTGCGGCGGCGCATTTCGTCGAACAGGCGGCGGGCGGGGAGGGGCCCTCCAAGGCGGCAGTAGGCGGCGAGGAGGGAGTTGCGGAGGAACAGGGAGGCGGCGGGATGGGCACGGGCTATGTGGGCGTGCACGGCGGCGACTTGCGGCAAAGCCGCACAGGAGCGGAGGATGTAGAGGTAGAAGGCGTCCATGGACGCAAACTTCGTCGGCGGCTGCGGCATGTCCACCTCCGCAAGGGAGAGGCGGGAGACTTTTTTTTCCCTATTTTTTGTCCCCTTCCCCTTTTTTCTTTTCGAGAGGAAAGGCGGGATCCAGTCGGGACTCGGGAAAGGTTTGAACTTCGAACCTTGGGCCGGCCTTCCATCAAGAATTCGCGGTCCTCGTCACAACCAGAGAGAGAGAGAATTCGCGGTCCTGTCCAGCTGTTCCGATCGAGGCTCCTCGTCACAACCAGAGAGAGAATTCGCGGTCCTGTCCATCAAGAATTCGCGGTCCTCGTCACAACCAGAGAGAGAGAGCGCAAGCATGGAGGATATTGCAGGATGGCAGCTCACTGAGTGCTCGTATCCTGAAAGCAGCTTACTACCCTACAGGCGAGTTTCTGGATGCACAGCTTGAATTGGCGCTCTATCCTTGATGGTAGGGAGGTCCTGGAGCGAGGTTTGATACGCCGGGTAGGTACGGGGGATTCGATTGATATCTGGGATACAAACTGGCTTCCCAGAGAAGGGTCTCGTAAACTAGTCCGAAACACATCTGCTTCAGCACCACAATGTGTTTGTGAACTAATTGATGCCACTACAGCAACTTGGGATCGACAGAAGCTAGAATCTTTTTTTACTCCTGCAGATATGGAGACTATCCTAAATATCCCTTTGTGTACGAGGAGACAAGATGATTTTTGGGCTTGGCATCATGAAAGTAAGGGAATTTTTACCGTGAGGTCGGCTTACAGGATGTTGGTAATTTTCAAGGAGAGAGCAACATCATATATTGAGAACATCGTGGGCAGGTCAGACACTAGAGCCATAGAGAAGGAATGGTTGGCTCTGTGGGAACTGAAGGTGCCTGAAAAGATCCGTGTCTTCTTATGGCGGATGGCACGGCACTCGCTGCCTTCAGGCGACGTACTCCACCGCAGAAATATGGCAACACAATCGGCTTGTAGCATTTGTGGAGCCCAAGATTCATGGAAGCACTCCCTTCTAGAGTGCAGCCTTGCAAGGTGCGTGTGGGCTTTGGAGAGAGAAGAAGTAGTCCAACACTTGTGTTGTATGCAAGAGACGGATGCCCATGCATGATTGTCAGAAGCTATAGAAACAATGCCGGAAGATGATCTGATTAGAGTTGTGATCACCATGTGGGCTATCTGTAGGGCTGGACTACCGAGCCAGCTCGGCTCGGCTCGGCTCGGCTCGGTCCAGCTCGTTAGGATAACGAGCTGGCTCGGCTCGGCTCGTTATCTTAACGAGCTAGAATGCTGGCTCGGCTCGGCTCGTTACGAGCTCGAGCTGGCTCGCGAGCCAGCTCGTTAAGCTCGTCACTCGCCTCCAGCATCTCTGTTACGACCTGGGGAACAAGACGATAACCATGCCGTTGGGTACATCTTCACGCCTTTGAGCACAATGACGTGTCGGGCGAGGAGGCGGTGGCCGACGACGCAGAGGTCGTCGCGACCGAGAGGGGACGGGGGCTGGAGATGTGGAGGAACCGACACCACCGCACGAGGGAAGTAGAGGGAGGGGTGGCACCGCCTGGCTTGAGATGTCAGCCGCCGCGCTTCACGTCGCCTATCCATGGTTTGGATCTTGACTCAGTCCTCTTCTATCATCGCCATAGTCATGGGAAGAGCGGTGAGGACAATGAGCTCATGTTCATCATGAGCTTTGGCGTTGATGGCTGCAGCGTCGATGACGAAGGAGAAGGGAGAGGCGAGTGCTATGACGGGAGAAAGGACGCCGACAACCTCGTGGAGCTCCTCCGGGCAAGCTCGCAAGTGGGCGACGAGGGAACAAGGTGACAGGTCAGCGAGGCAAGCGGTGCGGTTCACGAACGGAACAAGGCAGGCATGCGATGGGGATTTGGGAGGAGACAAGGTGTGGTGGCGGCGTGATTCGGGAAAGGAATAAGGTGTGTGGAGGGAGGAGGAGACCGAGGGGTGCTGGGCCTGTTGGAGCATGCTGGCTCGTTTGGCTCGCGAGACAACCTCGTGGAGCTCCTCCGGGCAAGCTCGCAAGTGGGCGACGAGGGAACAAGGTGACAGGTCAGCGAGGCAAGCGGTGCGGTTCACGAACGGAGCAAGGTAGGCATGCGATGGGGATTTGGGAGGAGACAAGGTGTGGTGGCGGCGTGATTCGGGAAAGGAATAAGGTGTGTGGAGGGAGGAGGAGACCGAGGGGTGCTGGGCCTATTGGAGAGAGCTGGCTCGTTAAGCATAACGAGCTACAAACCTAGCTCGGCTCGTTAGAAAAAGTGAACGAGCCGAGCTGAGCCGAGCCAAGCTAGTCACGAGCCGAGCCGAGCTAACGAGCTTTTCGTCCAGCCCTAGCTATCTGGTATGTGCGGAGAAAGGCGATACATGAGAATTCCTTTCAAAGTCCGATGTCAACGCATGGTTTCATCCAGAGATATATTGCTGATCTTGGTTTGATTAAGCCAGAAAAGCAAGTTGCAAGGCGAAGTCAGCAAAGGCCGATGACTTGGATCCCTCCACCTGGGAGCGCGATGAAAATAAATGTCGATGCGGCAGTATCAAAAAACACAGGCAAAGCAGCTACTGGGGTAATTGTGAGGGATGGCTTTAGTAATTTTGTTGGCGCGTCGGCCCTAGTCATCGATGGGATTTCTGACCCGGAGGTGGTAGAAGCCTTGGCTTGTAGAGAAGGCTTTGCGCTTGCCAGCGATCTTGCTCTGCAGTATTTTCGATTGGCATGTGACAGCACCAATGTGGTAAGAAGTATCATACAAGGTAGCATGGAAGTGTACGGGCATATTGTTTAGGAGATAAAAGAAAGAGCGAAATTGTTCGCTTTCTCGGAGATAGTGCACGAGGGTCGTGCCTCGAATGTTGATGCTCATACTCTAGCTACGAGTTCTGTTTATTTTGAATTAGGCAGGCAAGTTTGATTTTTAGCTCCGCCAGAAAGCATTTGTAATCATGTACCTTTATCTAATCAATAAAAGGTGATGGTGTTCTAAAAAAAAAAAGCTGTTCCGATTGAGGCGGAGAAGAGATGAATTTCGGTTTCATGTTCTAAAAACGTTTTAACATCCATAATGCTTCCAGAAAAAAGACATGTTCTATCACTGGGCGTAGCTTTCGCATGTCCTTAGAGCATTTCCAACGATCCTCTCAAATAAGGTTCTCTTCATCTTTGAGAGCGCAAGTATCAAAAAGATGTCTACAGCGAAACCCTCTTCCGGCTCCTAACATTACGAGGCCTATCGATGTAGAACGCGCGATTCAATCGCAGAAGACGGGATTTGAAAAGGTATATGTATAGTTGGCCTCAGCTAAAATGTTGGACACGGGTCGCCACTGCCGCGCACATCCACCATCCTCCATGCGATCCCGTAGGTGCAGCAATGAGCTCAAGCTTTTGGCAAACAGCTCGAGGCTGCACACAGTGACGAACACTAGAGTCCTGTTTGCACGCAAATCGAGTTTTTTCCCCTGGTTGCACGCAAATTGAGTGGATTCTTTCTCTGCATCGCGCCCACTTAATTCTTAGAACGAAACATCCTATTAATGTAACCTGCTTTATCACAGACGTGGTTTTCCATGCCATTAAGCATCTACGCCGATGGCACCGCTGAGGAAAGATAAAAATGGTCATCCCGCATATAACAATAACGCCAAAACGAGATATATCACAATCTAAACAACCCTGAGATAACTCATGTAACCCAGGAACATTTGCATCGTCTAGCCTTGAGAATGATAATCATCCAACAAGACACAGCATTGGCAAGCTTGATAAACAAATTGCACATTAAAGGGAACTCAACAATAGTTTTATAAAACAGCATTAAGCGACACGGGACGCTACAGAATATTCGGATCCAGACTTCTGAGGAAACATGTTCAGAACTAGAAATACTTCAGTACATGCACAAGTACTAAAACAGATGCTGTCTGAGTGCATGCCACAAGCCAGAGACTCCACGAAACATGATATAGCAGAGATCCAGTCGAAGCATTGCCGCAGGGTTCTCTCATCAGACCTCAAACCAACACTTGAGCTTACAGCAAGTCACAAGCACAGGCAAACATAGCGATAGATTCAAGAGAAAAGGTTTTTACCTGCTAGGAACACAATGTCAGGAGTTCTACCTGCGTCTAGGGGAAGGCGAGCTGCTGCTTCGGCTATCACTAGAGATGCTTCTTCCTCTAGGAGGCCTGCACGACATCAAATTTTGAATTTCAATATAAAAATGATTAAGCCATGTTACATTATCTCAATTCTCAAGCCTGCAAAAAAATGTGTTACCTTCTAGGGCTGCGGCTCCTTGATACCCTTCTTGGCCCCTGTACCACAAAAGGTATTAGAATTTAACCATACTTTCACGTGAAAATATAATCCATTATGTATTAATTAGCATGAGCAATAGAAGCAAATAATATGCATTGTTTCCTGATGACTCACCTTTCTTGGTGGTGGAGTAGGTGAGCGAGAATATGACGAATCTGAACTTCCACGCCTCAATGGAGGTCCTCGACCCCTGCTAGTATAAACAGAATTAGAGTAATATATTTGTTGAACAAAAAGCTCCCGCGCGTGAGATTAACAACCCCATTACCTTCGACTGCGAGGAGAAACTGATCTGGAGCGGGAGTGAAGGGGACGGCGAGGAGGGGAACGGCTATAGCGACGTGGGGGTGGTGGCCTCCTTGGTGGTGGGCTCCTCATCCGCCTTGGAGGTGGTGAGCTGGAGAGGTAAACAATAGGTATGAACACAATGGGTAGAGCACATAAAATGGCGGAGGGGATAAAAACTCTTGATCAGAACCTTCAGGCACAATTTAAGTTTTGGCACAATTCAAGAGTCATGTGATCATGTGCAGCATACAACATGTATTACATGGGATATGTACAAGCAGTTCACAGCTACGAAATGCAAACAGAGAATACTTGATATATTTAGCACATCAGGAAAGTGCACAATATTTGTATACATTGGTCAAATAGTAGAGCAAGTATTTTCCCAATAAATTCTACTGCAAGGACATTGAACAAGATGGTAGAGCGAAAAGCTGAACGAGACTTACCGCCGTCTCAGAGGGCCAGGTGAGCGTCTGCGTGGAGATGGGCTGCCGCGACCCCTCCTGGGTGAAGGACTATTGCAAAAATAATGTCAGCAATTCTGATCACAGTACTTTAAATTTACAGAATGTATTTACACTACTCACCGCATTGGTGACCTATGCCTTCTTGGTGGTGGAGAAGGAGAGCGTCTTCTAACTGGAGATAGTGGTCTACGGCGAGGAGGTGTGTCACCACGCCTGACAGGGGAAGGATCTGCTCGACGACGAACAGGTGGAGAATCAGGACGACGTCTAGGTGATGGGTCAGGAGGACGCCTGGGTGACTCGACCCTTCGATTTGGAGATCGCTTCCGTGGAGGTGAAGCTGGCTTTCTTCGTGGAGATGCTGAAGACATGCATTTAAACAATTAATCATAAGATAAGAGAGCTGCATGTTTGCACCCTCCAGAAACAAAAGCTATGGAAGAACAAGAAGACCGATATGGAATAGCACTCTAAACTGACCAAATTTTGCATAAGCTTCCAAAACTTACATTCCCTAGGACGCTGCTGAGTATCCTTTTCAACAATGCTAGCACCTTTGTCATTCTGAGGAACACCCCTTTTCGGGGGAGGTGGCGGAGCCTTCACAGGCGACAAAGCCCTTTGACGAGGTTGAAGAGGATTAAATTTCAATTTAACAACATTTCCATCAATTTGACCCTGAATAAAATTTTAACAAGAAATTGTTGACCATTCAGTTATCAACAACAACAACAAAAAACGGCCGAATAAACATATGGCAGAACACATACACCGTTCATGTAAAGAAGAGCCTTCTCAGCATCAGCTTTGTTCTTGAATTCAATATATCCATACCCACGAGGAAGATTAACCTAAAGGAAAAAACAAAGAGTTGGTATCAAGAGAAGCTCCCTCAAGATAATGAGGGCAAAACATTCACTTACCAGTCGGTCCATTGCTAGCTCCACATTCACCACTTCACCGTAGTTCGCTGCAAAATATGGGTAATTAGCACAACAAACATGGTTGTTACCCAGATTTAAGATGCCAGTTTCTCAAGAGAATCTGATGTCAAGCATAAGAGAAATCCTACCAGAATTAGCAAAGTTCTATATCATCTCACAACTATAGCAAAAGGAACATACATCATGAATCTACCAGAGAAGATCGGTATGGTTAACAGTTAAAAAAACTTTGTTAAAAGTGGGTACAACATGCATAATATGCATTTATAAATACTCAAACGCACATCACCAATAGTTTCTATACGAAAAGAAGTTGATCAAAAACTATCATGAGGAAAGGTCTTGCCAATTGCAAACACAAGTCAAGTTTCAGATGCAAATATAAATCTAAATCCACTGCCTAGAGTTATTGTTCAATTATAACTAAAATCACAACAGCACAAAACTGTCAATAAGAATAAATCTTAGGCTCACCAAATATCTCTTTCAAGTGAGCCTCATTAACATTCCTGGACAAATGCTCAATGTGGAGAACAACCGACTCCGATGAAGGAGACTCTTTCCTGAAACAAACAACCGCAATTCAATAGTTAGTTATTGTAGGGCCGATGTAGAGGTAAGTATCCAAAGAGGGCACACAAAAATACTATGAAATCTATGAACACATAACTCCTAATGAGAAACAAGCAGTGAAATGCCCAACAGCAGGTTATGTACACAAAAAGAACATCCACAGAAAAATATAGGGTAATGAACAGTTCAGTCTGAATATGGAACGTAGTAACAGTATCGCGGCTCAAATAATATGGTATCAATCAGAATAATACTTTATCTTGCAAACATGGGAAGATGAAGCTCCAAATATGATAGGCAATGCACATTCCTGTATTACCAGAGAAATAATTTTAATTAAACAGGTACTGGACATACTACCTGGAAGGAGAAGCCTTTTTAGGTGGTGGTGATGGTGAACGTTCTTTCCTTGAGGGTGAACCCTTTTTAGGAGACGGTGAAGGTGATTGGACTCTCCGTTCTCCAGGTGAGCTGGGTAGACAGCAGTACCCGTAAGAAAATGCAATCAATTGAAGAGGAGAAGCACACAAAATAATATCCTATACAAAAAATATCAAACAACCATGTCCATAGAAGCAGCCAACACGTGGTGCAACTAAGTGACCTTGTGTATGAGAAAAATAAAATAAAGCATGGCAAGTTACAACTTACAAGATAGATAACAGGAAGAACCAAAAGCATGAGGCAGGATTGAGCTCAACAAACAGACATGCACAAGCTGATTTAAGTAGCAAATGCAGGTCATCACAGGCCTCGCTTGTAAAACTAACAAGATGCACGGCTAAACAATAAGGCATGCTTTGCTAGCAGAACTAACAGGATGCACAGCTAAACAATAAGTCAATAACAAGGAATTAGAGGCAACATCTGATTTTAGTTTCTATCCTAACACGTCGTAAAGCATAAATGAAATACAAATATAAGCAAACTATAGTGTTGTTAGACAGAATGATGGCATCCATGCTGCTGTATGCCACAAGGACCAACTGTATTCACTATCCAACAGAAAGTGGTTTGAATATGGAAGCCAAATATTGTTACATCAGTTGCAGCCTCCCACCAAATACTTCAGTTGCAACATTTTTAAGCAATGTTCAGATTCTCAAACCAAGGAGCAATTTAACCATTTAGGCATAAGGCCCGAGTCTACATCAACTCGTGTTTTCAATATTTTTTTTTACGAAGTGAAACTAAAATCATAGTGCCGATTCTCAAACATGTGGAGCAGCCTCCATTAAGAAGAAGTAGCAAATAACTGACTAAAATCTCTAAAATATCTGAACTCAGGCACGGAATCGAAACCTAAAATTACTGGATCAGTGGATCCACGTCTTAGAGAGTAGGGCCTCACCTGCGCTTGGCTGCGGGGGGAGAGCGGCTCCGGGATGGCGAGGACGACGAGGAGCGGGAGCGGGACCGCGAGCGCGAGCGGGACGAGACGGAGCCGGAGGAGATGGAGCGGGATTCGGAGCGGGAGGACCCCGACGTGGAGCGCGAGGCGGAACGGCCGCGCCGAGGCTTCGCCATCGTCCCCGGCGGCGGCGACGGCCGGGCGAGCGGGGTTGGCCTAGGGTTTTGAGCGGTGAAGGGAGAGATGGGATTCTGGGGACTGGGGTTGGGGGTAAAGATGACGAGGAGACGGGACGGCGGTGGTATGGTATGCTGCGATTGGGCCAAATTCTCTCTTTCGTGGCCCACATGCAGGTTGCCCTTCGCCACGACAAATGGGAAAGGGGAAATTGCGTTAGATTTGGGAAAACTAATAGACAACTTTATTTTATGAGGAAAATTATTAAGTTTCGAATAAATTCTCATGGTACGTGCAGTCTTACTAATCGACTAAACACCGATAATTTTACAAGGCAAATTTGGGTTATCCCAACAAAACAACTTAGGTATCCACGAGCAGGGGCGGAGCTTAGTAATGGCCAAAGGTGGCCATGGCCCCCTGCCATCACTCAATCTTCATTGTTTCTATAGTAAAATTGCCACTGTTCATGATGTTTAGAGTTGAATAACAATGGCCGGCCACCCCTCCAATTTAGCTGAAGCTCCGCCACTGTCCATGAGAGTAGCAAACAACAACAGTTGCCGCCATACCCAAGAAAAAAAAAGGGTTGTTGATCACAGCCTTAAACCATCGCACAACCAATAGAAAACACCAGTTCACCGCTATTTCTGGATATTTTCTATTAGCATGACAAAATTTACCACAGACAGAGAAAATGAATCCTTAATATAATGTGTTTTAACCATTTAGGCCCAAGGATCAAGTCTACATCACGCAAATATTGTTGCGCTTGAGAACCAATGCACCATACATGTCGCAACAGGTTACTTTTGTAATTACAAATCAACCAAAATTGGACAAAGATAGCGCTTATATTGTTGGCCACTCATAAAGGTATAATGTGTTGTCTTCTGCGCCAAATTTTAGATTTATGCTTGTTCAAATTGTCTGGATGGCACCAGAAAGGCACCAGCACAGGCCATCTGTCATTACACAAGCCAATAATGTAATAAGATCCAAATTTATGTGAACATCGAACTAATACTGATAGTAATAATATATATTAAAATACTTATTAGGACAAACACTTTTATCTTTATCCATAGTCCAGTCAAGCGCATGGGACGCCTTACCATCATAACCACCATCAGCAACAGTCCTATCGAAAACCAAAGAACATATCTAACTAAAAATTGTTTGTACGTCCTTAAAACCTACATGACAAGCAGCTGAATAACCAAAATAAAATTTAGACAAACCTTTTTGTCTTGAAATTATCTAAGACGGCTAGAATCTCACTCCAATATAAGTAGGGGGTTCCTACTATCTCATCATAGAAGTTCATGCCAACAAATTTCCCATCAAATTCAAGAAGGGGCCCTCCAGTCCAATGCCAGCCTAACAAGGTGACATGGAGAAGTCATTGGTAATGCCAAACAGATATGGTGGTTAACATATTCTGGTCCAACTATTTAATTTAAACATATCAAATTTGGTGGGCAAGAACAAACAAACATACCTTAGTGATTCTACATGTAGAGTATCCGAGATATTGGCAGTCAAATGTGAACGGCCCAACAAACTGGTGCCCTCTTGAAGCCATTAATATGCCGGATTCAAAACAAAACCCTACAGCTAGTAACTCACAAGAGTCATGCCACCGATGTTGAATAATTGTTGGTTCATGAGAACAGAAATCCTTGACAGACTAGAGCAACATTGTAATGTAAATTATAATGTTGCAACACTCCTTCTGCACGCTGTCCGTTTGGACGCAACACTTCAATCTGCAAATGACACAACTTAGACTTGTAAAGTACATTAAATGAAAATGGATCACAGAATATTTAGATGCACCGACCCTCAAGTTTTCAACACCCTGTCTCTCTTATCTCTAATCAAGCTTGCCGAAGTCAAAATGACCGTAGATTCATTCCATTTAATGAAAAAACCAGTACACACAAAACGTCTTTTTTCTCCTGCATAGCATTATTTTGATCATTATTTAGTTTCCATAAGCTGCGGATATTTTCCAGGAACAGGCACAATAAATACTGTAAACTCACCACGGAATGAAGCAAGTGCGACAATATTTTCATTTATATTAGAGGAAACTGTTTCACTTAGTTCACTCCATACACCTTCACCATATTTATCACCAAAATGATCTTCAAAGTTATTAACCAAAATCATGCCATCTGGTTGAAGATACAAGGTACATTAGTTATAAGCAAAGCCGTAAAAAAGCACAGCCCATGAAAGGCCACGATATTTGCATGCAGTGGCTCACCATTTGACTTAGATTCTGGAAGAGCAGGATAACCCAGTGACTCTAGATTCCCATATCGATCCTTGTTGTAAACATATCTACGTGCTAGAGCCACAAGTTCAAAAGTTCAGGTGACAAGTACATCATGCTAAATATCAGATATCAGGTATGATAAGTGAAAACCAGAAAAACAAACCACGTTATAAATGAGTTTGCTCGAGCATAATATAACAATCTCTACAATTTAGCACTAACTCTTTGCAAATACAAATGCAGAAAGTTAAAACTATTCAATCGTTATCACACATAAATGCTAAACTTGCACCTTTTTGTCAATTTCACAAATGTTCATCATTGTAAATGAGGAATAACTGCGTGATAACAAATATTTAATGATCTTAAGGTGTCAATGTATACTCACATTCTTGATTAGAGTTCAGCCGCGAAGGAAGTCTAATATCACCCAGGAACGTACACTGCTCCAACCACATAAGTGCTCTAGATGTTGGCACGAAAAAGGTTCTTTCCATACCCAAAAGAAGGTTCATGCCAGCAAACTTCCCATCAAAACCAAAGAGTGGTCCACCATCGCAAATCTAGAAAAAAGGTGTTCCAAGTAACATAAGTTATATGGATCAAAATACTGAAAAGAGAAGAGCTACATAATAAAACATTATTTTATTGCTTCTGAGATATATTATAATTAGTAAAATTAACGGAATAAAATACTCATATAGCAATGCAAGCGCGCCTTAGAGAACGTGGACAATGTAAGCTTTCCACTATATTCAGGTCCACTTATATCACCATTCAATATCCCATTTGTACCTATTAATTTTCCTACGGTGTCCATGCCTATAGATACTACCACACTATGGGGCGGAAATTCCATCGAATTACAGAAAACCACAGTCTGCAGATAGGAAAAGTTCATGGCATGGACACAAGCAACGTTGTGATCCAAATCATATTGTCCCAAAAACCCTGTTTCAACATTGTCTCCATGGCGCACATGAACCTATAATGACAAAGCAAGAAAAGATTAAATACCTATTGTTATATTATGTAGAAAGAAAAATTAGTAAAGAATGATCAACAACATCAACCTTCAAGTTATCATGGTCTTTTCTTTTTTCATTTAAAGCTCTAACCAAGTTTGCTGAAGTCAGAAACCTTGTAACATTCTTCATACATTGTACAGCTATGCCCGAACATGCAAATAACACTTTGTCCCCTGAACAAAATAATAATTTAATGAAGTCTAATTAGCAAATTTAAGTTTTTTTTTCTGGAAAAGGAACAAGATTATAACAGCATAGGTAATCACCATCGACCAGAGCAAGTGAGACAACACTTTTAGACAATTTTGATGCAACGTCTTCACTGAGCTCACTCCAGACACCTTGTTTTGTGTCCTCATACAGGCCATCTAGTTACAAAAAAATATATACGAAACTGTGAGTACACAAGATCTGTCAAGGCCACTGGCGGAGCCACACCAGGGCCAGCCGGGGCCCTGGCCCCCCCTTGGTGCTGGAAAATGTTTGAAGATCTGACGTGTTGCTATGCTATTTTGTTCATCTGCTGAACTGACGGATAGAATATGAGGTAGAGGAAGCAGAGTGACTAGTGCCCGAGACTAAAAATTTGAAGAAAATGACGCAAGAAACCATTTCCGAGTTCTTTGTTCCTTCTCTATCGTTTTGCTTCATTACTAGCAGCAAGAGCTACTTGCTTAACTTCTTGTCAAAACACTTGCTAGTGCTGGATTCAGAGATGCAAAGTGTAGTATGGGTCTGTACACTACTCGCTCAACCTCATAGCCCTTGCCCAGTGCTGCAAATTCTACGCTTGTCAGCCATCGCGATTCCTGAATTCTGGTCACCGGCTCGAGTGCGTAGTCTTGTATTTTCGGCCCCTCCTTTGATTTGTTCCTGGCTCCGCCACTGGTCAAGGCATAGAAAAAGAAATAGGACCAGCAGACCTGAAATCAATAATCCAGTTGTCTCTTCTCCACCGAAAATTATTTTGTTCTTTGTCAAGCTTCTTGTGGGATTTATTCTTTTATTCTCCTTCGGGTTTCTTGTGAGATCATCACTTCTTCCATTCCTCTTCGAGCTTCTTGTGGGATGAACACCACTCCTATCACTTTCCAGCATCTCCACAACACTGAACCAAATTCTTTAAAAAAGGAAATTGTGGCTCAAAACAGTAAAACAATGGTGGAACACTAGCACAACCAACAAATAAAAGGCTGATTGCTCATGACCAAATATAAGGTCTCTTGTGCACCACTAAATCAATTTTGGATAAAGTTAAGCATATTGTTCATTCATAAGTTGCCAGGATACAACTTAAAACAGTAACCAATAAATATATTTTCACATCTTAAATTGACAAAGGTACATGTAACAGGTATTACTGGAACACATAATTCCTGAACTTTGATAGCATTGGTAAGTAGGTCGGCGCATAAGCAATCAATTTTAATCTCAGCTATGGCTTAGAGGAACCGTCTGAAATAACAGCTAACTGTTTCACCTAATCTGCCGACATTTCTACCCCTATCATATTCCTTTAGGTTGTGTCCAACTGTATATCCTATAAATACTTATGGCATGTGTATTTTCTGCAGCAGAGAAAAGAATGTTCCCTCCAAACTTGACACGACTGAAGGCATGATCTGAAGTAAGCCTACTTATAAATTTTATTATAGCCTACACAGTCGGTTGTAGACTTATTTGTTCACTCCATCGGAACATATTTAACGTGTACACTCCTATTAGTCCAGACATACAAACCATCATAGAAGAAGCCACATATGCATAAGCATCTAGTACCGATGAGTATGCTCGATGGCAAGGCAATGCAATCATGGATGAAAATTTTATTACGAAAAAAAAATGGACAACATGCAAGCATGAGCAGCATCATAACTTGATCCCAGACAAGGTGAGTGCATTTAATATGATGCACTGAAACAAGGTTGGTAAAAATGGGACTCTGTAAAATCTAAAACTGCACAAGGATAAGTCAGTGCCGCTATCATGCTAAATTCTTCAAGCAGATTTCTAAACGGACCGACGCAGCAGACTAAGCACATGAACACAAGGTATACTGCTGGATCTACCAACAATAAACGCCACTCGACCTTCATTAATACCACAAAAGTTTGAGATACAGAGTGGGGATTGTGTTCTCCTCACAGCCGCATAAAACATTAGTCAGATCTAGGGCTTGAGGTTCTCCCGATCGCACAAAAGGTACGGCGAGGGAGGAGGAAGGCGGCGACCTGCCTGTTTTCCGGCCTTGTGGCGAGGGATGTGTGCCTGACGGTGGCGCGGCGACTGCGGTGAATGGCCGGCCGTGCTTCAGGGAGAAGGGCGCGAGAAAGGTCAGGGAGCGTCGCGGCCGTTGCTCGACTTATTTGAGGCATTAGGTGACATCTCGGCCATTCATATCCGGATCAATGGCTGCGACAGCTCGACTCGAATTTCAATTGAAACAAACTCGACAAAGTGGATTCCACAGTATCGCTTCCTCCCCGGACGATTGCTCCCTGACTCTCCCCCTCTTTCATCATCACATCCGTGATCAAGCCACGCTTCAACGCCGGTCACCGCTGTGCTCACCGGTGAGAGATGGGCAAGGCAGTGGATAGAGCGGGAAATGAGGGCATGATGGACGTAGAGGTTACAAGGGGCCTGGTATGCGATGGCGGCGGCGTGTGCGACATGAATTGGATTCTGGAAGATAATAATATTTTACAAGTTTAATTGCTAAATTTAGTGTTAACTCTCACTACAACCATGTAGGCATACGTCGTAGTCCTAATTGAATCGCACATGAATGATGCTATCTGTACCAGAATATTCCCAGAATATGTTGAAATTGAAGGCTAGGGAACTGGTACATGTATGCTGTACTGTACGTTACTACGATGATTTTACATATAAACAGTGCATATATTCCTTGTACCTGCATAGCTTAAATCTAGATCCTGGATATGCCATCCTGTGAAAACTTTATCGGCGAGAAAAATCCGAAATATCGGGTATGCCGGCTTTACCGCTGGGGTCCGGTAGAATTTGTATACCGGCCAAATTTTTCGGAGCAGTCTTGCTTGCCGCCGTCGACCGCTCACGCGCCGGCGAGAGAAAGACCGCGCAGCCAATGCAAAGAGCGCCGAGCCAAATTTCGTCGTTCCCCGTCTCGTTCTCACGAGTTACGAGCAAAGCAGCAGCGGCAGCTGCATCCTCTGCCAATACCATCTACCTCCTCGCATCTCGCCCCAGGCTGCCGAGCGAGCTCCTTCCCGGCAAGGATGCCCGGCTTCGTCCAGTATCTGTCACTGACGAATACTCTGTTCAACTGTGATTTAGTGACCAGACCAGATTCTTTTAATATTTCAAATGGAAACATCTGTAGTGATGCAAAGCCTCTACGAGAAGATGTAGCCTGTTTTCATTCATATGCTGGTCATCCCAGTGAAAATCTTGTTGGCTGTTATGTGCACAACAAAGGATTATTTACTACGGACTGCTGCCTATGCATGTGTGATGTCACAAACATGACCCATTATCTGTGTGACAATTAACGTAAATGAAGTAATGAACCAATGCAATGTAGGCTATGATATTATCTCATTTGTACATTATTTTGTGTAGTTTGTGATGTTAAAGGGGTTTAGGGGCAATTGGTATAAATATATTAACAATCCACGTCAATTTTTTTAAAAAGTTTCAAATTTTTTTGAATTTTTGAATTTGATTTTGAATTTTTTCCGATACTTCCGAAAATCGGGTTTATCAGTGACCTCCGGTAAATTTTCTTTACCGATAAATTTTTCCTAGATGCCATCTGCCGTCTCAAGGAAGTGGGTCTAAGACCCACATGTCAGAGACATCAAAGGCATATCCGAATTTCTTACCAGAAGCTGGTATTTCACCAAGAACACCCCATCCAACTACACGGCGTACAAAGTTGTTTTGCCATTACAGGAGTCAAATCTATCTAGTCTACTAACATTAGTACAAGTACAAAATATATGGACCTCAAAATGTTTCATCAGGGTATTATCTTGCCTTCCTTCTGAAATGTCATCACAGTGTGCTAACATCTTTCAAAAATCTTGTAAAGTTGCTCCAGAGAAGCGACCTTCATATCAAGTTGAAAAATAGACAGCAAAATGTTAGCAACCATTGTCATTAGGGTTGACAAAAGTGAATTATACAACTTTGGGTGGTAACGGATTCATCTCAAAACTTCTTGCTAGCTGCCAAAAGAGAATAAAGATTCAGACAACGTCACTCTCGTAGGTGGCCTGGTGGTTTAGAGTTTAAGACTTTTAAAAAAGAAAGAGTTTAAGACTTTGATTTGGCCAAAATAATTTACAGCATTATCATTGGCAATTTTAAGGTAACCCAAACAAAACGGAACATGTAGTACTTTAAGTTCTCAAATATAAAGAATGCCTTAAGATTTGTGCCAGGAACATTGCTGTGATAAGATAGGATGGTCGTTTCACTTTTGTACGTATACATCAATATGAACACATTTTATGGTGGCAGCGCGATATGTACGTAAAATTATAGCGGGAAACCTATACTGGCTGTTTATCAAACAATCTCAATGCTAAGCTAGTGAGAAATATTAAGAGAATTTGTACACCAAGCAAGCTAAGGAGTATGTGCAGCAACTACACCTTCAATAGACAAATGCAGGCCATATCGAATGGTCTTTGAAGACTCTCAAAGGTGCAGAACGAATAAAAAGCTTTGAAAAACGTAATGACCAAAGGAAGAGGAAAAACCTGAACAAATGTTCCATCCGTGGCCATCGACTTTGGGGGCTTGAGGAAAAGTCGAATGGATGGGAACAAGACATGCTGAATAGTCCACTCACGTTGAGACCATGCTGTTTCAGCTTCCGCAAGTAGTTCTTGATCAATGTCATCTTCTGCAGTGCAATTTATTTTTAGAAACACAAGGAATCAACAGCAATTAGAAGATATGCATTTAGTTCTGCAATTGAGCCTACAAGAGATCTAGCTCTGGTATCATATATCATATAATTTCGTCCGTGTCATTAAATTTTTATCTCATGTTATCAGCTCTTGAAGTCTTAATAATGCCGGACGCCAATAGCACTAAAATGATTAATTGTAGAATACAGATATCCAATAAGTTCACCTGTATTATCAACATGATCGCCACTCGCCATGCTGTTTTTATTTTTCTTGTATAACTGAATGCCACTCCCAGATGGATTCGGGAGGATTGGAGGATGGAGAGCGTAGAAGTTCCCAATAGCAGCTGCTGCTGTTCTGAAGCACTCTTTCTCATCATCCCAGGTAACCTATTGTAAGACGTGTTTAAAATCAAGATAGCCAGAACAAGAATGGCAAAATTTCAAACAAAATAAACCATGAATACGCACCTATAGGCGGGTTGAAATTAAGAAATAAGTTGAATAACAATTTATTAAGAAATATGCCACGAATAACACCTATATGGGAAGCCAAAATAAAATTTGAAACATTGACACAGCTTGAAAATTTATTACTTGTCATCTTCTCAACAAGGAGTGGGCTGTGGGCGGGTAGTCTAAGGCCAGGACTGACTTCAAATTAGAGTATGCAGTGAACTTGACAACTTTATAAGAGAAAACGTACATCATTCCCCATACTCAACACAAATTCTGGGAGACGATCCAAATCAGGGGTGTACTGATCAAGTACAACAGGAAGTCTTGTCAGGTTCCCATCTTTATCAATGTGAATGGAGAAGTACTCATTTATCATCTCAGCGTTTTCTTTGAGTATCTCAGAGTTTACCTGCAAAGACATAGATTATGTTCTTCGAAGGAGCGATGCTACAGGAGTCAGGGGGCCCAACTGTAATAAAAGAATTATGACACGACAAGGCATCGCCTGCCCCATCAACTAGGCCTTCAGAAATTCAGAAAACAACTTACTTCAGCAATCTCCTGCTTCTCCGCATCATTTTCATCAACCATTTCATCATCTTTCAGTGCCATCATCAGCAACTCTCGAAGAAGAGCTGGTTCACTAAGTTGTATAGCATTGAAGTTTCCAAAACGGCAAAGAGCTTGCTGGTACATGAGTTCTTTACTGCACCAAAAAATTTAAGCATGAACATAGAAAATAATGCTAAATGGCCCCAGAAAGAAATAAATATCAACACAATATTTTGAACAGGTGGAATTAATTGCAAGCATGCGGTTGGGTATTATATGCAGGGAATAGCAGTTAAATGATTGGATAGCACGGCAGCTTGAAGCCCTGAACATTTTCATGTTATCTGTTTATGGGTTTTGTGGAATTCTTTTATCTGGGACAATCCGCGAATTATGTCACAAAGTTGAGTTATTTAGCTCAGACAAGACACTATAGTCATACATGGAAAGGATGAGAGATAGTTTACTAGAGTTTACCTAACATTTACAACATTGACAAGGTATAAACGGGTATTGTGCTGTATCAATGCAAAAACTTCATCAGCCAGTCCAACATATGTGCAATTCTTAACAACATTTAACAGACCTACAAAAATAGATAAAACGTTATTCTGAAAGAATAGAGGCACTCCTTTCAGGAATAAAAGGTTAAGATGAGCTCACCAGGATGACAGTGAGCTTCAATTTCCATAAGAAGCTCATGACGACTGGATAAATCACCAGCATCTTTTGGATTTCTCCTCGATCTTACAACGTTCCTTGTAGAACCATACATAAACATTGAAGATGACATGAGTCACAGAAAACATCAATGACTTAAGATCACCTTTTACAGGTTTATGGGTGCAAGTGAGAGGGGAAAGGATCAATGAACACAAATACAAGATCAAATCAAGTAACAAATAAATGAGCTGAATGGTTGTCAGCTAGCTAATTAAGACCATACCTTACAGAAACAAGATCAGATTTCTTTTCAAGATTTGAAGATTGCCCATGCCAGTAAGTGTGCAACCTTCCAGATGGATTGCGTGGATCAGTTCTGACCATTTGGCTAGGAGGTTTTTGAGATTTCGTTCCTACAGTGCAAGATGGTTAGAGTGAGATGATTCACTGGGTCAGACAGAGGAGGCTTCAGGCACTACTAACTAGGTAACAAATAATAAACTCATGCCCGCATGGGGCATTATTGGAACGCATTCTAGCATAAGTTATGATCGAAATATCCAATATAAATGTTAAATGGCATTCTGCATACCAGATGTCATTTTGACCTCAGCAGCCTTTTCCTTCTGTGTGATAGCTGGAGTAAGTGCCAAGGAGTTTATTGCCTGCAACATATGTGGAACAGCATCATTATTTGGCATAAAAGTTCACATCAAAATTCAAAGTCATACATACATACAACAACAAAAACCACTTATGAGCACCATCGACCACATACAAAATATAGAGGGGAAGCTTAACTAAAGCTCTATAGCAACGAGCCATAGGTGACAAATACTGTTCCTAAGAAAATAAGTTTCAAATAAAACCACGTGGTGTTTGCATATATCCGTGAATACATGCACTACCTCGATGTATATGTGGTTGCTTTATTATAGACAGAACATTGTCTCGAAAGATGATGAACAAGTATGCAATCAAGAGTCATCAACTATTACAAGATAACTTGGTAAGTAACCATATAGCACCCGAGAATGTTAACAACACAATGGTAAGTATCTCAGAATTTATGTGGGCATAACTAATAGAAGTAGATGATTATTCATAGCACATATAGAAAATAATCAGGTAAACACCTGGGTTTGGAATATCCTTGTACTATTAGAATTCCTCAGCTTTTCCTCAATAGCATTTTTAATAACTTCTATAATACGCTCTTGGTTCAAGAGGCTAACCTGCAAGCCAAAGGATTCGCAAAAAACAATCAATAACTTGTTCTCTCACTTGATTGGGCTAGAATGTCAGAAAAAAAATCTTACAAGGATGTTCCATAATATACCTCTTTTTTAGTTGGATGTATATTGACATCAACATGTTCTGAAGGAAGATTGATGGACATGTATATAAAGGGTTTGGATGCTTGAGGAACCGTTGCAGAGTATACAAATTCAATAGCTCTTTTTAATGCAGTGCAGTCTACAAGCCTATCTGAAGAGTAAATAAGAAGACACATAAATCATAAAACAGAGATATAATGTATATAGAAATAAAAAAGAGGCGTAATTTATTAGTTCACCATGTGTCGGTTAAAATATGACAGATTAAGAGTTGAATATCATATTAATGAGTGCATAATTTGGCAATTTATTCACCTTCGAAGGGAATAAAAATATGTCTTTCTGTTGGTAAATCCAAAAAAAGATATAAAAAAATCTTCCAAACACATTTCAGAGACTACTTGTCCAAATGTGCAATGAAATATTTGGCATTCAAGACCCTATTTCAAACAGGCACATAGAACACATTGTTTTTCAAAACATGGGCTGTTTGGCAAAATATGTTGCCTGCAAAACTGAATCTTCATCTCATTATGAGCATCTTTAAGGAACAAAGAGAACGTCAGTCAAATGAACATAATGCACAAAAACTGAGAACTTTGACCATAACTGTATCATATGAAGTTTGTAATTCCAAATAAACTTCATCGGATTTATTATGAAGGAATATTGGCTCAAAAAAGATATCATTAGTGCGCTTCAGTATTCCAGTGAAACACAAAGTATTACCATTTATGAAAAGGATCATAGTAATCTTCTTTGCCAAATAATTTGCATTCGAGATGTAGCCATTCATCTTGAATACTGTTTCTGAATTATTCTCATCTGAAACCTCTATTTCCATAAGATCCCGGACAACGGAAGCCCCATAGACATTCCTTATAGCATCCAGCCTAGAAGATGTACTCGAACTATGAACATCTGCTCTATTGGCTCCATGCTGTGACATAAGAATCAAATGAAAACCTATTCAATCTGATGATCGATGACACAAAAGATTGGGCAGCGATACTACCTTTCTGCAAGAGAAGGTCACGTTGATATGATGGATTGCAAACCGGCTAATGAAGTCTACAATCTTGGGGTAATCATCATTGGAGTTCTGCAATGTTTTTCTACGAGCTACCATATTGTAAAACAAATTCTCAACCTGCAGGGTAGATTTTTTTTTTAATCAAAACTAGAAAGGATATACAAACAATTAAAGCAGTAGTGCATTATGCAAACCCACCATGACTTGCGTTCCTTTAACCGCCGCACATGGTTTTGGCTCATTCTCCATTACTCCATCCTTATAAGAAACACTGACATGTGGGATCAAATAGGATAAAACTTGTCAACAGCTTCAGATTGCAGCGGAACCATTAATTTTGAAATTGTTAACGAACTAACCGGTAGCCGTGAAGTTGGCCCTCTGTTATTGTTGTCACAGTAACATGGCCGACATAGGTCATACTGGCCAAGGCCTCCCCTCTGAACCCCATAGATTTTATGGTTTGTAAATCCTCATATTCGGATAACTTTGAGGTAGTATGCCTTTCACACAATATTGGCAGATCCTCAAACTGTGAAAGGAAAGTAAATTAGCCAGCTAAAGGTGACGAGCAGCAATACTAAAATGAATACTTCAGAGGGATGCAAAATTTTGAACAGGCATGTACCCAATGGACTGAACTATAGTATGAGAAGGACCTCGGAATGTGACAAGCCTATGCATACAGTGCATCACAGCATCGCAAACAGCTACTGAACTAAAATCATGTCATAATTTATTAGCATTTCAGTTCTGGATTCCTAGTGGGAACAATTATGCCCTCACATTTGATTCCCACAACATCATTGCTTGAAAAAAAAATATGACATAAAAAATAATGACCTAAGCATATAACATATCGGGGAAACAAAATTATGACAAAAGATTTCCTAATCCGTTCTGGTTCACATGCTTGGCAATTTGTCCATTACACCAAATGGTCCTACATGGGCTCACATGGACACGATTATGCAACAATTATAACTAAAAGTTCAAATACCTGGTCCTCCAACTATTGGAATGGAGATTTACCATCCTTCAACTAGTAGCACGGGAGCCAGGGTTCAGGGGATAAGGGGGTTCGGTATATGGGTTTAGCCGTTTAGGGTTTAGCGCGCGTACCCGAATGCCGTGGCCGTCGTCGGAGACCTGTATGAGCTTCAGCCCGCCGTCCTTGACGGTGACGGAGATGGTGGAGGCCCCCGCGTCGAGGCTATTCTCCATGAGCTCCTTCACCGCCGCCGACGGCCGCTGGATCACCTCCCCCGCCGCGATGCGGTTCACCACCGACTCCTCCAGCCGCCGGATGCGGGGCGGCTCCGCGCCGCCTCCGACGAGGCGCGGCGATGGATTGTCGATATCCATGGCCATGCCCGCGTGTGGAGGCTGAGAAAGCGGGGGAACTGCCGAGAAGTGGAGGCGGCCTTCTGGGCTCTCGCAGTTCGCGCGCGCTGCGCCGGTTAGCATATAGTAGTAGCAGCGAAAATCTGCTCAAAAAAATATATAGCAGCGAAAATACAATTCTTTTCGGCTCATTGAGTAACGGCAAATTTTTAAATGAAACACAACGTATTATATTTTTAACATTGGAATGCTGTATATTGGCACGTTGGAGTAGCTCTTAATATCTAGTTTCGCTTGGTTCATTGCCTAAAATGCCACGCCACGGTTGTGTGGCCCCCGAAGTTGCGGCGCCAAAAATCGACGTCTATGCAGACCTATAACCCATATAACCCATACAAGGTGTTGAAAAACATTAACATAGGAGACTAAAATTCATCAATCTCCAATCCATGGACCAAAACGACGACCTTCTTCCTCATCTTCTTCATCCACGGCAACTGTGGCGCGCTGCTGCTGCCTCCCCGCGTCGCCCCCGCGCTGCTGCCACCTCCCCGCGTCGCCCCCGCCTTGCGCCGCCTCCCCGCGGCCCCGTCTCCTCCCTCGATTCCGGTGGCGGCGGCGCGTGGCCCGTCTCCTCCCTCGATTCCGGTGGCGGCGGCGCGTGGCCCAGGCAAGGCCGCGGCGGTGCGTGGCCGCGGGAAGGCAGCGGCGAGGAGGGGGAGGGATGGCGGCGGAAGGGGGAGGGCTTGTTCGACGCCGACGAAGAGGTCTCTGCCTTCACCTGGAGCACGGTGTCCTTCGCGTCGCTCCTCGCCGAAGGAGGCCACGCCAGGGCGACGCAACGGAGTGAGGCAGCGGCCTGTGAGCCCCCCTCACCCGCGGCCGTTCCAACCACCACGCGCGGCTGCCGCGGCCGCTCCCCCGCGAGCAGGTAGCAGAGGTGGCGGAGCAGGGGCAGGCTCATCCAAATTGAGGTCCTCGTCCTCGACGACGAAGAAGCCGGAGAAGGGGCGGCTGTGGAGGAGCTCCGCACCGGGTGGCGTGCGGCTGACGCGCGGCAGAGGAGGAGGAGATGCGCTGGGAGGACGTCGGGGACGACGGCGTGCGAGATGGGTCAACCGAGCGAGATGATTCATTTGTGGGGCGCGGAGGTACAGCAAGCCAAAAATGGATACCGCGCTTGGTCGTCCGTTGGAGAAGTGATTTCGGGGTTGGACAACCCATTTCGGGTATAAAGTGCCGAATGGAGCATGGGTTGAAGTCAGTCTAAGTTGCGGCGTGCAAATGTGAAGGGAGCTGTGGCGCGTCAGTGTTATTCGCTGTGGCGTGCTGACGCTTCAACAGGAACCAAACAGCAGCAAAAGTTTGTCAACCTGCCAAATCTTCGGTGTGGCTGTAAACCAAGCATACCCATAGCTTTTGAAGCTCTTAGGCCTCCTTTGGAACGCAGGAATTTCACAGGAATCGTACAGGAATTTCACAAAAAACAGTTCAATTTTACAGAAAAAACGCAGGAAAGGAAAATTTTTCCTTCAATCCAAAGGAGGCCGTAGTGTTTGCACTTTACTGAACTTCTCAAATGTACTACTCGGGTAGATGTCATGGATTGCCCAGAGAAATAACTATACTCTGATAGCACAGAGCCTGAGGCCCCTCGACAGCATTTTGCCTGACGTGGCCTCTTCACCGCGCGACCCGTCATCACAGGCTGGCGTGGACAACTCCCGCACCCGCCACGCCGCTTTCCGTACGTCGGTTCCCGCCGACGGGCCAGCGTGGGCCGCGACGAGGGCGCCATCGACGCAGCGCCGACCCGTGCCCGGGCCTGATTTTGAGGCCAGGAGGTTCCCAGCGCAAGGACGCCGAGGAAGCGCACCGTGCGTGGGCCGCGTCGCCGGGTGGAGATCGACTGCTGGCTGGGCATGGCGGCATGTGCCCTCTCCGTTGATGCAGAGGAGAGGACGACCGACGTACAGATGGGGAAAAGGGAATCGAAGAAGAGGATGGACATCCATTGCATATGCAAATTGGATCGATGATTGGAAAAATAGAACAGCGCAGTCCAGTTTCCTACCTAGATTTGGGGGAACGCAATGAAATTGGACTCGCCCGGATCAAGCTCGGGTTGGCCTCCATGGCTGGCGCCCTCGAGCGGCGACGCAACCACATGCTTATTGCACCGGAGCAGAGCTGCAGAGGAGCGAGGGGACGAGGCAGACAGGCAGGATGGAGGCTCATGGCGGCCTTGTGCTCTCATGGCCCAAGCAGCAGTCGCGACTGCGCCGGAGCAGAGGAGCGAGCGAGCAAGGAAGAAGACTTCAGACTTGTGGCTGCTTTTGCTTTTCGGAGAGAGAGAAAGAGAACACTCCACATGGATAAGAAGAACGGTGCGACGTGAGATAAGCAGATGCAACGTGGTGAACAGAACGACACGTTGCTCGAGGGGCCTTGGAGAAGTACACATGGCTTCGTGCCTTCTGTTTTTTTCTGGAACAACTTTTGCTCTAAGACTGACTTCAACAACAAACATGCATTTTGGACAGGCAAACAGACATTTGCCTGTTGTGTACAGGAAAAGAAAAGGCCATTTTCCTTGATGTCTCCAACAGGAAGAGCAAGCCATTTCCCCATGCGCGCCGCCACCGTAGCTCGCCCCGCCCGTGCGTCGCCGCCGCGGCTCTTTAGCACCGCAGCTCGCCCACGCCCGCGTGCCGCCGACGTGGCTCGTCCGCATCGCAGCTCGCCATGCCTGCGCGCCGCCGCCACGGCTCGTCCACGCCGCAGCTCGCCACGCCTCGCCCCCGCCCGCGCGCCGCCGCCGCATCTCGTCAGCACTGCAACTCGCCCATGCCGCAGCCGTGTCCGTGCTCGGCCGCGTGTCGCCGCAACGCCTGAATTTCTTGAAAACAGAAGTTCAGAAGGACGCCAAGCAGAGCAAAGCAAGTCTGTTGCCATTGCTAATCATCGTATTGTGGAGCTTCAGCTACGAATCTAGCCGCACTTCTTCCCTGCTCATCCCGTGCCATGAGAATCGAGCTGTAGCCAACTTAGTTTGCTTCCTTTTGCTTTGCTTGCTCGCTTCATCAATGGCATGGCGTCCGTGCGGAGCTGCGGCTGGGTGGCCACGGGAAGCTGCGGCGCGAGGCCGCGGCAGGGTTGACATCCCGCACCACACGCCGCCGCCGCCTCCGCCTCCGCGCACGCCGCGCTCCGCCTCCGCTCCCGCCCACGCCCACGCTCTGCCTCCGCGCCCGCCCACGAGGACGATACTTCAATTTGACAGAGGCAAGTTTCAATCCTCTTTGATTTGGTGGAGATGAGCTCACGGTGGTGACCTAGTGCTGCCTAATTAATCGAGTCCGCCCCGCCGTGCCGCGCCGCGCAGCTCGCCACAGCCGCCGCGAAGGCCGGGTGGACGAGGAGCTCGGCTCGCGCCAGCGTCCCCTGCTCCGCCCCGCATTGCCCGCATCCCTGCTCCGCCTCTTCGCGCGTCACGCCCGCGTCCCCTGTTCCGTCTCAAGCTCGCCCGGCTTGTCGACCTCCTCAAGGGAAGCAGTCAAGCGGGGTGGAGGGGCGCCCGCGATCCACAGCCACCGACGCCGGCTGGGCCGTCGTCGTCTCTGGCCATGGCTGCGGCTCCCTCGTCCCGCCGCGCCACCCGCCTTCCAGCCACGGCCCCTCGCGGCGCCGTGGCCCGGCGCCCGCAGCGGCCCCTCGCCCCGCCCCGGCCACGCGCTCGCAAATGGATCAGAGGAGAGAGGGAAGGTATTTTTAGGTTCCCTCTCTCCTCCGATGTAAAAATGGCTGTCTCTATGCCTGCTCTGTTGGAGACTAGTTCGGTAATGCACAGTACGTAAGCAGATGCATAAATAGCTTTGCATGTTCTTGTTGAAGTCAGCCTAAGAGCAAGCCCATCAAGAGGCTACAAGCCGGCTGGAGTCAGACACAGCAGCAAAAAAGTAGGAGAGAGAGTGTGAATCGGCGCGACTGCCGACGCCGGGCGCGTCGCCTCCTTCGAGCCTGTGTAGAGCCGCAACTGGCGCGGGTGCACGCGGTTTGTGGGTCCATGACTGTGGCATAGAGCTGTACGTCTGAGAGCATTTGTTTATGGAGTGGACCTGATGACTGTGTGTAGAGGCTAGCTAGAGCCGGGCGTTGTATGAAGCAGGCTGTAGCTGTTGGGCTTCAAGTCAAAGAGCTTGGCGCATTATTGGCCTTGCTCTAACGTGAATGCAAACTAAGTACAACACGGTAAGAAAAAACTACTACTGTGTCGCCTAATAGGCGCGGCGGAGCGCGCTACACATCCTGTTACTCTAATCTCTAATAGTCAGGGCTCCGTTTTGGACCTGGAGTTCAGTACACTGAAATTTAATTCCATTATATCCTTGATGATAGAAAAGGTTTTTCACGTTTTAAACATGGAGTGAACATAAGATTTGACAATGTCAAACCCCACGTCAGCCTTGAGTAGTTGAGAGCCTCCCTTCTCAGATGTCAGATGTTCCCCCTTCTCCCGATCCGATTGGAAAGGCAGCTGACACTGACACTCTCCACACTCGGCTGCCCTCTCGCCGTCTCGCGGAGAGGCAGAGCGCTCCCTGCACCTGCGGAATCCCAGTTCCTCCTGCTCCTCGCCCCGATCCAATTGCAATTGGATGGGTAAGCGTCTCCCCCCTCAAATCACCATATGTTTCACTTCTTCCTCCCCTGACCAAACGTTTTTCTGCTGCTTTCCATGTTTTTTCCAGGCTTGCTCCGGTGCGCCGTTGATCTTTGCAGCACTCAGGTTGGTTCCGCCTCATTGCTCCTCCTGCCATCTTCTTCGTTAAGCTCGTGGCCATGACGCATCGTCTTCCTGCTAGCGCTTCAGGTTGTTTGGACCGGTGTGTGGCGCGAAGTCAGGCGCTGGATCCATGGAGATGGAGAGGGCGAGGCTCACTTCGTTCCCGAGGGAGCAAGCTACAGCCAGGGTGTGCATGGTGGCTAGGTACCTTCGTTGCATTGGCTTCGGTCTCGGCTCCTGGCTTGATTGCTGTTAAATTGATAATTACTGAATTTGGGTGCTTTTTCAAGGTGTTCTTAGTTCTTACAAGTGCCGAAATTCCCTGCAGCTTTGCTACAGAATTGCTCGAGATGAGGTCTAAAGAACCATCCCTCCACGTGCTTCTCATTCCAGGAAATCCAGGTCTGCAATCCACTGAATATACTGCACTGACTGATCATTTTTCTACCATTTGAAATGCTCATTAATGTATCATGTTTGTGCTCTGCTTGCAGGTATTGCTGCATTTTACAAGGACTTTGTCGAGGCTCTCTATGAAAACCTCGGTGGGCAAGCGTCAGTTACAGGTGAGGATGGTTCATGCATTTTTGCGCATTGTATGGGCCATCTATGTAGCTTGCTGTTTGCTGATGAACCTTATCTGTTGTCCAGCGATAGGGCATATTTCACATAGCCAGAAGGTAATATACAGCCTGACTGATGCTTGCCATCTGTTTGCTTCAAGTTTGTTCGTACACGTTGCTTTTAGTTCAACGATGACAGAAAATTGTTCTGCATCAAAACATTGGATAGTCTGCCATCACGTTAGGCAGTGGTCTAAATAAATTGTCTTCTTTTTCTGTTGTACACGGCAGGGTTACTAGTCTTTTCTTTTCTTGTCACATGCTACTATGAATATCAAAGAGAATCTTGTGATGCCACATATTAGGGACCCTGTCATCCCTCAATGTTTAGACTGCTATATTGAATTTGTTGAGATTTCTTGGCCAACTTATTAATGTTGCCTATGGAGCTGACTATCACACCATTTATGATAGGATGCTGAGCATGGACGGCTTTTTTCATTGCATGAACAAATCGACCATAAGGTGTGTTATGCATGCATTGTCAACTGAAACATATATTTTCATAACTTCATTTCTGCTGATACAGCTTTTGGTTACAGTGTCTTGGTACACGAGCCAAGTTCTTTAGTACTTCGTACATGATGGGAAAACCTCATATTTACTTTTCCGGCCATTGTCTTCGGTTCTAGTTTCATTTATTTTTGTCTTGTTTTCTCCATTTCTTCTCCATGATATTTTAGTTTCCTATCATTTATTTGTATTGTCAGATTACCCTTTTTATGAATTGATCTCATATTTCACCAGTTTAATTTGTATGCGTGCGTCCTGCAGGTTGATTTCATTGAACAAGAGCTTGAACATTCTGAACAACCAATAGTTTTGGTATACGTTCAGCTTCACCACCCATTCATTGAAGAAGAGTTTGAACATTCTGAACAATCCTTCTTTGACATACCAGAATACTGGCATATTTAGCTTTAAATCCTTCTTATAGAAACCCTTTGTCTTGAATGAAAGGTTGGACATTCAATTGGTGCATACATAGGCCTGGAAATCTTCAAAAGACTTCAGACCAAGGTTTGAATCCTAGACCGTGGCTAGTAATGCTGTCCTCTTGTCTGTCCATAGTGTTTGCTAATTTTTATCTTTATCTCCCCTGGCAGATAAAAATTTTTGTGGGACTTTATCCATTTCTAACATTGAACAAGAATTCTGTAAAGCAATCGGCAATTGGTTACATTGCAAGGTACTGAAAGGTGCTATGGGGATTCATCAACGTTTACATTGTCACAAAAACATGTTGCTACCACTGCAGAAATTGTGAGAATCTAATTAAAGCAACATGATTGCATCAACACTGAATATACTGCACTGATTGATCATTTGTAATCAAGTAGAGTATAGAACAATGCAGTCTAGAGTGGTTTACCACTTTTAGCAAGAAACACAACATGGCTGGCACTTCCTTGGTAACATGGGAGGCTGGATATCATATAACATACAGTTAATCGATTCTGAAGTTATTTGGCACCTCACTTTTTGACTTAAGTTTTGAATCTGTTCCCGTATTGACTCATCATGAAGTTGACTATTTGAACTTGGATCAGGTCATCGCTCCTTAGTAAAGGGGTTAGTTCATTTGTATCTCTTCTCGGGTCACTCAATGCTTCAGCTACAAGGGGCATCGTGAGAAGGTTACTTGGACCTTCATGGTCTGTAACAGCCGTTGATGCTGCATGCAACCATCTTTTAAGGGTGAGTTCTTTAGTGACAACTTTCCTCCTGTGAGTTATTTGCCTCCTGACTCGAAATGTTGTACTCCTTCAAACTGTGCAGTATCATACGATGCGCAATGTTCTTTTCATGGCAATGACAGAGTTCCAAAAGGTAACTCACCATGTTGACTACTTGGCATTGCTATATACAGCTGCACGAGTAACATAGCCTTGTAACAACAGTTTGTGTACTCCGTGTTTTCTTGCAACGTAGCTGTTGACTATTTCATTTTGCACTCTAGCTTACTGAAGAACCAGACTGGGCATTCATCAGAGCAAGACAGAACGAAATTGCTCTATTGTTTGGTGTGGACGATCATTGGGGTCCACTATTTCACTTAGAAGAGGTGAATAGATGATTTATTTTTCCAACAGCATTCTCTTGGGCGATGAATGTTAACTATTTTCTGTTGACCTGTTATTGGTGGGCTCCACAGGTCTCAAAGCGTGCACCCAGGGTTGCTTTGTCGGTTGAAACAGAAGGTCACACGCATGGTTACTGCTGCACAGAGGCTGGATCCTTCTGGGTTGCGGATTATGTTGCAAATTTGATTAAAACCCAAATGCTTAGAAACAACTGAGGTTCATTTGGCAAATGTACCATACAGCTCTTTGCCTGAAACAACTAATGTTTCGATTGTGTAGCCTAAGGTTTCGATTCCGATTGCACAGATTCTATGGCTGATAATGGATAATGTTACATTTTCCCACAACAAAATCTGGTATGTGAAATGCAAGCTTCCTGCATCTTTATGAAAAGAACACCATTATATGAATTTGAGCAACCGAAACCACAAAAGGGTACAAAAAGAAAAAAAATATGTATTCCATCTCATATATACAGATAATTTGATTTGCCATCTACCATTTTTTTTTTTTTTGAACGAATCTACCATCTAACATTGAAATGAGGTACAACAAATTTCCTCGCTTCTTTCATTCACAACAAAGCACTCATTTATGCTTTGATGTATAGATCCACATCATATGCAACATAACCTTCAAACAAATGCACAAAAACTACGAAAATCCTAGTATCCTGCTTCTTTTGTTTCGGGTCCTAACATTCCTCATCGGATGGAAACTCATCATCAGGCAACATAGCTGTCAACAGTGAGTATTTAACCCGCAATGATATCTTACCCCTCTCAAGGTTCAGCTTTGCCCCTGAAACTACCCAATAACCTGGTGGGTCCTGCGGCCCACGCACCATTTCTGCTGTATCAACAAATTTGAGCAGCTTTTGTGTCTGCACTGGAACAGGGGGTCCACCAGGGTATACTGCCGAGTTGATATTCACATCAGCTGGGCGTGGTGGGGGCTTCTGAGCTACTGTAGAGAAATGTGTGCTGATGAGTGTCGAGATAAGGCCTGATTTCTGACCCAGGTTTGGAGAATTCTCCCATTCAGGGTTCTTGACAAGAGCAGCGTTGCAGACTTTGGAGAAATGCAGGCGAAGGAAAAGTATTTTCTTGAAGCCATGGTTGACCACATCTAACTGTGCCCCCGTCACAATAGACGAATCATCGTATGATTCAACTGGTGCTGTGCAGACATGGGAGAAACGCTTCCACGCTCCAATTGGTTCATAGTATTTGCGATCATACGCTTCCGGAGTTTGTTGATTGTAAGGGTCATCTTGAAGCTTAATAATCTGAGGAAGAGAACAGAGGTGTTGGAGATGTACAGCTAACTTGTTGCTCTTCCTTCCTTCGAGAAACAACCGGAGACCTGTAACTGGTCTTTTACCTACATCAACCTGCAGCATAAACAAAAATTGAAGCCCTCATCTCAGTGAAAATGAACTTCTGAAATGACAAGATTGCTTTAAAAAAAGAAGTAAAATAATGGAACTTAGAAATAAAGGTGCTTCTATGATGATAACAACAGAAGCCATCCATACCATGTTAGTACAAACATAAAGCTTTGGCCCGATCAAATTTACTGGTAAAGATGCACTGCTTTGTCTTTTCCTCTGAGGCCCCAGAGGGAGGTCGCTGTAAACAGGCGCCCACTGCCTTGGAAGCTGGAACTCCAAAAATTGGTGTAATTCCTCAATTGGGGGTTTATCTGCAACAAATTTGAATATATCATCTGGTTAATGATGCATTGAAATCGGATTGCAGCTCAATGCTGCTTCTGCTAGGTTGTGTGCTTCTTAGTAATTCAATATGCTAATCACAGAACGCTGGCTCATAACCGGAAGATCGCAGCCAAAAGTGTTGCCGTATTTGCTGATCATCAGAAAAGAAGGAGCACAAGAATTATCAAACTACTGTCCCCCCAGCCATAGATTCTTGTCTTATTTCTGACAACCACTAAACAACAGAAAACTTCTTATTTCTTTTGAGGAGAAAAAAAGGTCTATTTCCTACTCAATCACCGAGGTGCCCCAGGGGGGCAGAGCTTCTCCATATGAATAATGAATTGGCGATGTATCTGGAAAACCTTGCATCAGAATCAAATTGAAATACACACCGTCCTTTCTGAACATTTGACACTACCGGAAGTAAGAAAGTTGTGGCTAGGGCAAAAATAATAACAATCTTGGCCAACAAGGATACTGTTTTCTAGTGTGTTTGGCTTCATATTAATATTTCTTATCATATTATTTATAACTACAGACGAGGATTTTGGAGTCTACTAAGAAATGGGAACAACACTGAAATATGAGTGTGGCACAAATGATTCTGCAGCCTGAAAGAGAGAATTGACACTTACATCGAAGGTACAGATTAATTGCATGGTTCAAAAACCCACTGCCAGGAACTCCATTCAAGAGTGAAGTGATCGGAATAAAGGACATTGAGATAACATCAGGCTGAGCTTGAACAGTATTAAGCCACTCGCTATGAGAAAGAAAATCTTTATCCCTACCACCTCTTCGCTTAGGCATCATCACCAAATCCTGACAGAAAATAAAATTATGTTTTTCATGCAAAGACAGTTACAACAACATAATTAATAAGATTCTTAATCTGAACAGTTACCTCATTTGAAGAATATGAATTTAATGGACTGGACTGTACAAATCTCAGCTGCTGCTCTCTTGTATCACTCTGCACGGCATGCAACAATGTAAAATGTTTAGGAAGGTGGGAAAGTCTTATGCCCAACCAGCACCTATTTGCACCGAAAATAAAATAACATGCTAAACAACAGATGGATTAAATGTTGAAGTTCGAAATAACCTAGGTACATGCAGATAGCTCCGGTAAATGCAAAACTGAGAATAACTGAGCATGCTACACACTAAACAAAATGCTCTTTTGAATCTCAGTCTTTCTTTGCCATTAAAATATTTCTCAATTGAGAGGCAACCAAGCACAATGACCACAATCTGAAGATATGGGCATACGAACAGGCAACAAGTAGTCATAATTTGTCAGGAATTCTAAGTAATAACATTAGATGTAGTCCATCATCCTAAAACTTGCTAGCCTAGTAACAAAGCAAGAATACAGATTCCACTAATCAAGAATCTACAGTCCCCGTGGAATTACAAAAGTTAAATGTCATACGTGTACAAATTAAGAGTAGCCGCATGTAGAGAAGGGTACAGTAAAGGTTCTGTAAAGAGTACCACTTAACACTGGTCAATATGCTGAACATAGAATATCTAGGGGAAAAAATGGCGAAAAAAATTCAAAAATAGGAGAAAACCTTATTCTTCCCATATGTGTCCATGAAACTCATGTCAGAATGTCCATTTGCATCAAAAAATCTCCTGTCTGACATGTCCTTTAACCGTTTTTGAACATCAACAGCTTGCAAGCTTGATGAATGCTGTTGTTTCAAATATATAACATCTTTTCCACCCATTTTTAGACCAACAATTATATGGGTCCCGAATTTTTTAATGAACCTGAAAGATAAGCAATAAACTTGAAACTCTCCCACTGATACTTGCATTATTGCTTTGCAGATTGTAACTCAAGAATCGTATATGAATCTAACCTTGCCAAGGCAGCAGGTTCCCAGGTTGACGGAACAGCCTGCTTAACATGATCCCGGAGCACAATTTGTGCCTTTGAGAGTGCTACAGTGTATAGTGTAATATACCAACCATCAAAAGCAAGCGACTTGGTATTCGCAGCATCTTTCTGCCAGCAGCCAGTAAATTCAAACATAGTATTGAACAACCCAGATGGGATTTTCCCAGACAAAGATAGCTCCTGGTTGAATTGCTCTGACATCTGCAAAAATGCTTCAGAATTTGAGAAAACTGATCAACTAGTTTTTTCTGAACATTATAACCACGATACAAATGTTACTTTTTAAGGGTTTTTCTTTATGTATAGATGTCAAACTCTACTCCCTCCATCCCATATTACTTGTCAACCTACACTCATCAAGTTTTCCCAAGTTAATTGTCATCCTCGCATCCCAATGCACCTTTCTCTCTTTCCAATACACCTCTATCTCTACCTCTCTCCTACACTTCTCCTTAATTTCCGTGCCCAGAGCTAAATTGACAAGTAATTCGGGACGGAGGGAGTACCATCTAAAGCAACGACAGCTAAAGACACAAACAACAGACATGAGCATAGACTTCTATTAGTGTAAAAGGGATCTAATCGTGGCATTCACATAATAATCCAAGTTGCTTGCATTCTCACGGTATCAGCATCATTACAAATTCCAGAATTCAGTGTAGATTGAATTTATGTGTTTCCAACAGTTCAAATGTTGAATTTCTAGTTCCTATTTTATATTGAATTACAGAACTCAGATAGTTGCATCAAATTCCAATCTCTTCTAAGTGCAACAGCATTACTTATAGTTCAAAATAGCAAGATTGTTCCAGTACTTTACTGTGTTTTAAATTACAGAAAGTGCCATGCATCAGTTGACATCCTTGGTCATGTCAAATTATTGTGATAATGAAGTAGTAAATGGGTAAGTAAGACATACCTGCTGGAATGACAGAACATCAGAACGGAACCTCGTTCGTTCCCCTTTATCACACTTGATTGACTTGGGCACACTGGCGACTGTCAGGCCACCGGGAAGCACGATATCCTGAACCTCACCATGGTCAAGGTCGATCAGCAGCGGGTCGGGCGAGTTGCGCTGCTTGCAGTACTTGAGACGGATATCATTGGCCACGTCGAAGCCAAGACCAATGGACTGTATTGCCGACTCAGCGGTGCTCTGTAGCATGGCGTTATGCGCCATTTTCAAACGATGGGGAATCCTAACCCTCACCAATCTTTTGAGCTGAAGCAGCAAGGGCGCTTAATAGAATCACAGGCGGGCTTGTAATGGAGCACAGGGGATCAGCCGAACTTGAGACCAACGAAATTTTGAGAGTTATTCATCGTGTGATCGATCCTGACTGGGTGCCAACAAGTTCATGGCGACAACCGGTGTCGATGTTGGTGACGAAGAATCTGTCCTCGCCAGGTAAGGAAAAATCAAAGAGAGGAACCTAGACCAACTATAGAACTGGATTAGTATAGGACACAAATATCCACAACAACTAAACTGGGCGGATTGGGAACAACCCAACTCGGGAATCGAATCATCCAAAGCAAGTCGGGATGCTACTTACCAGCAGAAAGAGGAAAACCAGCCCACAATGGATCTCAAATCCACTACACCAGTAGAGGAGCGGAGCTGTGGTGATGGCGGCGGCGGGGCGAGATTCCGGCGGGCTTCAAGCCGGTGGAGGCCGGAGCAGCAATTCAGGGAGGGAGGAGCGGAAGAAAGGGGACTAGTGGCACAAGAGGTAAATTTGGCTCCCGTCTCTTCCTTTTGATTTTCCTTTTTCTTCCATTCTTTTTTGTGGGACCGTTTATTATGTTTGGTCAAATCTGAGGGGTTGTTGGCAAGCATGGCCCACATATATAGCAGATTTTTTTTTTCTCTCCTTGATCGATGTATAGATACACCCGGACTGGATATAGTAAAACTTTGACATGGAATGGACGAAATTAGCAGTTGGTTTTATAGGAGCAGTTGAGAATCTAATAAAATAATTTATCCCATATTTCAACCGAGTTCAACCTCATGTCCTTCTACTTTGGTATTCAGTGAATTTGCACACCTACTACAACAGGGTCATTTCTCATTCCTTTTGGACTAATGACAAATCAGTAGCATCAAAACTTCAAAAGTAGGCACACAGTTTTTGGCTTTTTGCTCCTCTCCTCTAGAATTCGACCGAAAAGAAACCATTGAAAACCTCATGTGGAAACGGGATGCGTTGTTTGGACGGCGGCAAGGCGCGAGGGTGGACCCGTCAACGACGACTTCGTGATTAGGCCGGCTAGCCAGCCTGCCTGCAAGACAAGGTTCCCCGGGAACTTTCTGGGACAGATCACGATCAAGTTGTTAATTTGTAAGCATGAGTATTATGACCACCCGTGACCCGTCAATAGGAACACTAGGGTTTGTCTAATCAGCGACCGCGCATCAGATCTATCTGTACTTTTGCGGTGGACCAGGCCAGCGACCCGAAAAGTCAAGAAGCAGGCCACCGTGATCCATCTCGTTTCTTCACGGAGGAGTATTATTGTTTTTTCTATTTCGTTTTTAAATCTGGGACAGGTTTTCAGTCACGTTGAACTGTGGATCGATACATCCTGGAAAGAAGCATCCGTTAAGAAGAAGAAAAAAAAGGATTTTTTCCCCCCTAGGCTCATGAAACTGATGCTTTCGTCGTTGCGTGAACCAGGTTTTCAGTCACGTTTGGTGAAGTCCCCGCGTAGCCCAACGCCCGATGAGCAGAAGTAGGCCCGGCTAGATGCCGCACCGAGGCAGAGAAACTGCCGCCGGAAACGAGGCGAGGTGAAGGAAACGCGCGCGGAAAGCCATGGCGTTCAGATGGCGTGCAGGCAGGGAAGCCGGTGCAGTTGCCGGCCTCGAGCCTGGCTACCTGCATATCATCATCATGCTGTCTCGGAGAGAAATATTCCATTTCAGCTGCGAGCATCAGACATCAACCAACTACACTGATAGTGCAACACGCGACACCACACATCTCGACATGGGCCGATCGGGCGGTGGCAATGCTGTCGCTTGTTGCACGTTGCTGCTGCTCGGCGCTGCCCAGGCCCAGGTGGTGCCGGCGCTGTTCGTGTTCGGCGACTCGCTGGTGGACGACGGCAACAACAACGCGCTGGCCAGCGCCCTGGCGAAGGCGAACTACTTCCCCTACGGCCTCGACTTCCTGGGCGGCGCGCCCACCGGCAGGTTCTGCAACGGCAAGACCGTCGTCGACGCGCTCTGTAAGTGCGTCATTCGCTTAGCTTGCTTCGACACTGAACACGGTCTAATTCTCTGCTGGACTGTAGTAGTATTAAACCCCATTAATTTGTCTGACCGATGTATTGTTGTTTGCAGGTGACCTGTTGGGGCTGGAGTACTTGCCCCCGTACACGAGCACCGGCCAGGACGGGTCGCCGTCGCTGCTCGGCGGCGTCAACTACGCGTCGGCAGCCGGAGGCATCCTGGACGAGACTGGACAGCACCTTGGCGAGCGGTTCAGCCTGAGCCAGCAGGTGCTCAACCTGGAGACCAACCTGGACGCCATCAAATCCCAGCTGAGTGACCCGAGCAGCTACGGGCAGTTCCTGGCGCGGTCCATCGCCGTCATGGTGGTGGGCAGCAACGACTACATCAACAACTACCTGCTCACCTCGCTCTACGACTCCGCCGCCAAGTACAATCCCCAAGACTTCGCCACCCTCCTGATCACCCACTACACCAGGCAAACACTGGTCTGCTCCTTTGCTTGCTGAACCCATCCATATGCATGCATGAAGATGCCGATTACCTACAATTTGATGAGCCACTGACACGGTTCTAATATATGCCATGATCAGGCTCTGTACAGCCTTGGGCTGAGGAAGTTTCTGCTGGCCGGCGTGGGCCCGCTCGGCTGCATCCCCTGCCTCAGGGCCTTGAGTGGGCAAGGACAGTGCGCGGAACAGGTGAACCAGATGGTGGGGTTCTTCAACCAAGGCCTCAGGTCGCTCGTCGACCAGCTCAACGCCGACCACCCCGACGCCGCATTCACCTTCGGCAACACGTTCGACGCCGTCCAGGACATGATCCGCAGCCCTGGCAGCTACGGTTTTACGACGGTGGACAGCGGGTGCTGCGGACTTGGGCGGAACAGGGGGCAGATCCTTTGTCTTCCGTTGATGCAGCCGTGCGACGGCCGCGACCAGTACCTCTTCTGGGACGCTTACCATCCCACGCAGGCGGCCAACATCCTGCTTGCCCAGGCGGCCTTCAACGGCACGCAGGATCATGTCTACCCTTTCAACCTGCAACAGCTGGTCAATAAGCCATAGACGACGATGCATATAATACTACTTATGTGGGTTACACATGTTCTCACTAGCTATGTATATGTATCTTCCCCTGTAAACTGTATACAAGATATCATATGCAAGGAAAAAAAAAACAAGAAGGCCAGAACACAAACACACGGCGGAGAACAAACTGCCACATAATAAGGTTGTATAATTGTCTCATGTGGCAGAGACAGTTCATGGAAATGTGTTGAACATATGCTTGGTACCGGTACATTAGCTTCTCGAAATGAAGCTGAACATATTTCATAGTAGTTATTACAATTAATTATCACTAGTGAAGAATAGTAATATAATTGATAATATGCGTCATAATGCATGGCGTCCAGCTAGTAATTGTACTGCTCATCTGATCTCTGGGCCTAGCCATGGCAGTCTTGCTTAATTGGTGAAGAAGATCATTGAGAGGAGGATGCATGATATGCGAGGGGAAGGGAATCAAAACTAATGAGGGACCAAATAAAGAGAGAAGATGAACTAGTAGTTGATTAGTTAACTCATGGAGATGTATGTATGGCTATCATAACTGGAGTCTTTGAAGTATATGTCCACAAACTTATGTGGATCGAGCTACACCGCATGGAAAGAAAGAAATGCCATCATGTTGAGATCGATGATGGCAGAGATTGACTGATGACGCTGCACATGAAAAACCAGCAGCGACTTAATTTGTGCTTGTACTCTTCCATAAGAATCCAAGGCACAATGAATTATCCTACAAGAGTACAACTACATATGGCTAACAAAAGAGATGCTAACTGGTGACCTATATATGCATGGACCTAATATCATTTCTACTGGACTGATGAGAATGAGATCGAAGGAAGACGATTGATCTTACATGGAGAGTACCCGGTAACATGATGCAAAATCGGACCAGCCATGGTCCTTGCCAGTTAGTCTGCCAAATGCACCACTCAACCCAGAGGTGTGCTTTGGCGTCAAGTTAGACAAGTCTTAGCTGTTGCAGACAGATATGCATGTGTGTGTACTACGATGCATGCAGATCCATTTGAAGCTACGTAAGACTTGTTAAGAGCGTAGATACATGCTATGCAATGACAGGTTAACTACGGACTCATGTGTATTGAAGGAACAAGAAGATAGGTGCATGGTTGTGGGATTAGCTAGGCAGCCATGCATGGTTGTCTACTAGGCCAAGGTGCTCGGCTTCTGGTCTGTCGCTGCGGCGAGGTGAGAAGGAACGAGCCTGGTGTACTGGTACTGCACCATCGACGCCGGCAGAGATGGAGCTGTCAGAGACATTGTCACTCCTGAAAAATCGTTACAGAGAAATTATTGTCATAACACTAGTGTCATCGCAGAACATCTATCTACACTACTCCTATATGAATATATCATACATAATATATATCAACTAGTTCATGCAGCTGTAAATACTTTACGAACAAACTGAGGAAGTTTGTCATGAAGAAGTTAAAGTACTGCTATACCTGCTTGGCCAACAGAACTAGGAGAAATCGCCACTGCGCCACCGTACTGCTGGAGTTCGCCGGTCAGGGCGGTCGTGGCTCCGACCGCAGCCGCGGCGGCGTACGGGTAAAACTGGGGGTACTGCGCCATGCTGTACCCAGCGGCGGCGGCGTTCACTGGGGCGTACTGGAAGTAGGGGTAGACCCCGCCGGTGACGTTGGGCGCCATTGTTAGCCCTGCCGCCGTGGTGCCTCCGCCGGCTCCGAAGACGCCATACTGCTGGGCTCCCTGCAGCCCGCCGTAGGCTGCTTGATAGTAGCTCTGCAATTTTATTTTTATTTTGCGAAATGGTCAACATAGCTTGTGAAAAAACATTTCTTGGCATTATATAAAACAACTAGACGTTGATGCACGTGAGCATATATACTTACCAGTGGATAGCCGTAGTCAGAGAAATAGGGATTGTACCTGAAGTCAAAACAAATTTACCAAGGAAGAAACTTAACATCAGCAAACAAACAAAGATGCAATTGCTCTGATAGTAATTGTTAACGTTGCCACGCATGCATGAAAAGGAAATAAGGGCATGCGTTTGCTGCATCCATGCATGGATGTTTCGCCCTTGACCGGACACGCAGATCGACGCAGCAGGGAGCGTGCGTGCATGCGAGCCAGCCGCATGCAAGAACAAAGCAGCAACTGACTTTTTCTAAAGTGATTTGCCCCACATGCCAGTTGCTGTGCGCGAGGGATATACGAGTCCTGTACTTGCCCCTCCATGTCCATATCAAATGGTGTCCAGGCACATGCATGCTCACATGATGAGGTGCTCACGCTTATTCACTCTTGCTGATTGCCACATATACAAGCAGTAATCTACTAATACTTCTACACATACTATAGCTATCAGTTGCCAGCATACATCATGCATATATGCTGCTGCCACACACACACGCACCCATGGAATGCATCTACATGCCCTTCTACAGTGGGGGTGCATATATGCCACCGAACCTATAGGAGTATTAGCTAAGCTGTGATGGGCACATGCATGGAGATGAGATGCACATGCAAGAATGATGGACGGTGCAGTGGCTGGCCCCTCCTACCATTAACGAGAGCAGGCATGCGAGCAGACGCAGGAGCAGCAACGCCTGGCTTTAACCGAAACCCATGTCTTTACAGCTAGCCATTGCCGCCCATTGGCCAGGCCAGTAGTGCAGATCGGGAGGGGGAGACACACAGAGCTGGCATGCAGAAGCTGGCCGGTGATCAAGCACTCGGTTACTCACCCGGCATAAACATTGTAAGTAGGAATCCCTTGCTGGATGCCATGATCGGCCGGAACAAAGCTCAGGCTGGCACCACCGGCACCAGCACCAAAACCAGTAGCCGTCGACTGAATGGACTTCATTGCCCTCATGTTGCCTCCTCCATGGACAGGAGCTGCTTCACGCACGTGCATGAACACCAAGTTAATAGAACTGAGGTTAATTTTACATATAAGAACTCAGTAAGAATTAAAAGAACTATAAGAGAGTTGTTCAAATGCAAAAGGGCGGTTACACTTCATAAGATTCATGCAAAATGTAGTTCCATGATTTTATGCACTGCACAAATGAATCAAATCCTCAACTAATATGGTAATGTATCTCTGCTGCTATTCAGTTTATTTATAAGCCAACCGTCTCATTGTTGAACCTGAGCACGTACTTCGAATATTAAAGGCATAGGGCAACTGCTACGAAAATACCAGATCAACAAGATATGAATGCACAATGTTCCATGCGTAACAGTGGAGTTAGGAATCAGTTAGTTAGTTATAGTTATAGAAGGGTACAACAGGAACATGCCGAAGATAATTTTTGTAGAGGACAAGGACAGCAAAGCGCACTGAATTGTACTGCAGCTGCAGGATTGGAAGAAGCAAGGCAAGCCTGGACTGGAAGGAACAATCCCCAAGAATAACTAACCACGCTTGCTTTTAGAGCTTTGCAGAAAGCCGGAGGTGCAGCTTTTTCAATCTTGGATGAAATACTGTCGGATACCCGGATACTATGTTTCTTTAGTTTGACCCTTTTCGTGATATATAAACCTCTCTTATTTGGAGGGGCATATGTATGAGTAGATATGTGTTGTCAATCTACGTGTTAATTAAACCAAAACTAACAATATTTTTTTTAAAAAAGGTTACTAGTACCATCACAAATGATCAATGTGACAAATTCAATTCTTATGGTCAACTACTTATCCATTCGTCGATCCTAAACAAAAGGGAAATCATTTTTCTTCATCATCAGACAATGTTGATTTGATTCTAAAAGTGCAGCGCCTAAAAGCAAATTTCCCAGTTAAGTTTATGGCAACACCAAGAAGATAGAAAATAAGGCTTAGTAGCATAGTAGCTTAATTAGTGGCAAGGCATACATTAGCATAAAATGATGCACAGGGATGCAAAAGGCAAAATCATTTTATCCACCATTCAGCACTTGGTCCTTGATTGGCAAGCCAACAGTATATATACATTTAGCAGCTTCTTGGTTAAATGTTCTTAATGGCACGATTTCTCTTAAAGAATTAATAATCTATATGAATCAGTTCGGAGTTGCTTTAATTTGTAGCTAGAAGACTGAATTAATTACCATATGGTTGCAGATACAGCGGTACTGGTGCTGCCTTGGACTTGTTGACCCCGAGATAGGCAAGATTGCAGTTTGCCCTCCTCCCATCGATCACTGGGTATGGATCGATGCAGGACCTCAACGCAGCCTCCGGCTCACGGAATGTAACCTACAAATATCCAAAGTCATGAATTACACACATATTGAACTTCTAAATAAACAAGAGAATTGCTCCGGTGGAGCTCTTTTCAAAAATAGCACGCATCTTAAAGTAGCCAACCTAATTAATTAATGATTTTTATTTTTCCTAATCCCTGGGCCCGCTAAGTCTTGGCCAGATCCAAACCCACACCAACCCGATATGGTAAAGTCGGATCGAATAGCGTAGTCCTCCTCCTCCTCCTCCGTGCAGTCATCGACGATGTGCGAGACAGCAAGATGTTTCTTGCCCTGTGATGGCGGCGCGCGAAGAACACCAATTGGGTTCATGTGGAGCGGCGAGCGAGGACTGCTAATCGTGTTCCTGCTCCACGTTGTTTGTGCAGTTCTACATCCGGAAGCAACTCGTTAAAATAACCCACAGAGGGCAGCACGGGCAATCACGCATGAACTCTCACGCTACACCACAACATCGGCGAGCAAATTTAACCCATGCAGGCGATAACATGAAACAATGTCTTCTAGTCTTCTACAATAGGCAGTAGCATATCAGTAGCTTAGAATCTGCTAAACAAATGGAAACACGACGTCGAGGGATCATGCACTCAGGCGATAGGGCAACAAAGTCTTCTAGTTGTCATGGTGACAGTTCCTGCATGTGGTCAGCGTAGGGACGATGCTCCTTTCTGGTAGCGCAGCGTCCGCATCCCTCGTCGTCAATGGCGATGATTAGGAGCCTATCAAACCGGAGCGAAGGAGAGGCAAGAGCAGCAAGCAGCAAGAAACCCAGGACGGATGCAGGGATTTGGGGGCGCCGGCGTTGTTCCTTTTCTCTCCCCCCGCGCCCTGGGTCATCAAGGAGGACGACGACTGGATCCGATTTTACAGGTTCGAGCTAGTCTGGTTTTCGGATCGGGCTAGGTCCTGGCGGGCGCGGGGATTAGAAAATAAAAACCATTTATTAATTGGTAATGTGCTTTAGGATTCGTGCTATTTTTTAAAAGAGCTCCACCGGAGCAGTTTTCAATAAACAAAAGCCATCGGTGCAGCCTGCTGTGTACTGATTCTTTGTTAAATATCAACTTGATGGTGCAGTAGCTACTAGCTAAATATATGACTCGATACTAGCTAAATTAACAAACGAAATAAAAAGAGACTGAATTATGAGGGGGGAAGAATTAAAAGATAGATGGATGGCAGCAAACTAATATTAGCAAGTTGAGAACTCACAAAACCATATCCCTTGGATCTGCCGGTGTTCTTATCCGTGATGACGACGGCCTCAAGGATGTCGCCGAACTGCTCAAAGTAGGCCCGCATGCCCTCCTTGTGCGTCTCCCACGCAAGGCCCCCTACGAACACCTTGGTGAACGTCGTGTCGCCGAACTGCCCCGCGCCGCCACCTCCGCCAACCGACATCGCCTGAGACATCTCCTTGCTTCCTCCTCTGGGCTGGAGTACCTTTTTTTCCTCTCTCCCCCCTTTGATCTGCCTTGTATTCACCAACCGAGGACGAACTTTGTATTTGGGGAGTCAAAAGGTGAGGTGTGATCAAGGCTTGATATGCAAGGGAGGAAAGGCTCTAAACACCAACCCTAACTAGCCTGTTGGATGCCTGACCTCTATCCAACTAGAGAGAGAGAGAGAGAGAGAGAGAGAGAGAGAGAGAGAGAGAGAGAGAGAGGGAGGGAGAGAAAAGCGAAAGTTAGCTGCGGATGAAGGGAAAGAAAGAGAGAAACAAGAGGAGAGAAGGTAGGACCTGCTAGCACGTTATATAGTCCAATACTTAGTATAAGAATACTAGCAGCTCCCTTGAGAATACCCTAAGCATGCACCGCATTTGCGGCTTTGGGTTGTCATTTTTGCTTGAAAAATGTTGGGTCGACCCATGCATACATCTCTATCTTTCATCTTGTGTCATCCTTTATTTTTGCACCAGGGTTGATAGCTTTTACACATGATCACTCTACTTTGGTTCATTCCATGCATTCTCTACGTATATGTGTTCAATGGAGGTAGGCGCTCGTTCAGCGAGAATTATGGAGCATAACTAGATGATTTGAGATGTTAAAGATCCGTCAAACTATCCTACTTTCCATTTTGTGGACATAAAGTGCAGGCAAGATGTATTGCACGCTAAGGTCCTAGCTGCTAGCTAGCTAGATAGGATTAATTACTAGTAAGTGTGCGTGCATTGTGAGTGTCTGAGTTGTGAGTTGTACTGTGTAATAAAAAAAAGATAGGATTACTAATTATTTATGGGCAAACCTACGACATGATGGAAGAGAGAGATCGAGTTCCTAATCGCTCATCCAAATTTACATGCTTATGTGCCATTATCAAAAGAGTTTTGGCAAATGTCTTTTCTCTCTTAGTCAATTATACTCGCCATCAGGTGTTCTTCATCATTTTTTCACCACGTAAGTCTTATAAGAAATACAAAAGTAACAATAGAACACATTTTTCGGGTGTAATGAGAACACGGAGTGACCATATCCAGCTATGAAAATGACACAAGGTGCTTTTCATAGACACAAGGTGCGCAACCGACAGAGAATTCAGCAGCCAAATATCCCACGAGAGAAAAAGAGGGAGTTCGAATATGTGAATCTTGTCATAGAAAGGTCGCCAAGATATTGCTGAGTGGGAGACCAATACAAGAATCTTCTTTGAGATGACAGCCATGCACATTGACAACTTTGCTATTGTAAATTCTTTACTATGACGATAGATTTAAGTATTGCTCTGCCCTGATATAACGTATGTGTTTTTTGTGCTTTTGCAGTTGACCTACCTCGTGAAGTAGTGGAAGAACACATTCTAACCAGCTAGCTAGCTAGTTGCTGGATATTACCTATGCACAGCTCCGGTCACCACATACACGTCATACTACAGCTAAAACTCGATACAATTTATTGTCTTTGCTTTAAAAAAAATCAGAATTTGGAAAAGCGTTAGAAGCATTTTGCTTTTGTCAGCATCTTGTGCAATCTTTTCGTTTTTTACATGCAATGCACATGTCAAGTCTGGGACTTGAACCCGGGTAAATTGGTTCTACCACAACAAACCTAACCAGCTGAGCTACGTTTAATTTGCTAGCATCTTGTGTATTCGAGATGGTCAAAAGTTTGCTGGTTTTGATACGTGTGTGTACGTGCGGGCTCGTTGAATGTGGGTGTTGAGTTATTGCGGCTTTCAGTTAAGGATTCCTTGTAGGACAGTATTTCGTTAGTAACTTTGCATATGCATAAGTGGAGAACATGCGAACTACATATGTACATGGACGCAGTTGATGGTTTGTGTTTTGTAACTCGTACCTGAAAAGGTTTCACACGGCATGGCAACAGGAACAGAATAATATTGCAGGCTTCATCTTTTATATCACCGACTCACAACCGGCTTTTCTGGTGAAATAGTTAAGGTTCCGCATTTGCATTGATTTTCAATGAAAACTTGCGTCACAAGGGAACCGACGCAAATAATATTCTCCCAAAAGTCAATCGATTCACATACTTTTCTCTTGATCTATGTGAATCCTTTCTCAGGAGATAAGACCCACAACGATAGTGATGGGATTACGCAGAATTCGGTGGCAAAAGAATACAAGGAATACGTCAAATTCATAACGATGGTGACGAGTTTGCAAGTATTTACAACTTTCTCTTCTGCCCTTCTACAATGTCATTCAGCCAGGGCTTAAGCAGCATTCTTCAGTAATAGATGCTACCACAGTGGCATTATTCCTTGAAAATGAAAATAGTGGAGACACCACAAAGTGATGCACGGACGGTCAAGCTCATCATCATGTTGTGATAACAGAGTTGCAAGTGTCGTGTGAGTTACTCCTTGTGATCACATCAAGCTAAGACTTGCATGTCTGACGTTGCTATCTTATTATTCACTGTAAAAAAAAACACCTCACTTGTTCAGATGTCGATGGCTTTAATTTGTAGAGAGGCCAACTCGATGGCTACTTTTTGAGCAGCAAAATATCGCATCTCTGATTAGTAGCTGATTGTGTACACTTCTCCACAGCTGTCTTCTAGGGTCCCAACACACAAACTATGCTCTTGACAGCGAGGAGAGACCACTTTTAGAAGAATTTGGTGGCAGATGACAGATCATGGCTGAATTAGTTGTACTAGTTATACATCAAGGCTTTTCAAGCAAATACCGTCACGAAAGCTTAAGTTTTAGCTCACTACAGAAGAGCCACAAAGTTATAGCCAATAATCAACAAGGGATACTTGAGTACAAAGTCCAACATTGACATCATTCAATCTGAAATGAAGAGAACCATCCATGTTATATTGTGGAGGCTCAATGTAAGGCAAATTCAGGGTTCTGAAGAAATACAAGTGTCTTGTTTGGCACTGGAAACCAGACCTTGTGATATGGACTGCACTGCTCTCTTTAGCACAAGCATGCTGCATCTTGGGATAGTATTCTTGATAATATATGTTCCTCATCAAACTGATACTACTGCTTTCCCACAGCAAATGTTTTCAAAGCTTTGCCAGCAAGCCACTAGCAATATTGATCATATCGACATATCAGTATAGATCAGATGAGAATGCCTAGAAAATAAAAAGGGGCTGAAAGCCTAGAAAATAAAAAGGGGCTGAAAGCCTAGAAAATAAAAAGGAGCTCTTCCTGGCGTAGAAGTAAGATATATATTGTCCGGAAGGGTTCAGAAAAATATCCGAGTGAAAGGGCTCTAACTGTTCTATCAATTTCTATTTTGAACTCAACAATGTGCTATGTTAGACAAGAGAATCATACATCACACCTTACTGGGTAATACCCCATTGTCACGATCAGAAATAACTGTTTCTTCATCAGAACTGATTCCACCTTCAGTATCATCGTCATTAGCATCATACTCACTACTGGTATTGTCTTCTTCACTGGATTCAGAAATATCACTGATATGAAGATCAGAGAAATCCTTTTGGTCCGTCCATTGACTCGGTTCCCCCATTCTCAGCAAAGAAGCTTTTCTATCATCACGGTAATCCAGATCCCCATTCTGGGATTGAGGAATTCCATAAAGTGCAACATGCCGGTAATAAAGTTCAAGCTCCTTTTCAGATACAGCAATGAAACGCCGAACTGTCTCCAGCGATTGTTCATATTTTGATTTTTCAAGTGCCTGACGATTAAAAAAAAGCTGATGTAAGGCAAATTCAATAGTTTATAGAAAAAAGAAACAGCCGGATGGCTAATTATCACGACTAAATGATTGCACAGAACATGAGGTGGGTATTGGTATACATGAGCTGTAAAAGGTTAATGGATATCAAATGCACTAGTTTATTATTATCTACATATTTAAAGTGCTATTAAACATAAAAGGAAATGGAGAACTTTGTGAATATAAATATTCTCGGTAATTTGTAGCATTCATACATCAGTAGCAAAAAAATTAACCAAAAAAACTTATCATGTTTACCTTCTTCTTTGACAGTGTATCAATAGGCGACATGACATCTGGTTGAACATAGTTCTTTCCTCGGTAGAAGACTATAGTGTTATCTCCAATGATGTTAACAGGGACACCACCACTTAGTCTGGCTATCTCATTTGTATATTCCTGGATTTGCCCCGGTTTGCAAGGCTTACATATGACCTTCACAGTCTCATGCTTCTTCCAATGCAAATGCATGTTCAGAATTACGCCTCCAAAAACTCCTCGTCTTCCAACAGGGACATAATTTGATTTTTTCTGTGAAACCTTCTTCAAGTAAAATCTTTCCTCACCGGTAAGATCATCTGTTTTAGCCATAGGGCCTTGAGCTTTGGCAACCTCATACTTCTTTAGCTTTTCAACCAACATAGCTTCCTTTAATTTGGCCTGAAAGAAAATAGCTCATTTCAGTTCGTTTTGTACTAGGAAATAAAGAAATAAAGGACGAGCAAGCGCATAATTTCCTTATCTAGGTTCGGTCTTATAAAATAGTCGATACTGAATTCACTATGGTTTCAGATGAATCAGTTGAGCTATATACAAATAACTGCCACATATGTTATTAATAAAAATTTAGCAGCGAAAAGAACAGAAAAATAATGATCTGTAAAAAAATTACTTGAAGAATGAAACCACCAAGGTTATACTGCGTAATTATTAGGAGGTTCATGTTCCTAATGTCAGAAAGCTGACTAATACATATGATGAAATGGTTCCAAGAGGGATGAACCATAAAACATGACACAGAAATGTGGTACTCTACCACCTACCTTCTCAATCTTATATTTGAGCCTAGCTTCAGCTGTCGGAAATTTTTGTTTTATCTTCTTTCCTTTGGGTCTGATGCGCCGTGGATCATTTTTATTGGCCTCCTTCCTCTTTTTCTTTTCTCGCTTCCTCTGAACCTTTAAACGTTTCTTTGTCAAATACTTTCGCTTCGTAGACGGATCCACCTCCTCAATCTGAAACTTGGGTTTGCCGTCATCAGACAGAACTAGATTAACTTGTCCATAACTAGCCCATCTAACAAACCATGAATGCCCGAACAAGTTGATGGGGTTGAAGCATTTGCTAGGGGAAACAACAGTAGATCTGTGAAAAAGACAAATATGGGTGAAACACGGGTAAGCAAAAGCAACAAGCTATACCCTTGCTAGGCACTTTGTATGTTAAACATGTCTCACAGCTTGGTTCAGCAAACTTCATATAGTAATTTGAGTGACCAAGTGGAGAACACATGGTCACTAGCAGATTGGACTCTAGTGAAACTGAAACATGTTCTGAAACACACAGCGGAAAATATTTGCTTGCTGGCTCGTGCTTGTGTGCAAAGCCCAAAAAAGAAGAAGAAGAAGAAGAAGAAGAAGAAGAAGAAGAAAAGAAGGTAGAAGCTTGTATGTCTACAAAGAAAGATAAATTGCAGTTTGCAAAATTCCAGAACATCAGAAAGAAGAGATTAGGTTCAAATTCTAGTCATGTGGTATTTCTCCTTCTGTTCGTTTGCATACAACTGAGGACTGAAAGACATAGGAATCGACCAAGAGTAGCTTTACCTGGGAGCTAGAGGGTAATGTGAAATTAGTTGCCTCTGGGATATGTCGAAGAGTGTTAAAGAAGCCAATTTTCTCATATTTTGACGTGACAGGATGCGGATTGCCATAGCCAAGAATTTCTATGCCACTGCATTATAAAATTTGGTGATACAGTTGCATCTACTCCCGATAATCAGTTCCATCTGCAAGAACAATGGAAGCAATAATCAGCAGGGGCCGAGCCCCTCCTGTTACCATAAAAGAAAAAACACAATGGAAGCAATAATTCCTTGTTTACCTACAGTGTAGGCTCAAGGGGGCAAAGATTCAGAATGTATGTGAAAGACGTCGAACATCTGATTTTTTTATACAGGCTTCAAACAGATTTTAGAGATTCTCCAGGCCTCCTAGGTTTTTTAAGAGTATATTCAAGCTTCCTAGGTCATCTAGAGCAATTGCGAGAAAAATAAACATGAATGTTCAATCATGCCCTGAAGCAATCGTACCTCACCTTGAGATTAAAAAAAAAAAATCGTGTGTATATGACGCGCTAGCAAACTAGAAGATGCATGTGACATTAGATGTGATACGTGAGATGAAGTATCTCACCCAATTATAAACAGCAATTGATAAAGCAAACCATCGATTACAAGAATGGCACAACTAACCGATAAATCGGGTGAAAACGGAACCAAACCCAAGGAACCTGGCCTTCCTCACGCGGCCTCCACCGCTACCCTAGTACGCCTCTTCTTGAGGCCGCTGTTTCCCCAGGTCACTGCTGTCGTGCATCGCCGTGTTCGCCTGCAGCAGTGGCGGAGCTAGGATACAAGCTCAGGGTGGGGCCGACAAAAAAAAAAATTCGCCGCAGAACAAACTTGAAGGCCAACATACAATAGAAGTTCGATAACTTAGATAAAATGTCTTACAAACATAGCAAATCAACAATATGGTTTGTTACAAGCCTACACGACTAAAATGATGACAACAAGATAAGAGACTACTACTTCTTTTTATCAGCTCTTCGCCTTCTAATGGCCATAAAGGTCTCAATAATCTCATATTCCTTCACATTCAAGACAACATCCCTCTCAATGAAAGTGAGCAAACAATCAAGGCACTGGGCCACTGGCGCAGGGGAGCAATTGAAGATTGAAACTTGAAAGCAATTGAAGATTGAAGAGGGCAGGGGAGCAGCCGAGCAGAACCTTGGCACTGGGCCACTGGCGCAGGGGGGCAGTCGCTGTCGAGCGTCGCACCGTCGCCACTCGCCACCGGCCTCCTCGGCTCACCGCGCAGGGGAGCAGGCGCCGCGATGTGCAGGCCGCAGCCCGCAGGGGAGGAGAGGGCGCAGGTGAGGAGATGGCGCAGGGGACCGGGGGAGACGAGGAGGAGAGGCCGCACGCCACGCGGCTGGTCGCCGTCGGCCCGTCGCCACTGAATCGCCGTCAGCGGCGGACGCGGCCAACCCTAGCTCGACGCCGATGGCTTCGCTTCACGCCCGCTCAGCTCAATCGCGTCGGCGCCCGCTCTCTCTCGTTCGCACGCAGCCAATCTTTTTTTTTCAACAGGCCGGGCTGGGAACAGGGTGGGGGTGGGCCGCGACCAAAATCTCAACCCTGTAGCTCCGCCACTCGCCTGCAGCGCTCCGGCTCCTGTGTAGAACCGTGGATTCAGGCATGTACAGAGGCGGACCCACAAATATGGCGAGATATGGCGGCCGCCATGCCTAACCCGGTGGAGATCGCCCCCTTTCCCTCTCCTCCGAGGACTCCGGCCCCAAGGCAGCCGGCCGGCGTCAGCTGCCTGCTGCAGGTGCCGTTCGAGGGGAAGAGGAAGAGGACCTCGGTTTGTTGGGCCGCATTCCAGCGTGCGTTATTTGGATTAAAAAAAGGCCCAATCGATATTGACTACACCGTAGCTTCTCTCGTACATGTGAGTTCACGAGTGTCGCTCAAAAAAAAAAAAAAAAAGAAAGCGGTGAGTTCAAGAGTGATTAAAAAAAACACGAGTGATTTAAAAAAAAAAGGTGAGTTCACGATTCATTTTATTCTTTTTCTAGATTGAATATAAAATACCTAAACAAATTATTTTATTTTGTAGTTTTGCTAAGAAAGGCCGAAATATCGAGTAGAAGGATCTTTTTTTCACTCTATAAGATCCCGAGTGGGGCAACAAATGGTATGCTTTTCTGTGTTTTGTCATTTATTTTCTCTCTCTATTCTTATATCTCCCTTCTTATATATGGTTGAGTTCATTTAACAATGTCGTTATACGTACAATCGGGCCATCCAACCCGGCCGTACATACAGCACAAATGATGAACACTAGGAGCATCAAGCTTTGTTGCTCAGTCGTACAGCTGTATCGGATGATCCCGTCGAAAGAAGAGATTTTCCGTTCGTTTAAACAATAAACTAGGGAGGGTTTTCAAGTTTTATGAAATACTTGAGTGCTTAGTTATATTTTCTTGATTTCCAAGACAAAAAGTAACATAGTCATAATTTCTCATCCAACTCATATTTCTACATACTTTTCATATTTTTAATGTTATGCTTGTTCTTATACAAGAATCTTTTGGTCACTTCATACACTCAATTAGAAGTTCATCATGGATTGCATTTGAAATAAAAGTTGTGCGCATATCCTACTATATTTTAGCTCTTCTGAGTCATTCATGATACCCTGTCAATATGGGTAGAAGTCCTTTAACTTGATAAGCAGGGATGATGTCTTTCACTTTAAATTGTACATGAATGCTTGTAGTTTTTGTAAGAACGTGTGTGCTTTTCTTGGCAAGTGCGTTTTGATGAGGGAAAGATGAAGGCAGGGTGAAGAAGAAGAAAAGATACATAATAACCAACTTTAGGTGTTGTAATGAATATTCTCATTTTGAGGCAAATAAAAAAAACTATGAATTTTATACAGTGTGTTTTCCCTTTGAAGATAACTACAACCGATATCTTCATCAATACAATTTAGCTTTCATAAAGTGTATCGGTGAACTTTCACTTGTTGATTAATGGTTTTCTACATCTATTTTATAAATTAAATGATTAGTTTTTTCCTTAAAAAGATACCTAAATTGGGAATGAATAACTCAAACTTGTTTCGTGTCAAACAAAAATGCATTGTTGTTGGGGAAGTGGTCGTTAGTGGGCGATCACGATGGTTCCAACTTCAAACGTGGCCCAAATCAGAGTGGTTATGATCAATAGATAGTCAAGACCGGAATCATGCACCGGGCCCTCTAGAGTACCAGTTATACAGTCTGAATCTAAAAAATGATCAGTACCATTTTCCAAATCTCTAATATTGACATAGTACATTTATGTTGGTTTCAACTTCACCACGAACTGAGAAAGAAAAGAGCGATTTTATTACCATGGATTGGAAAAAATTTAAAATAATAGTACAAAAAACTAGTCGTCCACTGAAATGTAATGATTCATGCTGTCCTTTTCAAGGATCTTGGTGTGTGCACTAGACTAGAGTGCCCGAAATCTGTTTGATGTGGCCTGCACCTTGAGGTGCATGGTGGAGTTGTAGTGCACGAGCTCTGGCTGCGACGTCTCGAGCGAGAACACCTCCGACTGCAGGTAGCAGGAGCCGTCCCTGGCGTCGGCGCCGTACACGAACTGCGCCGCCATGCAGGCGCAGTCGTCCAGGCACGCCTTCTTGCACGCGTCCTCGCTCACCCTGTCCAGCGTCCGCATGCTGGTGGCGTGGTCGTTGAAGTAGGCCATGTTCGGCAACGACACCAGCCGGTGCTTGCTTCGCGCGGCGCAGGAGATGGGCGTGGTCGCCGGGACGCAGCCGCGGTTGGGCCGCCGGAAGTCCACGGGCCGGAAGTTGGTCGCGTCGGGGCAGCTGCACTGCGAGTCGGTGCACACGCCGTAGTTGCCGCAGACCGTCGGGAACGCGCAGTCATCGGGGAAGAGGCGGATGACGTCGAACACCGGCGCCCACCCGGCGGGGTTCCACTCGTACAGGCGGAGGTGGCCGTCGTGCTCCAGCCGCATGTACTGCACCGTCCCGGCGCCCACGGCGGGGAGCTGGAATGTGAGCAGCTGCTGGTCACCCGAGCCACCGGGCCGCGCGAGCACGGCGAAGCTGCCGTTGGTGTAGGACGCGAATGCGCCGGATGTCTTGGTGAAGCCGAGGTGGAAGTAGCGCTGAGGTTTGGGCTTGGCGGCGAAGTAGGCGCCCAGGCCGTCGTCGTCGACGGCGAGGTAGATCCGGCTCTCGGTCCAGTTTGCGGCGGAGGAGTTGGCGACGAGCCGCGCGTTCTGCTTCAGTGTCTGGCCCACGAGCAGCGTGTCGGTGGGGTGGTCGAACGACTGCCACACCGCCTTGTTGCTCGCGTCGAAGAGCACCAGGTTGCCGTCGCTGTTGATGCTCATGCCGGCGACGGAGCGCCCCGCGGTGCCCGACGACCAGACCACGGCGCCGTTGGGAGACTTGAGGACGAGGTCGCCGGCCGCGGTGAACTGCGCGGTGGCGCCCTCGCCGACGGGGCGGCCGCGGTTGGCGGACCAGACCACCTGCGGGATGCCGGCGGTGAGGGACGTCAGGAGCCCGCCGCTGTTGGAGTACACGACGGCGACGCCGAGGAGGAAGTCGGTGCAGGGCGTGGTGCCGCGATGGTTGGTGCAGAAGAAGCCGAAGGCGAAGGAAGGGCCGAAGCCGGCGGAGTTGAGGCGCAGCAGCGCGGCGCGCGCCACGGAGCCGTCGCCGTAGACGAGGTGGTGCGAGACGGAGGCGTCCGTGTTGGCCCACGTCGTCGACGGCTTCGCCGACGGGTAGTCGAACGGCTGCGCGCGGAGCACGACGGCGAGGAGGCCCAGCGCGAGGGCGGCGCGGAGGAACATAGCGTGACGCATTGCCGCACTCTGCGACACAGTTGTGTGTTTCTGTGTGCGTGGATGCGAAAGACGATGCGGAGTGTGTTTGTGTGATGGAGAAAGGCGTGGCGATGCGGCGTTTTTATAGCGTTCGGAGGCCGCTAGATTCGCGATTGCGGCGCACCGCGGGCACATGTGGTCCGACGCGGCATGGATGGATCCCGTTCAGTCCTCGAGATGGACGCGGCGCAGAGAGCATGGGCGGGCACATGTTGCTGGACAGCTCGAATAATATGCGATCCAATCCAAGCATCCAAGGTGTGTGTGGTCTCTTCTCTTGCTCGCTCGCTTGTTTTGACCGTTCTGCTGCTGCTGCAAGTGGACGCCAGCACGAAGCAGCTAGCTGCCCAGCACAGCGTTTTCGAAGCAATCTCCTTCAACTCTCCAGGTGGGTTCAATTGAAAGTCCCCGTTTATAATGTGCGTCCGTTACAACTAGAATATCCACCGGCATGAATAGAAAATTGGCGTCCAGGTTGCTTTACTTTGTGCAGTTGGCTGCTTGTGTGGCACGGGAGTGATGATCTGCTTCTTGCGTGGCTTTCTTCCTTTTCTTTTCGGCTTTCAAAAAACGCACGCGGGCTGGACGGCATATATCGGGCTTACCTCTGCTAGGCCGTTGTTGTATCCAGGCCCATAGGCTCTTGAGATATATGCCGTCCAGCCCGCGCGGGTCGTAGGCTACGAGCCATGCGAATTGCGAGGTCTGACCCTGTCGCAAGATACGGCCCAAATCAAATGCCGCTAGTAGTCCATGCATGTAGATGTATGGCATGGCATGATACACGTTGTTTGTTGTCTGTAGGTGCATGTCTGCTGCATGTCACTGTACCACGCTTGGTCTCACGTCTCCATCCACCATTCTTAGCATGTCGCCTTGGAATATATAGGATTTTCTGTTTGTTTGTGGAAAAGAAGCATCATTATCTTGCTGCTGAATGACCACGTATGCCATGCCGTATATATAGTATATGCAATGGCATTTTCAGTGCATAAGTAAGTACTATATATAGTAGTAAATTGCAGCTAACTCCACTTGTATCAATGAATTTCAGATGGGGAACACACTGACCACTCAATGCATGTTGTTCTTCCAGCTGGTAGCTCCCAGTACGTAGACCCTGAAAGCAAGAGACGGACAGAAACGTGTTACACGCCAACTTTTGTATGCTTGTACTTGAGAAGTTGAGATGCGATCTGTTTGTCCTTTTTCGGCGCTGATTGATAGAACTGATGCGAAATATTGCTGATTTACGAGCTGTGGCTAGCTAGCGCCGAGCGAGCTCTCACCTTATCTTGAAGCTGAACCACATTTCTCTCATCTGGGTGTGTTATGGAGCAGTTGAAATGCCGATATTTGTTGCCACGGAAACGCATCGTGCGCGTGCATCGTGTGGTACGTTCTGATCAAGTTGTGAACGCGCAGGACCAAAGCCCTTCTCGATATCTCGCCATGCTGGTGTATATATATCAGAGCTCACTCTAGCTTAAACCTAGGTAGCTAGCTGATCGCAGAGCTGAAACAACTTGCATCGATCATTGATCACAAATTAAGCAGGTAGCTAGTTATAGCAGGCAATCCGTGATGGCCAGCATCTCTTGTTGCACGACGAGCCTCCCCGTGAACCTCCGTCGGCCGGCGCTCCTGTTCCAGCAGCAGGCTCCCACTACGACTGCAGGGCGCAGCCGCAGGTGGCTCATCAGCTGCGCAGCACAAACCAACGACGACAGATCAGGCAGAGGCAGCCATGTGGTGCCGGCCTCGGCGGTGGCAAAAACAGACGAGGCGGCCACGGGGAGCGTGCAGGTGGGGGACATGGAGCGCGGTTCGCTGGCGGAGAAGTCGGGCCGGTCCGACGGGCAGCTGACGGAACGGTGGCGGGAGATCCACGGCAGCAACAACTGGGAGGGTCTCCTGGACCCTCTCGACACGGTGCTGCGCGGGGAGCTGATCCGTTACGGCGAGTTCGCGCAGGCGTGCTACGACGCCTTCGACTACGACCGCTTCTCCCCGTACTGCGGCACGTGCCGGTACGCTCCGTCCACCTTCTTCCGCGACGTGGGCCTGGAGGGCGTCGGGTACGAGGTGACCCGGTACCTGTACGCCACGTCCAACCTCAAGTTCCCAAACTTCTTCGACTCGCGGCACGCGGAGTCGAGCCAGTGGAGCGAGAACGCGGCCTTCATCGGGTTCGTGGCCGTGTCCACGGACGAGGAGACGGCGCGCATCGGGCGGCGGGACATCGCCGTGGCGTGGCGCGGCACGGTGACGAAGCTGGAGTGGGTGTCGGACCTGACCGCGCTGCAGATGCCCGTGGCGGAGCTGGGCGTGCCGTGCCCCGACCGCAGCGTCAAGGTGGAGGAAGGGTTCGGGGAGCTGTACGCCGGCAAGGACCCCGGCTGCCGGTGGTGCCGCTACTCGGCGCGGGAGCAGGTGCTGGCCGAGGTGCGGAAGCTGGTGGAACTCTACCACGCGCGCGGCGAGGAGGTGAGCGTCACCGTCACCGGACACAGCCTCGGCAGCGCGCTCGCCATGCTCAGCGCCTTCGACATCGCCGAAACCGAAGCCAACGTCACCTTGTCATCCGAGGGAGAGAATAATAATAAGAAGAAGGCGCCGGTGTGCGTGTACTCCTTCTCGGGCCCGCGGGTGGGGAACCCGAGGTTCAAGGACCGGTTCGAGCGGGACCTGGGCGTGAGATGCCTCCGCATCGTCAACGTCCACGACACCGTGCCACGGGCGCCCGGCGCGTTCCTCCTCCTCCCGTGGTTCGACGAGAGGATGCTCCCGGAGTTCGCGCTCCGCCTGCTCGACACGCTGGGCTCGCGCCTCGTGTACACGCACCTGGGAGTCGAGCTCGCGCTGGACCACAAGGTGTCGCCGTTCCTCAAGGACACCCTGGACCTGGCCTGCTACCACAACCTGGAGGCGCACCTGCACCTGCTCGACGGCTACCAGGCGCGCGGCATGGGGTTCCAGCTCTGCGGCAGGGACCCCGCGCTCGTCAACAAGGCCGCCGACTTCCTCCGCGACGACCACAGGGTGCCGCCCGTGTGGCGCCAGGACGCCAACAAGGGCATGGTCAGGACGGACGAAGGCCGGTGGGTGCTGCCGCCCAGGGAAAGGGAGCTCCACGACCACCCGGAGGACACCGAACAACACCTCCAGAAGCTCGGCCTTCTCTCCAATTAGTAACTGAGATGCACCCATCATGTGCTCTAGTTAATCTAGCTCTCATGATTTATCATTTATTATTAGTGAGCTGTGTATAGCAAACATATGTACGACGTGAACAAGCACTATTTTGTGTATAATTAATTAGATGTATCGGATTTTGCCATAGTACGATAGTACTTGTGTACAACGTATCGGTTTCGATCAAATGAATCAAGATATTAAATGATGAATCAATAATACTATCACTGGGTCATCACTGATGCAACGATCATCATAATGTCCAAACAGAAACAATGCAAAGTGCTATCCTGCTGCAATAAAGCAACATATATATGATCATTCATAGTTTGAAATGGCTACCGACCTCATGTAATATGTACTACAGCTTTGCTTTGCTTTGCTTTGCTTGCATTGCTCCAGTATGGTAGTACCATTTTCTTCCAAAAAAAAAAAGGTACGATTCATGAGCCGCCATCTGGAATGGGCTCCATGGTCTGCTTGGGCCCTTAAGCCCACACAAGGTTCTGATCCATTGTTCTATGGACGAGTAAACTGCAATTGCTATCCATCCACCCGTCGCTCGTATCCGCGGAAATGGCGGCACCCTCCCACGTCCTCCCCTTCCTCTCCCCCACCGGCACCGCCTCCGTCCGCCTCAGCCCCGGCCGCCGCGCTGGCCTTCTGCGCTGCTCAGCCGCCGCGGGTCAGGCGGGCTTCTTCACCCGCCTCGGCCGCCTCATCAAGGAGAAGGCCAAGAGCGACGTCGAGAAGCTCTTCTCCGGCTTCTCCAAGACCCGCGAGAACCTCTCCGTCGTCGACGAGCTCCTCACCTACTGGAACCTCGAAGACACTGACCGAGTCCTTGATGAGCTCGAGGAGGTATGTACCGGCTTTCGAGACCGACCGCCTCTTGCTCTGACGCTAGTACTTGGCTTGCTCATTTCAAGTTCCCATTCAGGCTCTGCTGGTGTCGGACTTCGGGCCCAAAATCTCCTTCCGGATCGTAGACACCCTCCGCGAGCAAATCCGCGACGGCAAGCTCAAGTCTGGCAGCGAGATAAAGGTGGTTTCAGTCCCTAAATTACCTCCTATAACCGTAATCTCAATTTACAGAACATTTTGATTGGTGTAGTTGTATAACGAAGTGTTGATGGTGAATGATTGCACAGGCCACGTTGAAAAGATGCATTCTCGAACTGCTGACAAGCAAGGGTGGCAACTCGGAGCTGAAGCTCGGCTTCAGGTTCTACCCTCTCCTGCCTAGTACAATGGTTCCCTGTTTGTTGTGTTTGATTTGGGAGGTATCATTGTGCTTCGCCATTATGCCAGGAAGCCGGCAGTCATCATGATCGTCGGAGTGAATGGTGGTGGAAAGACAACTTCGCTAGGTAATTATCTTGCATAATTTACCGCTCATCAGTCGCATCGCATTTAGCTAGTTCAATCCTTTCTTTCAAGGTCTATTAGACACTGTATTTCAAACCGAAGAGGCACTCTAGGTTCCTAGTACATCCCTATAAGGTTAGGCGTAGCCTAAGAGAAAAAAAAAACATTGAACAAGGGATACCAATCAGTTAAAATATTTTTAGGGGAAGAAAGGTCACATTTCTTTGAACCGGATCTCCACTGGTCACTTGAGCATTATTTTATTTTTATAATTTGTTGTTTCTGAAGGATCATTTTCTTTATATTCAACAACTTGATGCTATCAGCTGGTCGATTAATCACCCTTTTCCTTTTGCTATATTTTTATGGAAAATTTTCCTGTATATTCAATCGTACGATGCTGCCAATTGTTAGATTGATTTTTTTTTAAATTCTTTGGTAATATTTTTGCAGGAAAGCTTGCGTACAGGTTTAAGAATGAAGGAGTGAAGGTGAGGCTATTTTCTTGATATCTCCTGGTTTATAGGCTAATTGTGCGGTAAAAGGTCCAGTTGTATGAATTGTTTCTGCACATTGATGCCAGAGTGGAAAACCTAATTATAGCTAGCGCCCTCTCAGATTTTTGCACTGTCATATTTCATGTTGTAATAACGTACTGCTTGCCTTTCGTTTTTATTTCTGGATCAACCAAAAATAAATTTAATGAGTTGGCATTCCTGCTCTGAACCATAATATAGGTATTGATGGCAGCAGGTGATACATTCAGAGCAGCAGCTCGCGACCAGCTAGAAGTTTGGGCTGAGAGAACTGGTTCAGAGATTGTCATCGATAATGATAAGAAGGCACAACCTCCAGCAGGTATGACTTTTGGCAGGTCAAGCATAAAAGTACTATGCTCTGTTGTTAGAAGCTCAGCTTTTATGTTTCATCTAATTTGACTTGCTTGGTAGTTCTTTCGCAGGCTGTGAAACGTGGGAAGCGTGAAGGATTTGATGTGGTTCTATGTGATACATCAGGACGTATGGTTATTGTTTGTAGCTTATTGCGGCATATATTTAGTCTCTTGTTGGGGAAACTAATCTGTTTCAGAATTATTCTTCAGGACTTCATACAAATTATGGCCTGATGGAAGAGTTGGTTTCCTGTAAAAAAGTTTTAGCTAAATCCCTTCCTGGTGCTCCTAATGTATGTTGCCTTTTAACGTGCAAAATACTTTAGTCTGATTAACTTATTCTTTGCGCATGGCTTAGCTTATAATTAAATTGTGGCTATGATCGGCAGGAGATTTTGCTGGTTCTCGATGGCACAACTGGCTTAAACATGCTACAACAAGCGAGGGAGTTCAATGATGTAATCAAACCGTTGTTGGAGCTGAATGCATCTTCTTTTCTTCAATAAGATTAATGATGGACATTCTTGGCTTAATACCAGGTTGTTGGAGTCACTGGATTCATCCTCACTAAGCTAGATGGAACTGCACGGGGTGGCTGTGTGGTATACGCATCTTTCTTGCAGTATACAAAATTAAACAGCTTTGCTGTACTACTGTGTTATCTGAATTTTTTGCTGCTTGTTCTGTCTCAGGTTAGCGTTGTAGATGAGCTTGGGATTCCTGTGAAGTTCGTTGGGGTCGGTGAAGGGATGGAAGACCTTCAACCTTTTGACGCCGAGGCATTTGTTGAAGCCATTTTCCCATGATTGGATTTTGGAGGTAATCATGCTCCTGGGACAAAGTTTTTACTCTCATTAGCTTGGTTTTTTCATGTAGTTGACTTATGTCGTGTTCATCATTGCAATGAAGCTGCAAAAGTGAAGAAGGTCCGAGTTAAGATACAGATGGGATAATGACAGCTGGGCTCTACATCAGTTCGATAGTGTGGAGCACGACCATTGCCCGGACCCTTATCAGTCAGAAAGAGCTCGTCGAAGTCTGTAATGAGTTGGAGTAGCACTGTTGGAGTTATGGACATGTGAATTGCATCGGGAGTATACGGACTTGTGAATTGCACCGGGAGTAGAAAGAAATTGGACTTGTGAATTTCATCGGGAGTATATGTAGAAACAAATGAGCGAGATATAGAACCATATATGTGCTTCTCATCACAAATCTGTTTTTACTCGTCCTAACTGATTCTTGGGTACGGATGTGCAATTACAGTTTCGCTTACATGCTAGATATTTAGAAGCAAATTGATCAACAATCACTGTATTTGTTCAGCCCATCCTAATTACGGAGCCCTTGGTACTAAGCGTACGAGAAGCATGGAATGGGATGCAAAATATCATAACATAAGCAAGAACATACCAAAAACGTCTGCAAAAACATATCATGCCGTGACCATTATAAGCCTGTAATTAGAATATCTTATCTCACTGATGATCTCCATGACACATTAAAGAGTAACTGTGAGCCGTTTTAGTCACGTCTTAGTTTAGATTATAAGGTGTGCCTTACAAAGTGGTTCTGCAAAATCAAGATACATGGTCCAAACATTGCAAATACACAGTTCAACTTAAAAGGCATTTCAAGGACGTGAAGTTGTTTGCCCTACTAGTTATCATTGCCAGTTACCATACTGCTGCTGATTGCGAGAACCACCCTGAGGATAGTTCGGCCCTCGGCCCGGACCAGATGCACCATACGGGCCACCTTGTGGTGGGAAATTTGGCCCGCCAGCTCCATAGCCACCGCTGCCGCTACCACGTGGACCACCACCAGGGTAAGGAGGCGGCCCTCGTCCTTGCTGCGGATATGGGCCACTACCATAGGCACCACCCTGACCTCCACCACGGTTCGGATTGTAGCCTCCACCTTGACTCCCACCCTGCGGGTACCTATTAGGTCCTCCTGGCCCTCGGGGCTTTGCGTAGTGATGGCTTGGGCCAGCTCCCACGGGTGGTGCATTGTGCATACCCTGGCCAGGTCTGATTTGAGGGTGTGCCTGCCCGGACTGCTGGATTGGAGGCAGACGAGAATGTGGAGGAGGATGCTGAATTTTTTGACGCTTAGCAGCCTCCTCTGCTTGCCTCTGTTGCTGACGTTTTTTCTTAGTCTGGAATTCATGTGATGCTTCATACTTCGGCAAGCTGAAGGAAAAGCAGTTGGTAGTTGATTAAAAAGAGCTACACCACTAGAAATTACTTATGTGGCAGAATTAAATGATTAACCATCAGATTGTACCTTTTTGGATCACACGGTAAGGGATCAGTCCAGAAATACTCAGCGTCAAGGGCATCTTTTGCTGATATCCTCTGAATAAGTTACAAGTATACAAATTTATCAAGAAATAAAAGTTATGCAAATGTCTGATAATCGATGGGCATTAGTCATCCAAAGAACTAGACATGTAACACTTCACATCAAAATAAAACTGTTCAAAAGTAGCACACCTGTGATGGATCTAAAGTCAACATCTTCTCTAACAGATCCAGTGCATGCCGATCAAAACTGCATGTATATAGAAGCGTGAGCAACTCTAGACTAAAAGCCATATGGTGGAAACTGGAAACACGTGAAGTAGCTCACTCACTGCTTAAAGAACTCTTTAACACGTCTCTTTAATGGCCGGGGAGGTTTGAAGTTGTTGTACCATGGCATTTTTGTGACACCAGGCCATATTGAGTCATCTGGGGTGCCACAAAGCTCGAAAATTTTAGTGAGCTGCTCCGGCTGCAGGAAAGCATAAAATCATGAGGTTATATAATTGCAGGCACAATCATAGCTAAAAATGGAAAAAAACTTCAGATGCCAAAAAGGGTTACCAAATAGGGAATAATGCATGCTAATCTGAGTATAAGATCAATGTACTAGAAATTATTGCAAAAATACAGCAACATGAGACATGACAGCAGTTTATTTATCCAAGGAGACCGAAATGCAGATGGGCTCAAGTGAACAAGCCTAACACATCTTCAAATCAAAGAAGAAACACTGGGAGAGAAAACGAAAACTAACAAGTGAATGCACTAATGCTTAGATGATATGCCTCAGTTAGAGGCCTCATAAAACTGTACCTCATTCTTTCCAGGCAATATAGGCTTCCCATTGAGAAGCTCTGCAAAAATACAACCCACAGACCACATGTCAACAGCTGGACCGTATTTTGTGCTTCCAAGTAGCAACTCTGGAGGTCTGCAACCAAAACCCAAAAATAAACCAATAAGAAGCGTGCATGAGCATAGCAATAATGTGATAACAACCCTGTATGAAGATGTTATACCTATACCACAAAGTGATAACACGGTTAGTAAGGTTTCCATTGTGATCACTCGAGAATGATCTTGCCAAGCCAAAATCAGCCAGCTTCAAGTTACCCTCGTTATCTATCAAGAGGTTAGATCCTACAAAAGAAGTATTTAATGTAACACATTAGCTCAAGCGGCACGAAGTAAAGGAACACAAACAAATCAGCAAAGCTGTGCACGATAATATCTCGATGGTGGATACAAGGAAGATGATATACCTTTAATATCTCGATGGAGCACTTGATTCACATGACAATAATGCAAGCCTGTAAGCAACTGCCTCATGTAACACTGAAACAAGACAGCACATCACATCCCCGGATCATTCCATCAACAAAAACTCTTGTAGCAACCAGTGAAAAAAAATGGGTTACTTAGACAGGGACTCCTACCTTAATCTGTGGCACAGTGAACCGCATCCCTGGCCTATCCGCAAGCCCAGTCAGGTCATGATCCATGTACTCGAAGACCATATATGCTCCCCTTGTACTTGTTACCCTCCACTATTTTCAACAGCACGACAGAAATTATGGATGCTCTTAACTAAACAAACCAGTGGAAATTAAATGCAGGAATAAAATGAGCCATACTTGGCTTTCCTTGCTCGTCCCTCTCTGGGCCTGTGGTATATTCACCCCCATCATCAGCCCAAATGGTAATTTAAGTAATTCACATCCAAATCTGTAAACTCGTTCAACTAGGGTTCTCGTAAAGCACCTGGGGAGGTGACGATTTCCTTGAGCTTGATGACGTTCTGGTGGTGCAGCTTCTTGAGGATTTTGATCTCACGTATGGCGGTAATCGGGAACTGCGAATAGCCAACAAAGCTCGCATTATAAGAGGCGCAACAAACGAAGAAAATGAAGCGAGAAGGGAAAGTCACTTACGCCTTCGCGCTCGTTGTCCATGCGGATCTTCTTGAGAGCAACGATCTCGTTCGTGCCCGTTTCCTTCGCCATGTAAACTTGCCTGCCGGCGGCGGCCATGGATTAAGCGAGTCGAAGGATTAGGCGAGAAACAATCACCAAATCGAATAGGGCGGATAGAGGAGGTAATTACCCGTAAGTGCCCTCGCCGATCTGCTCGAGCTTCTCGAAGCAGTCGACGCCGCGTGAGCCCCAGGAGGGGGCCTCGTCGAGGTTGAGCTGCCCTGGGGCCGCCACCGCCATGGCCGCCGGAACCCTTGCTCGCGTGGTAGGGGAAAGTAGGGTGGAAGGGATAATACGAGCCAGGCGCCTAGGCTGACGGGCCTTAACCGTGTGCCGTTAACTGTGTGCCTTAACTGTAGTCTGTAGTTTTCCTCTTAAAAAATAGAAAAAAAAAGTGTGCAGTCGAAAAACAACGTCATATACACGAAAAAAGGAAAAGAAAAAGTATAGTGCAAAAAAAAAAAGGAAAAAGGGCAGCGCCAATTGATCTGATCAGTGACATATACTATAGCTTTTTCATGGATTAAATGCAACAAGCCAAAAGGTACCCTCCAATTCACGACTAGGACCTCGCAATATCTGCATTACATTTTCAACAATCAAGGGACCCTATTGGGCTGAAACACATGCAAATCAGACGAACACAATTGGTTGGGTCGATAGAAATGGTGCTTCTAGCGCTGCCTGGAAGAAAAAGTCTCGGCGAGACGGACTAGACCCATGTGTGGGACGACCCCGGCGCGAGACGTTAACACCTACTCCAGCGACCACCCTCCCATCTCCAGCTCCCGGAGGGTGTCGCAGGGCCAATTCATCTCACACCACATGTAAGTAACCATCTAGAAAACACTATTAGTAAGTGAAGCACCACCACATCTAAGAAAAACCATATAGAAAACACCATTAGTAAGTGAAGCAGCCACGGTACTCGAAGTTACAGATAATAGATGGACAACGGTGTAGTATGATGGGCGAAGCCTTCATTAGTTTTGTTGTGTTGATGTCCCTGATGCCATATCAATCGGCTTGTTTGGCAGGCTGTTTTACTGTAGCAGACGCTGAAAAAATAACTGCGAACACTGTAGCGATTGCCGAAGAAATAACTGAAACACTGTAGTTATTGCTTCGCAGCTGCAAAAAACGAGGCTAACAAGCTATCTCCCTGTCACCTTATCATTGGCCCGGCATTGAACATAATGTAAAAAAGGAGTTAATTGAATTCCAGATATTAGAAGTTTACTCGTCGGAATTTAACAAAAATCCGTACAAGAGCTCGATTACAAAGTGGTAGTAGCGAACACCAAGGCAGAATTCATTCCAGTTACTACTATCTAAATCCACCAAGAAGTCAAAATTTTACTGTACAAAGCAGGTGGTCTGGTGGTCGTCACAAAGCAGGTCCTGAGCTCAATGCTGCAACGTACAAAGCCATATCCGAAAGCTACGTAGCTTGGTTGGTGGCTGGATGGTGAAAATGAAATCATTTGCACTCATGCAGTCCCTGCAGTTTTACGCTTCTTGAAACTAGGAGAGTGCATGGATGCACGACTCCCACGATCTTGTGTCTTGTTGAACGTACCGACTCTTGTTCTTTTGTTGCTGCCGGGTGATTTATCGCCTTTGTTTCTTTGACCATTTCCTGGTTGCCATTTGGACTTCGACTTGAAATTAGGCCTATCGCCTTTCCCACCTGAAGCTTTGCCTTGCCAGCTTTTAGCAACATGAGAGCTACCTCCCCCTGCCCCTTTCTTTTTGAAATGAAAATCCTTTACCTGCTTCTTTCCAGCTGACCAAACCTTCGATGTTGGTCGACTAAGTGTTTCTTGTCCAGATTCAGCATTAGAATCAGACCGTTTTCTCCTGTTTAATATTAAAATATGTAAGTAACTTGTAAAGAAATATAAAAGAAACTAACCGAACCGGCTAACCTTTTAGCATCATGTTGTGCATGTTCTTGTGCTTTAGCCTCTGCATCTTCAGCTTGGTTATGATTTCCTTTGCGACCCTGCAAATTGAGTATCAGGCAATTGTATTCATAATTAGAACAAAGGGCACACTCAACTCTTTTTATGATTATAGATGGAAAGAGCTCTTTACTTTGAACTGTACAATTACACCGATTTAAGCATCAAAACAGGATGTTTGTATTTCAAAACTGAATTACTCAAAGGCATCAAATTTCATACGTCAGATGAACACGAAGCGCGAGACGCTCACATCTCTGAATGGTGTTAATTAAGAAAAGCAAAAGAACTACTTGGAAAAGGACCATGACATATATGAAAAAAATTCCAAGTTCTACTGTTTCATCCCTTTGACTCATGGGAAGCTAAAGGACAGATATGGCTTGTTGCTACAAAATTTTCAGCTGGATTGAGCATGCCGATCAGTCACTGTAGAGGAAGGGTCTTATTATGACCTGGCCAAATCATTAAAGCTACAAAACTCACAAGAACAAAGCTTATATACATTGTTTCTACAGATGTGCAACTAACAAACTGGTAACAGGAATCTCACCTCCTCAACCTTTCTTACAAAGACCTTGAACTTTTCAGGTGTATTTAAGTTGACTGCATCGAAACCACATTTCCTAATCAATATTTCCAATATTAATGCAACCTGCAAATATAACATGACACCATGCCAAATTAGGTACCACCTGTACAGAACACAATAAGAGAATAGAAATTAAAACCTGGAACAATTATACCAACCTTCCCTTTGAAATGGTGTTTTGTAACTGATGACCATGGTAATATCCCACTCAGGATATCTGCTTGCAAAGTCAGTAGTTTCTCTGATTGCAAAGAAGTTACCAATACCTTAACAAAGCCCAAAGATGCCTACAAACCACAAATCAGATGTAACTGAACGTATCAGACTGAGCATAGAAACACTTTAAAGACAGGAAAACCATCATAGAACTCACCTTAGTTACTTCAATAGCTTTATGTTGCAGCAAAACTAAAACTGATGGTATCAGATTTGGAACTTCGAGGCAAAAATCAGCATCATTATATATAAGCAATGATAGTGCAGCTATCGCTCCGCTCACTATGTGAGGAGATGGACTAGAAAGATATCCCATTACCTGAAAAGAATGACGATAGTGAATAAGCTTCAACAATGAAACTTCTATGTACTAAACTGTCATCTTAGGTGCATGCCATATGAAACTACTATGCTTATTCACACCATATTTATGCAACATAAATCACAGCCATGATGTGCCTTACAGATATCATGAATGCACAAACATTTCTAAACCCAAAACAAGAAAATACATCAATTGATTGGCTTCTGTAGTCCCTCCATATTTTTCATGCTCAAAGGGCTTAAATTGTTTATTCTAATACACTTTATTGACAGGCGTAAATTCCATATCTGGATTCTGCATATTCTTAAGGTTCCATAGTTTGAAATTTCCCTCGAAACTTGTTTCAATTTCTCATAGAAATGATGCAATAAGCATCAATCACATCATGTCACTGATTATATAAACAATAAAAATTAGGACTGGAGACACACATGCCCCCAAGATTTCTTTCACGAATAATTAATATGAGCCACAACGATTAATAGGAAATGAAATAAAGGTGTACCACAAAAGGTAAGGTCTTGAGAGCTGAGAAAAGTAGCTTTAGCTAACCATTGTAAAAAGTCGTTGAAGTCCTGAATCTACACAACTCGACTCGGAGCTCCTCAAGCTAGAACTAATCGCCAGGAGAACATCATATGATAATCTTCTACTTGCTTTCTTAGTCTGCAGCCAAAAAAAAAAAAAAAAAAGAGGACAGGTATGAATAAAATAAAATAAATCATAATGCCAGAAGGCACAGAAAAAATCTGGTTACACAGACCTTTTGCTTCACAATAACATGCTTCAATTGTTACAAAGAAAAATGACGTGAACCATTATAGGGAAGGCTACACTAATAGTAATTGATTGACACATGAGGTAGGGAAAAAACCTTTAGCCCGAGTATTAGCTCATTTATAATCAAGAATGCCTTCTTGTTGGTGCTCTCTTCATTAACCTTGAATAGTAAAACATAAGTCAAATATGAACATCAAGAACAAGCAGACGGATAAACCCAAGCGAAGCAGAATGAACCTAGGCTAAGGCAATTCATGAAAACAATCACAAGGTAAGACCCATGCCTGAGTAGTCATGCTTCAAGAAGAATCATGTTCATGGATCTATACTGGCTCGGCAGGCACATGCAATTAGGAAGAATCAAACTACAACATTACATTATTCCAGTGAAGTAAACCTAACCTGATTAAACCTTAATGATGGTAAATGAGATTATAGCTTTAGAGGTTTTTGAGCTGTACAACAGGTACGGCAATCTCAGAAGTACAGGTACATGTTTTCAACTATTGATGCTGTCTACTTTTGATGCATATTAAGTTGAACTGAGGACCTTAAAAGTCAATAGCCATTTAACATCTCCCAGTCTAATAGGTGGCACTTTATTGCAATCACAGTCAATTAAGGTTCTGAAGACCTACAGCTATTTAACAAAAAGGTGTTCGGCTTATCAAATAAATTTGAGTTCTTTGTGGATCCTGTATGTATAATTTAGATGTGTGAGATTAGATTGCCACCAAGTAGGATCTAATTTACGTATACTAGCTAAAACAAAAGTTTAAAGAAAACCCAAGTATTGGAACCCTAACCATTTGTAAAATATTTTTGCAATATAAAAATAATCTGCAGGCAGAATGCCATGCTATTTAGGCGCAGCAGGCAAAGCAGGGTGAAAGAGGCTTTGGCTCTGCATGGTGGTACAGAGGAAAAACGAAAAACTACATTTCGACAAACAAGGCACATTCATTGTCCGGAGAGTTCTTTGACAAACAATGGCCATGATATTTCATAATGCAAGCCCTCAAAATGTAACGAGTAATACATTTTGAATTAACGATCAACGGAAAAGATCAGTTGTCAACCTACCTTAATCATGTGAATTAATAAATATTGGTAGCATATTAATTGGCTTTCTAGAACTGGGTTATCCGAATCTGGCTTTACTCCATGAAGCAACATCATTATTTCATCCAAATGGGCCAAGGAATATCCATTGTGTTCCTGAAAGTAAGAAAAGCATGAGACCAGAATAGCAAGAGGGCAAAATAAACAATTGTTCGAATGCACATGAGAAAGTACGACTGACCTTCACAATTATGCTCAATGCGATGAGGGCATTGCTATCACAAGATGTGCTGCTGTTCTGTAAAGGAGAAGATAAAGCAATGTGGGAAATCAATGTCAGCCAACAGTTGGACCTTGGACATAACAAAAACAGAAATAAGCAAAGAGTACCAGCAAAGAAGACTTAATAAATTCAAAGAAGATATCAAGCAGTTCTTCATCAGCAGCTTCAGCAAATGTTGAAATGAGCTCCAATAAAACAGACCTGCAAAAGCAGAATTATAACCATTTAAGTATAGTTATTATGTATAATGTTATTGTAAGTTCCATTAGACAAGATTGTCCCATGTTACTGCAAGTTCCATTAGACAAGACATGCAAAAGCAAAATTATTATGTATAGTATAATGTTATAACAATCTTGCAATAGCAGCTTGTTTTCTATTTCTCTAAAGAATAACCAACTATAGCAAAAAGAACCAATCTTGTAGATTAGTAAGAAATAAGAGAATTAACAAACCTCTTATCATTTAGTCCCTCTGCTGCATCATTACTCTTTTCATCCTTTTCATCTACCTCATTAGCTTGGCATTCTACTCTCTCTGGATCCGAGTTATCTTCTAAATCGAACCTTTTGACTAGTGAAACAAATAGTTCACGTATGTTTGTGCTACCGGAAAGTAGAGCTACGCATCTCAAAGCATCCTGGAAAAAGATAGAATGGCCAGACAAGATACAAAAGATTTTTTTTAGTTGGAAAACTGTTGAAGATAACATAGAAATTATTTTTGCTCGCACAAGCAAGAGTAACGAGTAAAATCAAGTTAGTCAATAAATCATTGTCAAGGACAAAATTGGTGGCTCAGAACTGACCCTTCAGGAACCAAACAAAAAATGAAGTGCAAAGTCTAGTTTCAATATTTGGTAGTTTTGTGTGAACCTACGGAACATTTGGCAGTTTTGCATGTTCATTGTTTAGAAGAAACAAGTTTTTCATTCCTTATCTTTGTACTTTGTTTATAACAGTAAAAGCTACTTACTGTAACAATCACGTTGTGCACAAGATACCGTACTGGTTCTATATATGTGAACCAAAAAAAGGTTAAGTGACACTTAAGAAGTTCAAATCTGACTTAATAAATGTGTTCTGCTAAAGAATAATATCAGGATAGGCTGCAGTAACAAATCATGTTTTGCTAAAACTAGAGATAAAATAGGCTCAGCATATACATGCATATACCACAAGCCATGTATGCATGTATGTACATGAATTAGATATTTTCCAAATAGTTTATCAACATGCACATGACTGAATTAAGTAAACTCAGTCACTAGATAATCAATTACAGTAACAAAGAGAAATAGATGACTGGGGATGCACCTTCAGATGAGCACGCTTTTCTGGTGAGGATTCAAAATAATAGTCTGCAAAAGTGCAAAGAAGATCGGCAGAATGCGATGCCAGAACTTTCATGGTTTTGCAGGCATCTTTTTTGGAGCATCTCTCTAAACGTGCACAATTGAAATTAGTGGGTTTTGAGGAGAACAATGCTGAAAGTTCCACATAGATTGCAGCATCAACTTGGTCGCTGCTTAATCTTCTGGTTCCATCTACAAGGTGCTGAGGAACAATAAATAAAATATCTGAGATAGGGCAAGAAGCCATGAACATCTTCATAGTACCGAATTAAGACAAAAGGATTTAACAACAAAAAGCAGCAGTAACTGAACCTGCAGGGCTTTAGCAGCATGTTTGTGCAGGCATTCATCACACTTCAATATTTCAACCAGTAACTTGGATAGGGAACCAAAACTGTGGCACAAATCAATGGGATAGCGGCAGAAGGCAGGAAGCAAATTCCACAGTTGATCGGTCCAAGAGACCAAGTTTTTACGAATCCGTGTTTTCTTTACTGAAATTTATGAAAAATGTTATGAAGATATGCTGTGTGTGTACGAATGAGTTATTAGCAGCTAGTTACTTACCCCTATTAGAAGCGTTTTGTACAGATCTTGCTAGCGGTAAGATACTCTCTAGAAAAAGTTGCAACGGGGCTCCATATATATACTTGTCCAAAATGGGTAGAAGCCAATTATTTGAGCATGTCAACTTGTCTTCATCAAAAGCTACTGGAACTAATGAAAGGATTTTATCTGGTCCCATAGCAATCACTGCTGCACCAATGCACTCTTCAACCTACAAAAGACATAAATTAAACAAAAACTACAACTTACAAAGCAATGAAATAGTCTGTCATGAATTAAGGGTACAGATGCCTCTTGTTGAAGCAAATGACAGTAATACATAAACAAGTATATCAAGACGAGCTTACGTTCTTCAGATGTGATTCTTTGTCTATTTTCATAGCCAACTGTGCCAAAGTAAGGAGGATATCTTTCATAAAGACATAAGAACTCTCTCCTACAGAAGAATTAACAGAAGAGTTAATGGGTCAATCACGTGAATAAAAACCAAGAGGATGCAAGCAAAATGATTCACAGTATCTTCAATTTTTTTAACTCAAAAACAGTAGGATATGCTCCTACTGCGCATTTTATCAACCACCTGATGATGAGGTTAAGTGGTTAGCTACTCCTAGGAGTTCAGAATATCATGGCATGTTACAATTAGATAAGAGATGTAAGTGCTGAAACAACTGAAGACATACCAAGTTTGAGAAACAAAACCAAGACAACTGTTAAGATACCATCCGGAGGATTAGTACATGTGTGAAGTTTGTTATTGATTGATAAACAGATTGATTTCATGGCAGCTTGATTGCTCAAACCCTCAACGTCACAGTCGGTCATCTGTGATCCATTAGTGACAAACTCATTCTGGTCAATATGAGAATCAATGAAGTCTATTAACACTTTTGCAATGTCATCAGAGCATTTTCTGTCCAAAATTAAGTACCCTGCCAAATTGAGAGTTTAACAGTAGGTTAGGTTGGTAAGGCTATATTACCAGGAAAAAAAGTGTGAAACAGAGCAATCACAAGGGTGCACCGAAAAATAAAAAGGTACACATGTATGCAACAGATCCTGATGGATGCAAGATCACAGGGAATCTAAGTAGTTAAGCATGCAATAAAATGGCTATAGCATACAGAACACAAAAGATGCTCTTTCAAGAGAAACTCAGAGAAACAGGATAGGAACATTAAACTATCAAAAGAGAGTATAGGAACAGATTTTCGAAGACGTTCAACCAGCAAAGATCGATTGAACACTGTAGCACCTTTTTCCTTTTCAAATCCATATGCGTACACCATAACAGACGCATCCATAGTCATACAAGGCTGATGTATCAAACATGTAAAACATATACGGACCTGAAACGGCCTCAAAGGCAGCAGGAAGGGCCTTCATCCACAATTTTGGTTGACCAACGAGTTTGGCCAGACAACTTTTCAACAGGAGCAATGCTGAGACAATGGTGTCATCAGGCTTTTTCTCATTGTATGGCAGGTAAGCAACCACTAAGGATACAAGACACTCCACCTCTGATTCAACATTATCGGCTTTCAGATGATCCAGCAAGATTTCCAAAAGCCTAAGGACGTGCCTCGTCAATGGGGTAAAACGAGGGCTCAAAAGCTGATAAGAATCTGAGAACACCCTCTTCCTTGCCTTCTTCGACAGATATGGAACTAAAACAACCAGCGCACCTAGCATGTGAACTGCCTCTGTCTCTTTACCCTCAGAAACATCTGAATCCAAATCGATAAGACTTTGCGCTGACGAAATATGTTTCTCAAACATGCCAATGGCAGCATTACTAGCTTTCCTGGCACAACCAGACTGTTCCAAGTAAGAAAACAGTTTTTCGACACACTCCTGCGCACATTTTCGAACCTACAATGCAGGAAGTGACACTCACATGAGCGAGGTTACTAAATTCTAATAGTAATTCCTACTAATTTTCTCACCTTTGCCCTATGGTCCACCGAGGCCGCGTGGAGAGCTTCCAGAGGCTCCACTAGAGCATCCCAGTCAGCTGCAGCATCGAGATGAAGGGCCAAATGGCCGAGCGATTTGACCACCGAGCGAACTGTGCCGGTTGGGAGCTTGGAGGCGTCGGTGGAGGAGAGGAAGGCCGCGAGTGCCGAGGCAGATTCGGAGGCCGCAGCTGGCTGGATGGAGGAAGGGGAGGAGGGGATGTGAGGTAGGAGGATGGCGAGCAGAGAAGCGAGGGCCGAGGCGGCGGCAGGGTCAGCGGCGCCGGCTGCACGGAGCGCGGATACGGCAGCGGGGATATAGGATGCGGGCGTAAGGGGGAGGCCATCGTCGAGGAGGATGGAGCGGATTGCGGCGGCGGAGGCGAGCAGGTGGCGGTGCTGCTGGGCGGCGGAGCGGCCGTAGCGCGCGGTGAGGGCGGCGCATACGTCGCCTGAGAAGGATTCGAGGGGGAGTGAGGGCTGGGAGGGCTCGTCGGCTTCTGCGTCGGCGGCGGCCGCCGCCGCTCTCTGCTTCCGCTTCATGGTCGCTTCGTGAGATGACAGACCGCGCCCGCAAAGGGCTTTGGGGGTTTTGAGTTGGGGGTTGAATTCCATTTTCCTGCCCTAGGGTTATCACAATCACGACGAACGCGAGGGCCAAACTTTTGCACTGCAATTCATAATTCAGACTTCATACCAACTTAAAATAACTCGAAATTCATATGATAAGTACATTTTTACATTAATTTTTATTACTTTGTGTTCTATACAATATTTGTAAGTTTTTATATAACATAAAATTGTTGAACATGGTGTTACGTATATATTAGACAATACTCATTGTGACATATAGACGTATACAACAATAATGTATTTAACAGAAAATAAACCCAATCCTTCAACTAGCGCCACCGGGAAGGAACCTGAAATCTGAACCCCTAAAATCTATCGCGAGAATTATTGAGGGGGGAATTTGTATTATTGAGAGGGGGGGGGGGGGGGGGGGGGGAGGGTGAATTTGTTTGATTCTCGTATAACTAATGCTTGTTCTTGGCTTCTTGTGAAATATCTTTTGTTATTTAGTTATTTAATGCAAATCAGCAAGTTGGTCTGCGAATTATTTCCTATCAAATGATGCAAACCCATTTGCAGAAATTTCACATTGCTTCAGTTTTATTTTTCTTTGGTTGAAAACACTGCTTCCAGTTCAATGAGGCTTTACTGCGAAATACTAGGAACCACAGGGGTGTTCCTTTCCACCCCTCTAAATTTTAGACCTCTAAAATGAAAGAGAATCTTGTTATTTAAGAGCATTAAATAAAATTTAATGATAAAACCTTTTTGACAGATGAATGCTCATTTCGAGACGAATCTAATGAGCCTAATTAGTCTATGTTTTGCTACAATGGTGCTACAGTAACCATTATCTAATTACGGCTTAATTACCCTCATTAGATTCATTTCACGAATTAAACCCGAGGTTCTGCCAGCATCCCGGAACAGTTCTCCTCCATACCGCCCCCCCCCCCCCCCCCCCCCCCCTAACCTGATGATCAAAGGGGCGCTGTGTTGCATCTTTCTGCCGAACGGAACCATAACGAACACAGGCCGGTTTGTGCCAGTTCGAAGCAAGACATCAAGAATTGACATGTTCTTTCTTCCAATATACTCCCTCCGGCCATGTTTTGTTGACGTTTCAGAAAAGATTGACCTAGATTCAACTATATTTTGCAGCCTGAACCGTCATGAAAATAAGAACAGCGGGAGTAGTCAGGGAGCGGGAGAAACAGACTTCATTAGAGCAATTGTGCGGTCTGTAACTAGCAAAATCGCACAAACAGTGGACACAGAAGCACAGTGCACGAATGCATAACAGGTACTTAAGCTACAAAACTTTGGACCACAGAAAACGAAATAAGTATTAGGTGGTGATCGTTTTGACAAATGCGACATTTTGCGGAACAGCAGCAGCAGCCTACTTGAGCTTGCCGAAGAACCTCTGCTTCTCCTCGGTGGTCTGGAAGCGTCCATGGCCAAACTTGGAAGAGGTGTCGATGAACTTGAGCTTGATCTCCTCCAGAGCCAAACGGGAGGTCTGCTTCAGAAGAGACTGGCGGAGGGTCACCACTCTCTTCTTGGGGCCAACACAGCACCCCTTGATCATCAGGTAATCACCCTTGACAATACCGTAATGGGGGAAGCCGCCCATGGGTGTGATGTCCTTCTCGGTCCTGCAACGAACACAGTACAAGTTAGCAACACAGTTGCTTATCATCCTAAATTGTACACTTACAATCACATCCTATATCTTGAATATCTAATGCAAAATCAAAATCACAGATAGGCAACAGCCAGTCAAACGATAAACTGAAAGAAAAGACACAAGTACCTGTCGAACTCTGTGGAGGCGTCATGGCTTTCCTGTCCAGCCTTACCAATCTTGTAAACTTTCTTGTTCATCTCAGTACGGTGGTGGTAACCATTCTGACCAGCACGAGCAACAGTGTAGGAGACCCTAGCAGGATGCCACGCCCCAATACAGGCAACCTTGCGGAGACCCCTGTGGGTCTTGCGGGGAAGGCGGGTAACACCCCAACGGGTGACCACACCTTCGTAACCCTTACCCTTGGTGACACCAATGATGTCAATCATCTCATCCTTCTGGAAGACGGCATCAACTGGGACTTCCTTCTCAAAAAAGTTGTAACCAAAGTCCACCTTCTCGGCAATGGTCCCACCGTTGATCTGGATCTCCATCAGGTGAGCCTTCTTCTGCTTCAAACCCTTTATCTTCCTAACCTGAAACACATAAACAAGAAGTCAGCAAAATGTCAGCTACATAGATTAGTATAATTGAGCTAAGGATAAGGATTATGGGAAAATCTACAAGATAACAAAATCAATATATTTGTTAACAATGTTATAAAACAGCACTTGCTTGAGCAGACAGAAGATTTATCTAAGGGAGCAATAGTGATACAGAAGAAACAACATATCTAATGAGCAATAAATATTTATAGAGTACCATGCAGATTGTTACCTGGGTGTGGGCAATAACACGGACAATAGAAGCATACTTCTTCATCTTCTCAAGCTGCATTTGAATTTCCTTCTTTCCTGCATCGCTGTCAAACTTGAGAGCATACTTGGAGAAAGCCTTCTTCTTGCTCTTGCACCAGTTCTTGTAGAACCTTCTCCTAACTTCCTCACTAAGGTGCTGAGCCCAGACTGAGTTGAGTGTGCGGAGACCACGGGGAGTCTTCACGTAAGCCACAAGACCAACAATGACAAGAGGAGGTGTTTCAATAATGGTAACAGCCTCACAGGTTTCCTTCTTGTGGAGCTCTGTGAAATATCAAACATGGAGAAGAATTACATTTGAACTACATACAGAAACATAAAGTTTGAAACAGAATGGTTGAATTCCAGAATCTATGACAACATGCTGGCCAGAGTTGTAAGAGGTTGAAAGAATATAGCTAAACAACCTACTATCTACAGACTGTGCTTTAAATTTATTTGAAGACTGCTACAGTATAACATTGAGTTACTTCTTCAGAATATGCAGAGCCAGGGATCACATGAGATATAAGAAAGGAGAGGTGGACGTACTGGAACCAGGCTTCTCGACCTCACGCACAATGTGTGTCATTCCAGCCTTGTAGCCAACAAAGGCGGTAAGGTGAGGCTTCTTTGAGGAGTCATCCTTGGGGAATGACTTCACTGCAACAGGAAACATAACATCAGGTTGTCAGCTCCCAACATGATATTAGAAGCATTGGATAAAGTTAATAGAATAACTGCAACTCTAGTGCCAAGAGGCAAACATTTAGCATAGCATTCCAAAATTTTAAGAGAACCACACAATTCTAGGTTATGCAAGACTTCATTCGACGTTTTACAGGAGAAAAATGTATGAAATTGAAAATGGTCAATGTTGCCATCAACTTAGCTGGCTAGTACAACAAGCAAAACAGGCACAGCATGACATGAATCCATAATTAACAGTGAAAAATAAACAGGTACAGTAGATCGCATCAAGCTGCTACAGATGGATATAGAACAAACACAGCTGTAGTAACGAGTTCGGCAGAGGGCACCACACTGCAGACACGAACCACTATGACTATCATCCGATATAAACAACATGACTGAAGTCCATCCACCAAACAAGCTAAACATGTAGTAATCCTCACTCCATGGGCAGACTCATAAGAACGATTTCAAAGCACAGCGCCAACGAGACTAGCAATTCGAGAGGAAACGCGAACGAGCGCGTTGCCGTCAAGAGGAAGAGTGAAGCGTACCCTTTCCGCGGTGGCGGGAGCAGCGCTTCCTGGGGAGGAAGCCGAGGGAACCGTGCCTCGGGTGCTCGAACTTGCGGTGAGACATCCTCGCCTTCTCCTCCTCTCCTTACCTGCAAACCAGCACGAATCCGTCAGATCCGCCGCAAAACGAACAAAGGCTACTCGGCGCCGCGGCGGCGAAATGGCCGCCGACGACGCGTAGAGCGAATCTAGGGGAAGGTAGGGCAGACAGGCGACGCGAGGCTGGCTTGCTCACCTGTGGGGGGGCGGCGGCGCAAGGGATGGGTGGAGGCGCGTGTGGAGGCGTGGGGCGCGTAAAGAGCTTATATAAGGAGCCCTCGAGTGCAAGGGTTTTGTTGCGACGGGCTGATATTATGGGCCGGAGTAAGGTGGGCTCTGGCCCAGCATTCTCTTTTCATTTACACGAGAGCTACCTTTTTCTTTTTGAAATGAAAATCCTTTCCAGATGATCAAACCTTAGATGTTGGTCGAAATCACATTTCCTAATCATGGTTTTTTAGACATATTTAAGTTGACAGCATCGAAACCCCATTTCCCAATCAATATTTCCAATATTAGTGTAACCTGCAAATATAACATATTAACATAACATCATGCCACATTACTACATTAGGTACCACCTGTACAAAACACACACAAAAAAGAAATTAAATACCGGAACAATCATACTAACCTTTTGAAACAGTGTTTTGTAACTTATTACCAGGGTAATATCCCACTCGAGAAGGCCATGAATGCCGATGCAGATTCGGAGGCCGCAGGCCCGTAGCTGGCTGGAGAGAGGAAGGGCAGGAGGAGATGTGAGGTAGGAGGATGGCGAGTAGAGAAGAAGAGGGCCGAGGTGCGGCCGAGTCAGCGGCGCCGGCTGCTAGGAGCGCAGGTAGCGGGGATGTATGTAGGACATTGGGGTAAGGGGGAGTCCAACGTTGAGGAGGACGGGGCGGATGGCAGTAATGGAGGCGAGGAGGTGGTGGTGCTATGGGGTGGCAGAGCCGCCACAGCGCACGATGAGGGCGGCACATACGTCGCCCAGAAGGATTCGAAGGCTTGTCAGCTTCAGCGTTGGCGTCGGCTGCCGAGGCTCGCTGCTTTCGCTCATCGCCGCATCGTGAGATATAGACTGCTAGGATCTTTGAGGTTTCAGGTCAAGGGCTTATTTTTCATTTTATAATTTAGACTCCAAACCAACTTCAAATGACTCATAATATGACAATTGCAAAATTTTGCACTACTACGTATTTTATTATACCAAAAATATTCACAATTTACACCTTGCACAGACATAATGTGGTTGAAAATAAATCAAAATATATCTTTGAACATGTTGGCAGTACATACAAGCAAGACACTGCTCATTGTGACATATTGACCATAATATACAACAATAGACATAATGTATTTAACCGAAAATAAGCACAATCGCGATAACTATCCAACAAAAGGAGTTGCTTCCAACAAGAGGTCAGTTTTCCGTCGTGCTGTGATCCCATATGATTCAGCCATATCTAGCTCGTGTGGACTTGCATCACCAGGTAACTTCCAGTTGAAATGGTAGAGAAGGCTTGAAAGCACCGTTTCAATATTTGCCAAACCAAATGTAATACCTGGGCACATCCTCCGGCCAGCGCCACCGGGAAGGAACCTGAAATCCGAAGCACTAAAATCTAGCGTGTCATCCTCAAACCTCTCCGGCTTGAACTCGTTAGCATTGGGCCACGATTTATCGTCCCTTCCAATTGCCCACACATTCACAAACACCGTGGCTCCCTGAGGCACGTCGTAGCCCAAAATATTGGTGGGTTCATCACAGTGCCTTGGAACGAGCAATGGCACGGGAGGATGCAATCTCAGTGTCTCCTTGATCACCATTTGCAGGTAGGGGAGCCGTCCATGGATGTCTGCCTCTGCTACGCTCGGTTTACCCTGAAGAAGTTGTCGAACTTCTGATTGTGCTCGTTCCATGGCGCGCGGTTTCCTGGCAAGCTCAGACATGGCCCATATGGTTGTTGTTGCTGTAGTCTCCGAGCCCGCGGCGAAAATATCCTGATCAAATTGTGGAAAACAACCTTTTGTCAGTCTTAAAAACTGCTACTATGTTTTGACAGATAGTAGAATATACGACGATGAAGACAAGATAATAAAAGACGTGAGGATCGATTCGATGGTGTGTGCATGGGACTTACGAACAAGACACCACTGACAACTTCCGTCGTGAGGGCGGTCTCCAGCCCACCCTCTCGCTGAAGCCGTAGCAGAACGTCGAGGATGTCATCCCCGTGACCGTCGCCTTTGTTGGCTGCCTTGTTCGCATGGTCCTGGATAATGGCTTGCATCATGCCATGGATCCTGTCGTGCACCTCCCGTGCAGCTCGCAAGGACCCAGCGCCGAGCGTCCTGGCGAGCCGCGAGCTCGGGAACAGGTCGATCAGGTTGAATCCGGCCATGAGCTGCAGCCCTCTGTCCAGCTCCTGGATGTACTCGTCCCTCATCGGGCACGTGTCGCCGATGGCGCACCTCATGAGGATGTCGTTCATCACGACCTTGATCCGCTCGGTTAAGTTCACCGGCGCCGGGGACGACGACACCGCGGCGACGAGCCTCGCAGCCTCCTCCTCCCGGACGGGGCGGTAGGAGAGGACGCGCTTCGGGCTGAGCAGCTCCGTGGCGCAGAGGCGCCGAACCTCCTTCCAGTGCTTCCTGCCGTAGGGCGCGAAGGTGATGTTCCGGCCACCGTATGTGAAGATCTCCATGGTCACGTACATGGGCCGGTTTGCGAAGATCGCGTCGTGGGTCTTCATGACTTCCCTCGCTGCGTCCGGTGCGGAGATCACCACCGCGCGGACCTGGCCCAGGCGGAGGAGCATGACTGGGCCGTACCTCTGCGCCAGCCTCCGCATCGCGTGGTGAGGCAGGGCGCCCAGCAGGCAGTGCATGTTCCCGATCACCGGCAGCGGCCATGGGCCGGGAGGCAAGCGTAAGCTGGCGCCATGGCGAGACAAGAAGGACTTGAGCTTCAGGAGCACGGTGACGGCGACGAGGCAGAGCAAGGTGTGGTAGACAGCTGCTGTGATTTCTGCCATGAGAAAGAAAGATACGTGTTCTTACGACTTTAGGCAAGCGAATTGATGGAAAACTTGAGGCTATATAGAGCAAACTGGAAGGGTGATTGATTGATTTGTCCAACCAGTATGAACTAGTTATTAGAAATGTCAAAGATAGATGAAGCAAGAGACAATCCAAAGACGGTGGAGTATAACCAATGGAAATCAATATGAAGAGGACTTAGAACTGACAGCAACACGACGGATTACTATTATTATCCATTGTTTGACCTTCGTTCCTGATTGACACACTGTTGGCAGCGCATCCAGATCAGGCTTTGAAAATCACTTGTTGCAGCTAACAGAAGAATTAGCTCTGACAAGGACAAAACAAAACTTCAGTTGAGACGGGGACAGTATCTACTAGCCACGTTTATTGGCAGATGCTTACGTGCAAGGATTACTTGCAAGTTCAACATTCTCTCGGGCAGGTTATTTATTGCTCGTGCGGCACTCGAATTGTACGGGTCAATTGGATATTTAACGTTTTACGTTCCAGCTAGCTTGGAGCTACGTAGTATATCACGTTAATAAGCTGCAATCATGTGGCTCATAATGGGCCAAAATGACAGATTCAAATAAACCATATGAATAAACAAGAACGATCCGATGTCAAAGCTCGGATCAGCACAAAATCACTTGCTTTGTTACCCAATATCAATGCCACTCTTACATCCTGTGAAGAATTGATATAACAATTCACAAAAAAGAAACAGTTATCTTTTGAAGGCATATCAGGTGCCCATGTGAAATGGGTGAAAAAATAAACTACAAAAAGTGCAACATAGTGAAAATGGGCGCTTGAAAATCAGGAGGCTTTCCGCTTCCTCTCATTACAAATTAAGAATCCTAATCCTAGAGTTGGAGACTCTTTGGAAAGGTAAATTACCCTCTCAAAGTGTATAAAAAACTTTTTAAGAATTCGAAAAAAAAAGTTCTAAAGAAGAAGAAGCTGGTTTTAATTTGTCAGGTCACTATGGCAGTATAGCATGCCTAGATGTATTTTCGTACGTATCAAGTCAGTAGAGCCCCCATCCCCCCCCCCCCCCCCCCCCCTCTCCAAAAAAAAGACACACACACACACACACACACACAGACAGAGAGAGAGAGAGAGAGAGAGAGAGAGAGAGAGAGAGAGAGAGAGAGAGAGAGAGAGAGAGAGAGATCATACAAATGCATAACATTCATTGTGATTTTTATCTTCTCCATCTTGATAATTCTGACCATTAAGCATGTTCAATTTGATGTGGTGAGTGGTGACATGAATAACTGTTGAGTTCATGAATAATTGAATAGACCACGGTGAATGAGAATATTTCGCCACAAAATTGAACTAGCACTATTTCAGGCAGAAGACTCGAATACATCTCGCCAGCGTTCATTCATATATGTGACGCTGCCGCATGAAGAACTGTGCGCTATGCATCGAAATGAAAGGACTTTGTATAGTCATGCACTGCTTAGAAAAAAACAATTTATTAATTATTTTTTCTGGTTAATAAAGGACATACAATAGAAGCGTAAGCTCCTGGTACATAATTCACACCAAGAAGAAGAAGAAGAAGAAGAAGAAGAAGAAGAAGAAGAAGAAGCCAACTTCCTAGCAGAAGCTCTGCAAATGCTCAGATACACACACCGGGGTCTGCTTTAATAACTTATACTAGCAACATACCGGAAACGAAATTTCTAGTTAACACTAGCCTATTGTAGACCATGTACTACATACACTGATATACATATGGCATACAAATCGCATATTAACTTGAACATGATGCGCGGAATGGAAAATTCAACTCAATCATGTGAAAGATGCCAATCCATGGGGAACAAAGGGTATAGCTTCCAACAAGAGATCAGATTTCCTCTGTGCCGTGATCCCATACGCTTCTTCCATATCCAAATTGTTTGGGTTTGCTCCGCCAGGCATCCTCCAATTGAAATGGTAAAGAAGGCTTGCTAGTGCTATCTCGATGTTAGATAACCCAAACATCAAACCAGGGCACATCCTTCTACTGGCACCGGCAGGGAGGAATCTGAAGTCTGCACCACTGAAATCAGTCCCCTCATCCTGAAACCTTTCGGGTCTGAACTCATTCGCTTGGGGCCACGAGTTCTCGTCTCTACCGATCGCCCACGCGTTCACAAACACCGTGGCACCCTTGGGTATGTCGTAACCCATGACGTTACTCTGTTCGGAAGGATGCCTTGGGAGAAGCAATGGCGCAGGAGGATGCAGCCTCAGCGTCTCCTTGATCACCATCTGCAAGAAGGGGAGCCGCCCTTGGATGTCTTCCTCTTTCACTGTGGATTTGCCGTGAAGAACTTGTCGGACTTCTGACTGTGCCCGCTCCATCACGCCTGGGTTCCTCGCAATCTCAGACATGGCCCATATAGTTGTCGTCGCAGTGGTCTCCGCAGCCCGAAGGGAGGCGCCGCCGAGCAACCTGGCCAGCCGCGATCCAGGGAAAAGGTCGATCAGATTGAACCCGGCCATGAGTTTGATCCCCTTGTCCAACGCCTGGATGTACTCGTCCCTCATCGGGCTCGTGTCGCCGATGGCGCACCGCATGAGGATGTCGTTCATCACGACCTTGATCCTCTCGGTTAAGTTCACCGGCGCCGGCGACGACGACGATACGGCGGCGACGAGCTTCGCGGTCTCCTCTTCCCGGACGGGGCGGTAGGAGAGGACGCGCTTGGGGCTGAGCAGCTCCGTGGCGCAGAGCCGCCGGGCATCCTTCCAGTGCTTGCTGCCGTAGGGTGATGTTCCGGCCGCCGTAGGTGAAGATCTCTATGGTCACGTACATGCATGGGCCGGTTCGCAAACACCGCGTCGTGGGTCTTCATGACTTCCCTCGCCGCCTCCGGGGAGGAGATCACCACCGCGCGGACCTGGCCCAGGCGGAGGAGCATCACGGGGCCGGCCCGTACCTATGCGCCAGCCTCCGCATCGCGTGGTGAGGCAGCGCGCCGAACAGGCAGTGCATGTTCCCGATCACCGGCAGCGGCCATGGGCCCGGAGGCAACCGCAAGGCGCCGTCGCCGTGGCGGGACAACAGCAAGGACCTGAGCTTCAGGAGCACGGTGACGCCGACGAGGCATACAAGAGTGTAGTAGGCAGTGGGCGTCAACGCGATTTCTGCCATCAGAAAATGGTTGAGAGCACGTCCGGTGGCGCATTTGGCCCAGTTCATTCATGCGTTCATATAGAAGAAAAGATCGACGGGTGGAGGGGGTGATTGATTGCTTGGTGCGATCAATTAATATGAAAAGCTAGTATATATTGTATTGGACATATCAAAGTTGATACGATATATATAAATCAAAGTCAATGATATTATTTACAATGATTAATCTAGAGCCCGGCTCTACAAAAGTTATTTTGTCACAGCCTGCTAACGTGCGATGTTTGTTGGTAGATGCTCGTAGGTTCCTTTTTTTTTTTCTGGTGGTTCAAAATTGACTGCTTGTAAGCTCAACATTCGTCCCTGCGAATTATTTATGGCTCTTGCAGTACTCAACGCTACACTAGCAAAATTCAACATTATAAAAATATTATAAAGTTGCAATCATGTCCATTTCATGCAAGCCACATGGTCGACTACCATTGCAAATGACAGGTTCTGAGAAATGATTTCACATGCTCAACATCCTCAAAGACAACGGAACTAAAATGAATACTGTAAACAATGGAGCCGGCAAGTATGTTGTTCGGTGGTGCCATTTTGTTGACGTTTGATGGTTGTTCATCAGTTTGTGTTAAAGGCTAGGCCTTGTTTGCTAGTCGATCAGGAGTTGTGTTTTTTCTTTGTTTGCCTCTGTGGTACTCTGTAATCCTTGATGTTCTGTTGCTTTGCCTCCATGCTGTAACATTTGCCGGACCGGCTTTGGCCACCATTATAATTAGAGAAAATTAGTTGTATAGCACTGAAAGTTACTCGTTCATGGAAAATATCACTGAAAGTTTCCACTAACGGAAAATACCATTGAAAGTTACATGTCTACTCGGAAACTAGCATCCTCTTATTTTCTGGACAATTTGCTCTTGCATGTTGGTTCTATTGATGCAGCCTGTTCGCTGCGCTGCAGCTGCGGCTGCGGCTGCAGAAAAATAACTGCGAACACTGTAGCTGCTGCTGAAAATACTGTAGCTGCTGCAGAAAAATAACGGCAGAACACTGTAGCTGCTGCAGCTGCCGCTGCAAAAACTCCTGCCGAACACGCTGGCACTTCTACTGTAACCATATGCATTGAAAAAGAAGAGCAGCTCGACTAAGAAAATCAACATGGCGTGAGCACAAACTGTACTACTGCACATTCATATGAACCATCAAAGAACAGACCAACCAATCACCACAAATCGAGCATAAATCGTCCACAAATTTGAGTTCATATCGTCCAGAAACAGTTTCAAAGGCAATCAAATTAGCAAGGGTCAGGGATTCATTCTTACACTTACACATAGGGGAATTAGAGCAATTCATTTTCAGGGCGCCGGGTCATGGTCGATCAGGTCAACCCACCTGCCATTTACTTCGTGGTCGAGCTGGGGGCAGCAGCTTATGGTGGAGCTTGGCGGCGCTCTGTCGTTGACGAGCTGGTGCAGGCGGCGCGGCTCCTCTGTCGACGAGAAGGGGCGGAGCAGGTGCCGCGGGACCTGGAGGAGAGGGGGCTGGCGGTAATTCGGGGGATCAGGACCGGCAGGTGCTGTAGGAGAGGGGGGCAACGGGTCCTGGAGGAGAGGGGGACGGCGGCTCGGCGGCATCAATGGCGGAGAACAGAGGCTGCTCTGTTTCGTTCGAACGGTTGAGGATGAGAGAAGAACGAGAGGAGCCAATGTTTGCTCAAGGGCACTTGTAACACCCCTACTTTTGGAGCCAAAAAGAAAAGGAGAAAAGAAAAATAAAAAGGAATAAAAATCACCCCAAATTAAATTTTTTGTCCAACCTCTTACCTTGAAATGAATTTTCAAAATCAAATTCACTAAATAAATCAAAAGCTAGTTTGAATTTGAAAATTTCTAAATATTTAAAACTTGTGCTCAAGTGTTTGCCCTCATTTAAAAAATATACTAAAAATTTGAAGCTTCTGAATTTTCAACAAATAAAATCAAAGTAGGATCAAATCTCAAGTTGATTTTAAAAAATTTTGAATTTAAATATGCATCAAAACCTCATCATGTGCATTTCTGTGTTTTATTTGATTTATTTTGAGTGTTTGATCAATCTTTGTTTTTGTTTGAATTTGAAATTCCTTCAAATTCAAATTCCAGAAAAAGAAAACCTAATTCTGATTCTTAAACTCTCTCGGGCCGAAACTCTCTGGCCGGCCCATTTTTCTTCCTATCCTCTTTCTCTTTTTCCCCTCTCCCCGGCCCAGCTTCACCGGCCCAGTATCGCGCCTGTGCAGCCCACGGTTCGGCCCGTCTCCCTCCTCACCGCCGCTGACCGGCGGGCCCGCGCTGTCATCCCCTACCTCCGTCGCGTCCCGTCGGAGTCGTCATCCACAGCGCCGCCGCCATCCCGGCTTGTCGGCTTGCCGTGGCGGCTACGTTTCCGTCGCCTTGGCCGCCACGGCTCCGCGCCATTAAAAACGGCCCCGCGCCCCCTCCTCCCTTTCTCTCCCGCGCCCGCGAGTTTCCCCTCTCCCTCTCTTCTCTCCCCGGCGAGGTAGGGTTCCGGCAGCCCTCCGGCACCATGCTCCCCGGCCTCCTCCGCCCTGCCTGAACCCACGGGGAGCTCCCTCTCGCTCTCCTCTCTTTCATGCATCTCTCATTTCTCCTCCTCTCCTCTCGCGCGAGCTTACCACCAAGCCGACCTCGCCGCCCATGGCTCCCCTCTTCGACGGCCATCCTTCCGGCCGCGCCCGCCCGAGCCGAGGCGCGCGTCGCCTTCGTCACGCCCTCGCGCACCCGCATGACCACGCATACAAGCCCCACGCGCCCGAACTCGGTTTTCCCTCTTCTCGCCGGCACACCTCCTTCTCCGGCGAGCTCGCTCTCCCTCTCCACGGCATTTCGACGTCGACGCGTCGCGCCAACCGCTACGCCCTCGCGCGCTACGCCCCGACGGCCGCATCCCGACGCCCCTCGTTCACCCCGCGCCTCGCCGGTGAGTTCCCCGGTGAGCCACCGCCGCGCACGCTCGTCCCGGTCCACGGTGGACTCGTGGACCGCGGCCCCGCCCCGGTCCACAGAGCCCATGGACTCAGTCCATGGGTTTTCCAATTGGAAAATAATTCCAAAATTCCAGAAAATCCCCATACCCTGTACATTTTACAGATAAGCCCTCCATCTTCTCTGTAATTATGTTTAAGCCCTGTCTTTTTACAGAAAAGTACCTAAACTTTTCTGTAATTATGATTTAGCCCCTGTCTTTTTACACCAGGGTCCCTAAACTTTTCCATAATTACATATTGGCCCCTAGAACTTTCTGACCTTACAGATAAGTCCTTAAAACCCTTCTGTAATTACAAGTGAGTCCTTTGTAATTACAAATAATTCCCTAAATCTTCAAATGTTCATATCTTTTCAACCATAACTCCGTTTTGGGCGATTCTTGCGCCCACGCGTTCGTAGAAACGCGTAGTACCTTATGGTACTATTATTGGAGCACTATCTTTGACTTAGACACCATCAATGACCCAAAACCCTCGCATCTACTATATCCTTTTCCTGACAATCATGCGACATCAATCTCGCACATCGTAATCATTGTTTACCCAGATCGAACCAATTCTCTGGCGCTAGTTATCTAGTACCCTCCACATCACCACATACACCCCCGCTTCATCCTTGTATCACCCATTTACTCATTCGCTCGCTAGCCTTGAACCTAACGATCTTTTATGTCGTTTCACTTCAAAATCCAATAACCTCCTTCTATCACGAACTCAACTCCAAATCTAACCCTGATCGATCATCGCTCAATCAAACTTAACCCAACAATGCCTGCAACACCTATTCCAAAGCCCTCGCCAAATCCTACCAAACCTTATCAATTCATTATCCTCTTTTATAAATGCCCATTTATCGGATCTTATTGGAGTTATTAATTCATTGTTATTCTAATTGCCAGTCGTCTTTATTTGATCTTAGTGTTTTATTTGCAGCCGTGCATTCATATCATACATGCTCACGTACACGTACCATCGTCGTGCGTCCGACGCATGACAACCAATCAATAATAACTTAGTCTTAGTAATTAATCAATCTAGTAAGTAATTAATAGTTAAATCATCATTAGTTTACGATATAAGATATAGGAGCCCTAAGCGGACACACATCGTACTTCGTACACGTGTTGCATGAACCTTTATATAGGTTACTACGCGTATGAAGGCTAGTGCCACGAAGGTACGAAGAACGCGGGCACACGCTGTTCCCGTCACTTCATGCATTCATGCTCTTCTCTTCATGTTTAGCATCTGTCATTACACCAAAAGCCATAGAGTACGATGCACCACCCCTAATGGCCTTTTTAAGGTAACAAAAATTTGTTAAAGTAAAACTGGATGCATCATCCGTGTTTTGAGTCTTTTGTTCTTCATTTGCTTTCTATCGGTTCTGTTGGAGTTAATTGGATCTTATTCGGCTCTTTTCGCTCTTTATTTTCTTTTGCGGTAGTTTATTTATACGTAGTATTTCTATGCGTTAGATTACGCGAGAATCGAGGAAAAGCCAAAAGAGTCCAAGTACTCGTCGAGGAATCTTATATCAAGACCCGTCGAAAGATACGAGCTTCAAGGAAGGACTCGAAGGCATCAACTTCGACAGAAAAGACCGAAGACCCAGAACTTAAAGATTAGAAAAGCGATTATCAGGCAAGCCCTAACTCGCCTTGTTCATATTGATCCTATGATTGCAAAGAAAACCCACTTAGAGCCTGCTTTCAAATAAAGTATGCACGGTATTTAAAAGTGATTTACATGCTTAGTATGTCCTAAGTACTTGTTGATTGCCATGCCTTGTTTTTGCTTACCCTGAATCCTTGTTAAACCTAGGAAACCCACATCATTAATTCTTTAATGATGTGATGAATCAAAATGCTGCTTAGGACCTGTCACATATGTGCTTAATTAATCTTGCTCACATGCTTTTGTGTTAAAATGTGTGAGTGATTGGTGGTGTGAGTAAATGTGAAAATGGATGGGTTTGATGATAAAAGTGCAACCCATAGTGGGGGATGTTTTGACGGGATCAGGCGAGGTAGTCCTCAGTGGGGAGGCTATCTCTGGGACGCCCTTCCTCGTGAGGATTGGCTATTGAAGATGCCTGATTCGGTCGTATAAGGACCGGTTCATGTGTCGCCTGGCCTAGCACCTCCCGTACAACCACAAGCCTTGTATGGGAAAGGTTTGAAACCACACCCTACTATAGCGTTCACCCGGTACCCACCAGGAGGCTGGAGTGGCAAACGGAAGCCAGGAGAAGACTCGACGAGGTTGGCGTCGAGTCCGGCATGTGGAGACAATTCTGGCCTGTGGCCATTCTATTATATGATGATGGAAGCCTCTGGTTGGTGTTTTTCCGTGGTGGTGCCGTGGTGACGCCAAGTAGGTACGGAACCATTAGTATACCAGTCCAAACCACGATATCGGGGAGGACTGGTGTACCTTGTGGGGAAAGTGTACAACCTCTGCAGAGGATAAGAATCTATCCGGATAGCCGTGTTCCACGGTATTGGACAACGCGAAAGCTATGGCCACACAATGATTAGTCTTTCCTGTGTGAGTTATCCTTGGCGTGTTTTTGGAAAACACCGGCGTGGAGCCGTGCGCTGGTTTCCTGCCAGCATTAAAATTTGGGAACTGGCGGGATGGATTGCATCTCCCCCAGGGCCAACCAACCCCACTAAATATAATGACAATACCTGATTGTAGTTTGCGAACTGTTTTGTTTTCAAAAACAACCCTTGCACAAAATTGGCTTTCCGCCGATATGATAAACCTTAGCCTCATCCTTGTTTATACCCTTGCATATATTTACCCCTTGTGTTAGGGTTTGCTGAGTACCTTATGTACTCACGCGTTTGCGATTGATGTTTTTAATAGGAGAAGTCTTCGTAGGAGACGACGAAGCTTTGGTTTTCGGTTCTGCTTCTCAAGTCTGCCTGTGGCTTGGGTCGTGCTTTCCGCTGCCTGTGTGTGATTGCTTCGCCTTTACTTAACGGAAGGACTTGGATACTTCTGCATCCTTGTCGCACCGCCACTAAAAGTTCAATATATCAGGTACTATACCTATTTACGTATCCGGAGTATGCTTTTGATTATCATATCTGTGTTCCTGTGCGTATCAGCTACTGATTCAGAGACTGATACAAGATGCACAGAGTGCTTCAGAAATAGGGTACGACAGCACTTCAGTCATTGCCCCTACGCATTCTAAGCAAAATGCCAATTCCCGAGTAGACTTGCACCTTTCAATGGTATTTTCCGAGACATGAAACTTTCAGTGGTATTTTTCGTAACTGACGAACTTTTGATGCTACTGAACCAATTTTCCCTTATAATTAATGGAAATTCAGATGGGGATTCTCTCCCCCATTGACAGTAAAAAAAATACTGTAAACAAGAAGCTTCTGAAAAGTCAAAGCCTGCATCTGCACAGCACCAAATCCATCTGTAACGTAATGTCAATAGCCATGCCACGCACGCGTAAGAAAGTTCACCATAAGAAGCGATCATGTCGAAGGCACATAATTTTAATCAAGATACCACAAATTAGTGTCTCTCTCTTACGCAGTTATCAATCTCCGGTCGAAGTAGCACAGAAGGCTTGCAAAACAGCGTTAAAGCAGAGACCGAACAGGTTCGTTGGTGCCTTTTAGTTTGGTTACCTACCACTTAGAGGCCTTTTAGTTTGGTTACCTACCACTTAGAGGCCACTGGCCAGAGTTTGTTATCGTTTACAATTGTTTAAACCCGGGCCTTCCATTCTTCTTTCATTATTGTACCAATGCAATGGTGACTGAAGCAGTATACATTGGAGAATTATTTTAAATATGAATTCAAATACAGTTAATTGTTCACAGTGAAAATATATAGGAGCACTCCAAACATGACCAAACATATTTCGGACATCCTCCGCAAAAAAAAAGAGGACAAACTAGCTAGTCACACTTCCACACTGAATATACTTGCCATCAAGCAAAGCAATGTATTCAGTTGGGACATAAGGAGTTGCTTCCAACCAAAGATCGGGTTTCCTAAGCGATGTGATCCCCCCCCACCCCCCCCCCCCCCCCCCCCCCCCACCCCCCGACTCGGTCATATCCAGTTCATGAGGACGCGCTCCATTAGGCAACTTCCAGTTTTTCTCTTTAGAAAAAGGAATTACATTCCAGCCTCTGTGTGCCCGCGTAAAGCGACACGCACACAGCCTGGTTTATTACATGAACCAAAAGAACATGAATAAATATTTAGTACAAGATATAACAATACTAAAGAGGGGAAAATTTCAGTGCAAAAGCAAATCCAGTGCAATGGTGCAAATAAACTATTGTGGCCGTCCGATTGCTATCTAACTGTCCACAATCCGGCGCTGGTTACCCTCAATCCCACCTTTACACATTTACGTAAGACCCCCCCAAGAAACCACCATCTCTCAAAACAACTGCCTGCACGGTTCCTCTGTTCTTCCTCCCAGACACACGACATGAGGCGATTGAGGGCGGAATGGGTACCCGCCACCGGAATCGCCGGTGCCGGTGAATGCATCAACTCACGAGTCATCGTCCACGACCATGCAGTATCCGCCGACGTCTGCACCAATGTCGTTCATAGCTCAGCCATCAAACCCATCTGCAACCACGCCGTCCATGCCCGCATACACACCAAAGCCATTGCTATTAAAATAATTCTTGCTCACGCAGTCGACTACAGAAACTGTTATACGAACACGTTCTTCAATGACAGTTTGAGTGTGTCAAACTGCTTTCAAAAAAAATTCTACATCGATTCCTCAGGAAGATTGTTTTTATTCAGAACTAGGTATACAATTTCACCATGTAATTAATCTACAGGTTACAAGACTTACTGATTTAGACAACAAATCCAATCGGAGTACAAGTTGATGCTAATAATGAATCCAGAACCGAAATTTACAAGTCAAATCGTCAATCAGATCAGAGCTGCTCGACGGAGTTAGGGCTGGGCCCAAGGACGAGTAGCGACAGTGGCCACTTCCTTGAGAAATTCCCGCTGACGTAGGTGTTGGAGGAGGAAAGCATGGTGACCCTGAGACTACCACAAGGAGGAACCCTAGCCGCAGCCGCCGTCAAGCGAATGTACAACACGATCGCCTCCGGTTGTGTCTCATAGAAAGAACGAGAGAAGGGATGGAGGAATCGTTCAGAGAGTTGTTTGCGAGATGGTGTGTTTTGTTGTGGGTTTTTGTGTAAATGTGTACAGGTGGGAATTGTGGGAATCCCCGCCTAATTATGGACTGTTAGATCCTGATCTGACAGCTATAATAGTTCATTTGCACCATTGCACTGAATTTGCATTTGCACCGAAATTTTCCCCAACTAAAGATTGTATGCATCCACTTTCTGTTGAGTTTTCGTGTCACCTTCATGAGTTAGTGCCCATGTAATTGCTTGCAATCCAACATACCGACAATCCGAGATAGCCACCACCGTAATATGATGGCACGAACCTCTTCATAGTCGTGGTACCTCATGTTGTTGCAAAGGAGGGAGTGTGACGGGTCAAGAGCATTCGCAACCCGACATTGCTCCACACAGGTCTTCTCAAGCGGATCAGCAAACGAAAATCCGTCCACCACCGCCTTGATTTGCGAAGGTTGAGCAAATCCGGCCAACACCGGCCGCCACCTCTTCGATCTTTGGTCTCATCTGAGCACCGAGTTGAGGGCGAGCGATTCCCACTAGAGACAGATTAGAGCGACGTGAATCCCGCCAACTATGAAGAAAATGATGCATTGTCCTCTTGGCGGATGGAGTGAAGCGGAACGGAGAGCATAAGGACCGCAGTCCAACTCAACTTCCCGGTGGTCTTAAGTAGCAGATTGGCAGCCAACTGCCACCACCACCTCGCTCGTGTGGTACTCGAATTGTACGGGTCAGTTCGATATTTAACGTTTTACGTTCCAGCTAACTTGGGGCTATATAGTGTATCACGTTAATAAGCTGCAATCATGTCCTTGTCATCAGGACACATGGCTCACAATGGGATATTAAAAGAAATACTCAACGCCCCGATAAAACCATATTAATAAAGAAGAAATATCGGAGGTCAAACACAAAATCACTTGCTTTGTTACCCAACATCAACGCCACGTCTTATAACCTGTGAAGAATTGATATAACAATTCACAAAAAAAAACATTTATCTTTTGAAGGCATATACAAGACCCATAAGAAAATATGGGCGCCATGGCAGTTTGTCAGACCACCATGGCAGTATAGCATGCCTCGACGTAATCTCCTAATATCAAGAAGCTGGTTTCAGTTTGTCAGACCACCATGGTAGTATAGCATGCCTCGACGTAATCTCCTAATATCAAGCCATCATTCATTGTGATTTTTTTTCTTATCCATATCTCGATAATTCGACCATTAAGCATGTTCAATTTGAAGTGGTGAGTGGTGACATTAATAACTGTTGGGTTGATGAATAAATGAATAGATCATGGCGAATGGGAATATTTCGCCACAAAATTGAACTAGCACTACTTCAGGCAGAAGACTAGAATATATCTCGCCAGGTGAGCATATCAGTTTAGTGTTCATTCATATATGTGCCGCTGCTACATGAAGAACTGTGTGCTATGCATCGAAATGAAAGGACTTTGTATAGTCTTGCACTGCTCATAAAGAATTAAAATTTATTAATTATTCTTCTGGTTAATAATTAAAGGACGTACAATAGAAGCATAAACTCCTGGGTACACAATTCACAAAAGAAAAAAAAAATTAAGAGCAAGCCAACTTGCTAACAGAAGCACTGCAAATGCTCAGATATACACGCCGGGGTCTGCTTTAATAACTTATACTAGCAACATACCAGAAACGAAATTTCTAGCTAATATATAGTAGCCTATTGTAGACCATGTACTACATACACTGATATACATTTATGGCATACAATTTGCATATTAACATGAACATGATGTGCGGAATAGAAAATTCAACTCAATCATGTGAAAGATGCCAATCCATGGGGAACAAAGGGTATAGCTTCCAACAAGAGATCGGATTTCCTCTGTGCCGTGATCCCATATGCTTCTTCCATATCCAGCTTGTTTGGGTTTGCTCCACCAGGCAGCCTCCAATTGAAATGGTAGAGAAGGTTTGCAAGTACTATCTCGATGTTAGACAACCCAAACATCAAACCAGGGCACATCCTTCGACCGGCACCGGCAGGGAGGAATCTGAAGTCTGCGCCACTGAAATCAGTTCCCTCATCCTCAAACCTTTCAGGTCTGAACTCATTCGCTTGGGGCCATGAGTTCTCGTCTCTACCGATCGCCCACGCGTTCACAAACACCGTGGCACCCTTGGGTATGTCGTGGGAGAAGCAATGGCGCTGGGGGATGCAGCCTCAGCGTCTCCTTGATCACCATCTGCAAGTAGGAGCCGCCCTTGGATGTCTTCCTCTTTCACTGTGGATTTGCCGTGAAGAACTTGTTGGACTTCTGATTGTGCCCGCTCCATCACGTTTGGGTTCCTGGCAAGCTCGGACATGGCCCATATAGTTGTCCTTGAGGTGCTTTCTGAGCCGGCAGAGAAAACATCCTGATGAAATGGCAATGCACATATAAGTGTGAATGCATCAGTTTCTCTCTAAGTTCCGGGAAGAATGACTTACGAACATCACTCCACTGACAACTTCTCGAGTGAGGGTGATCCCCAGCCCACCTTCCCTCTGAAATCGCAGCAGAAGGTCGAGAATGTCCTCCCTATGATCGTCGTCACCACCGGCGGCCCCCTTCTCGACCTTGATTGCATGGTCCTGGATGATGGCCTGCATGATGCTGTATATTTTGTTATGTGACTCCATCGCAGCGCGAAGGGAGCCGCCGCCGAGCATCCTGGCGAGCCGCGAGTTCGGGAACAGGTCGATCAGGTTGAACCCGGCCAGGAGCTTGAGCCCCTTGTCCAACGCATCGATGTACTCGTCCCTCATCGGGCTCGTGTCGCTGATGGCGCACCTCATGAGGATGTCGTTCATGACGACCTTGATCCTCTCGGTCAAGTTCACCGGCGCCGGCGAGGACATGGCGGCGACCGCCGCGACGAGCCTCGCAGCCTCTTCTTCCCGGATGGGGCGGTACGAGAGGACGCGCTTGGGGCTGAGCAGCTCGGTGGCGCAGAGGCGCCGGGCCTCCTTCCAGTGCTTGCTGCCGTAGGGCGCGAAGGAGATGTCCCGGCCGCCGTAGGTGAAGATGTCCATGGTCACGTACACGGGCCGGTTCGCGAACACGGCGTCGTGGGTCTTCATCACCTCCCTCGCCGCCTCCGGTGAGGAGATCACCACCGCGCGGACCTGGCCCAGGCGGAGGAGCATCACCGGGCCGTACCGCCGGGCGAGTCTCCTCATGGCGTGGTGCGGCAGTGCATGTTCCCGATGACCGGCAGCGCCCATGGTCCCGGAGGCAAGCGTAAGCCGGCGTCATTGCGGGAGAGCAAGGATTTCAGTTTGAGGAGCACGGTGACGCCGACGACGCAGAGCAAGGTGTAGTAGACAGTCGGCGTGAATGTGATTTCTGCCATGAGAACGACGCCACGTTAATGGTTGAGAGCACGGCGATCTACACCAGAAATAGAGTGATGGTTCTTATTAGGTTGCGCATTTGCTGATTGAATTTATCCGGTTATATAGAGAGGAATGGAGGAGTGATTGCTTGCTTGCTGCGATCAAATGACAAAGCCAACTCTGATTGAATTCATTGTTGATTGAATTATTCATGTGGTAATATAGACAGGTATTATCGATTGGAAATGTCAAAGTTCAATAATGTGATATTTTATATTTATCAAGTGATAAACCAGAGCCAATGGAGTATAGGGCCTGTAGGCAATGTTAAATGATATTTAACTTTATAAACTGAGTACGGTAAGGACTAAATGTTTGACTTATCCCATCGATATTATTTATTATACAAAGATAGATCTAGAGGCCACCTCTAAAATAAATAAAAAAACTGTCACAGCCTGTAACTAGAAAACTAACTCTGAAAAGGACAGAAAAAACTTCAGACGGCGATAGCCTTTACAAAGCTCTGTTTGTTGATAGATGCTCCTAGATTGGATTACTTGTACTAAGTTTTCTTTGTTCTGGCGAATTATTTTTTTTTTTGAAAGGAAATGGCGAATTATTTATGGCTCTTGCTGTACTCAATCTTACACTAGTTAAATTCAACATTCTGAAAATGTTAACAAATTACAATCATGTCCATTTCACTCAAGCCACACGGCTCGCCGTTATTGCAAATGACAGGTTCCAAGAAACGATTTCATATGGTTAACGGCCTCAAAGATATATTAAATGATTAAAGAAGCTTCTGAAGTCAGCCCACATCTGCACACGCACCAAATTAATCCATTGGTGATGTAACTGATGTAATATCAATGGCCATGCCATACACCGGTAAGAAAGTTTACACCGTATGAAGTGAACACGTCGAACCACTTTAGAATTTGATATCCAAGCCACAGAGTTTTACAGTGGCCCGTACCATTAGTATTATACTAATGGTATATAGTGGTATTTAAAATCCGACGATCCAGATTAGTTCTGCTATCCACTCCAATAACACTAGTATTCTTGAGTAATATTAACAATACTAGGGTAATTTAGGAAAAATAAATAAATGATGTGTTAAATCGGTGACGATAAATAGCAAAATTGGTGGCGATGCACGGCGGCAACATCATTGATGATAGCAGGACGAGATCGTAGGGTGAGGGTCACAACCCAAGAATTTCGGTGGGTGGTGGCGTGACAAAAATTATCGATAAAACTAAAATAACTATAATGCCCTTCATAATACCACTAGTATAATACTAGTGATATGGGGCACCGTAAAACTTCTCTAATTATATACCCATCGAGGGGCTTCATTCCAACCATTTCTGTCCTTTTATTCATATCATATTGTTTCCAACCACAAATTTCGTGTCTGTCTTTTATGCAGTGGCAGTTTCCAATTGAAGAGGTAAACAAGGCTCGCAAACAAGCGTTAAAGCGGACATTGAACATGTTTGTTCGTGCCTTCAGTTCGGTTATCTGCCACATTTAGAGGCCAGAGACTGTAATCATTTATGTTGGGAATGGATGGTCTAAATACCCACTCTGAGGACCTACACTAATGCTAAACCTACTCACGCAAGTCGATTAGCCTTTCTAATCTCTAATTACTTAGTGCCGGGTCTTTGACGGCTGAGCCGCCTTCTAGCTTCCGGGTGGCAGTGCCAACCTACAGATGAAGCTTGTTTCCGGGAGGCAGAGCCTACCTTCAGATGAAGCACATACCTTTGTGATCCCGGGTGACAGAGCCAACCTTCAGATGGATCACAATTAAACAAATGCACTAAGTACTTAAAAACTATACGGCCTAACCGGGAGACTAGAACTTACAAGAACACTCTTTTTATTATAGCAACACAACTAGTACACGGTAGAGTACACAACTCTTTAGGTGGCTATCCTACTATTCACCATGCCTTGGATGGATGATATGGTAAGGGGAGGGCTTCTCTATTTATAGGCTTACAACACCATTGGATGATTGGCACATGGCAGCCTATGAGTCATTGATTTAGTTTCTACATTTTTCCATAACAATATCTAGGTTCTAGATTTTTCCCAAGTAGCCATGACACACAAGACTCTAGATATTTCCTAGTAAATATCTATACTTATGTAAGGATGAGAATATTCTAGAAGATCGCCTTGCTCTTCTCAACAGTTTATAACCCTTTAAAACCCGGGGCTTCAATTCTTCTTTGAGAATTGTAACATTGCAATGGTGAATGAAGCAAGGTTCTTGTAATAATATACAACGGAGAATCATTTTACATGTACATTTAGAAAATATTTAAAATAGGGGCACTCAAAACATGACCAAGCATATTTTGGACAAACCAGTCACACATCCACAGTGAATATACTTGCAATCAAGCAAAGCACACCTACTACATGCATTCGGCGGGAACATAAGGAGTTGCTTCCAACCAAAGATCAGTTTTCCTATGCGCTGTGATGCCGCATGACTCGGTCATATCCAGTTCATGAGGGTGCGCTCCATTAGGCAACTTCCAATTGAAGTGGTAAAGAAGAGTCGCGAGTGTAATCTCAATGTTGGAGAGGCCAAACATCAGACCAGGCGCACATCCTCCGGCCAGCGCCTCCGGGAAGGAACCTAAAATCCGCACCGTTGAAATCAACCACACCATCCTCGAACCGTTCAGGCCTGAACTCTGTTGCATCGGTCCAACTCTTATCGTCCCTACCAATCGCCCATGCATTCACAAGCACGGTGGTTCCGGGAGGTATGTCGTAGCCCATGATCTTACATGGCTCAACACATAATCTTGGAAGAAGCAGTGGCACCGGTGGATGCAACCTGAGTGTCTCCTTGATCACCATCTGCAAGTAGGGGAGTCGCCCTTCAATGTCTTCCTCTTTAACCTTGGCTTTGCCCTGGAGCACTTGGCGGATCTCAGACTGCGCTCGCTTCATCGCACGGGGACTCCTCGTAAGTTCAGACATGGCCCATGTTATTGTTGTCATGGTGGTCTCTGACCCCGCAGCAAAAAGTTCCTAATACAATTAAATGATATATGGATGCAATTAGTAAACATGTCAAGACTAAAATCTATGTCACACTTTAGTACTAGATGCTGATTCAAGGAGGAAGGGAGGTCACGTACAAACAACGTTGAGCTGATAATATCCGCGTTAAGCGGTGTCTTGAGTCCACCGTCCTTCTGGAGACGCAGCAGAATGTGGAGAAGGTCCTCGCTGCCGTCGGGCCATCTTGTCATCCATTGCTTTGGCATGGCTCTGGATGATGGCCTTCATGATGCGATCGATCCTGGCGTGCACCTCCCTCGCCACTCGCAGGGACCTGCCGCCGATCACCCTCGCCAAGCGCGACGTCGGGAAGAGGTCGACGAGGTTGAAGCCGGCGAGGAGCTCGAGCGCGTTGGCCATCTCGTCCAGGTACGCCTCCCTCTGCGCGCACCTGTCTCCAAGGATGGCCCTCGTGATGATGTCGTTCATCATGAGCCTCACCCTGTCGCTGACGTTCACGCGAGGACGCGTCTGGGGCCGAGCAGAGGCGGCGGAGCTCCCTCCAGTGCGTGCTGGTGTAGGGAGACATGGCGATGTTCTGGCCGCCGTTGGTGAAGATGTCCATGGTCACGTACACGGGCCTGTTCGCCAGGGCGGCGTCGTGGGTCTTCATCACCTCCCTCGCCGCCTCCGGCGAGGAAACCACGAGTGTCCGGACGTGGCCGAGCCGGAGGAGCTTCACGGCGCCGTACCAACGCGCCAGCCGCGCCAGGGCGCCGACCAGGCAGTACAGGCTCCCGATCACCGGCAGCGTCCATGGACCGGGAGGCAGGTTCAGGCCGGCGACGTCGCGGCGGGAAGAGGCTCTTCTGAGCTTCAACAGCACGGTTACGACGATGACGCAGAGCACGGTGTGCCACCAGGTTTCTGCCATGGATGACACGCCACGCCACTCCGAACCAGGACGCAAAGCACGGTGTACCACCAGGTTTCTGCCATTGTTGCCACGCCGGGTGGTTACTTCGAGATAGTGCAGCGGGAATGCAGGATGATGTGTTGTTAATAATGATGAGCTTGAGATGGGATCTAGTACGCCGATTTCATTAGCGCCATGTCTCAGCCTCTCAGACGCCATCTTAAAAGAAAAAAAAAATACTCAGTGTTGTACACGAAGAGGGGCAATTCCAGGTTGGATCCAAGTTCAAGAAATAGTTGTTGTTTTAGATAATGGGAGGTGCAAGCCATTGATAGGTTTGAGCCCAGTCAAAAATTGTACTATGGATAATGAAGCTTACGAATTTTTACCCATGATCCGGCTTCTGACTTGCTATTTAAGTTTTTTTTTTTTTTTGAGGGAATGCCATGCGGCGCACTTTATTGATACTCAAACATAGTTACATCGTTTGTTAACAGTCCTATCCAGTGCCTGTCTCCAAGAAAACGATTCGTTATAAAATGGAGGGAAAGGACAGAATGCGAGTTCATCTTTGACGGAACCAGTTCGTGCCGCTATGGAATGCTGCGCACATTGGAAGCAACTGGTTCCAACTGTCCGTGCATTCACACGCACTGTTGCTCCGCGTCGAGCAGGAGGCGACGAGGAACAAGCTGCACGATACTAGAGCGTCGGCGCTCGCAGGAAAATGGGCTGGCTGGGTGGCTGAACAGAAGCGTGCAGCAGAATGCACCGGTCTGTTAAGACTGACTCCAACCCATGACCCTTTAGGTGACTTATTCTTAAAATAGGTCTTAAAATATGAAAAAACACTTTCCAACTCATGTCCCAAACGGCATCTCATTTTAGTCACGCCTCACCCCCGACACCCACAAATAAAGCGCCGAAACGCCGCGAACCAATTGTTTCCGCCGTCCTCGCGTGCGCGCGCCTGACCTCCGCCCTTGTCCTCTCTGACGAACTGCAGCGTGGCCGCGGCAGGGGGCGCGGCGGCGGCAGACCTCGCAGGAGGATGAGCGGGTGGCCGGTGAGGCGGCGCGATGCGGATGCGGCCTGCACTTCAACGACGGCGAGGTCCCGAGTCTGTTGTCACCTATTCGTTGATTCCAGAATCAATAAAAATCATGACAAATTCGTTGATTCCGGTGCCAATTCGTTACTCCCAGTGCCAAAGCCATTGCTCTCCGAGCAAATCCACTTGAGGACACGGACATGGCCTGCTCAGTCAGCCATCGCGTGCAAAGTCAGTGAATGCGAGCGCTGCTGTGTCCCGGCCTGCGAGCTAAGGCAGCGAGCGCGGGTGATGGCTATGGCGGCGCGGGCGACGGCACGGCGCGCGGGGGCCGCGGCAGAGGCGACGTCGTCCGCGCGCAGAGGTGACTGGAGAAGAGTTTGTTTTTGGTCTTCGGATTGGAGATGGTTGTTTTTTGGTTCTGTATGTTCAACCCTTTCAACACCCCAAATAACTCAATATAGGTTTTTGGTCTGCTCCTGTGTTGGAGTCAGTCTTATAAGCCCAGAACTAGAAGGCTGTAAATAGGCTGGACCGCTAGGGAGCGGGCTGACTAAATTTTGGGCTCCATACGCTGGGCCGTGAGGCCGGCCGTCACGGCCAATCCTATATGTAGGGCGGCCTACAATTAAGGTTTGATAGAACACTGTTTGAGATTCGTGGGAGACTAGACGAACGCTTGAGATTCAGCCTGGTGAGAAGAGGAGGAGTCCGAAGCTGACACGTGGCAGTTTTTTATTGGTGCGGGTGGGAGGGGAGGAAAAAGAACCGGTTTTTAAATTTCAAACGCATTTTTCTCTCAAACCGTAAGTCCGTTTTCAAATCCGTTTGAACCTACTTGTTTGTTACAAATAATTCTACAAAATAAGATCCAATATGAATATTTTTTGAATTTTTTAAAATTTAAAATTTTTGTCAACATTTTAAATGTACTAGATCAACATTTTGTTTGCATTATATCAACATTTTTGTTGTTAGTGGTCAACATTTTTTTTAAAAAATGTTGATTTAGTTTTAAAATGTTGACATAAAACAACAAAAATATTGACTCTTCTTTTTTAAAATGCTGATGCTTTGATTTGGGCTAAGCTGCTGAAATTTAATTAGCTATTGGGCCGTCACACCGCGGAGCCAGTTCGTTTTTTCGGCTGTGCATTTTTTCAATTCAAGTACCAGCCGCCGAAGCAAAGCCGCGTTCTCACCACACGTTCACATCGCACGTCCTCAAAATAGAAAATATTCGAAATCGTCTTTTGTGTGAATACGTGTGAGTTTTATTCAAATTTCACAGTTAATAAGGCTTAATGTAAAGGTTGCCAACGTTAGGGTGATTCATAATTTCATGACATACATGGAAGTAGAATGCCATTGGGTCTAGCTGTCTCCTTGCATGTACATTTCAATGGCGCCGGGTTTTCACACTAACGAGTAGGGATGGACGAAAAGCTCGTAGCTCGCTAGCTCGGCTCGGCTCGTGACTGGTTCGGCTCGTTTACTTTTTCTAACGAGCCGAGCCAGATTTATAGCTTGTTATGTTTAACGAGCCAGCTCGAGCTGCCGCTCAGGAGCCAAACGAGCCAGCAAGTCTCAACAACCCAGCATCCCTCGGTCCCCTCCTCCTTCCCACACCTTATTCCTTTCTCGAATCGAGACGCCACCACACCTTGCCTCCTCTCAAGTCCCCATCATGCGCCTACCTCGCTCCGCTCACGAGCCACACCACCTGTCTCGCTGGCCCGTCACCCTGCTCCTTCGCCGTCCACTTGCGAGCTTGCCCGAAAGAGATCCGTGAGGTTATCGGCGCCTCCTTTCTCCCGTAGCAACACCCGCCTCTCCCTTTCCCTCCATCATCGACGCTGCAGCCATCAACGTCAAAGCTTATGGTGAGCACGACGGAAAGGGACCGAGTCAAGATGCAAGCCGCGGAGAGGCGACCTGACGCGTGGCGGCCGACAGCTCAAGCCGGGCGGTGCCACCCCTCCACCTACTCCCTTCGTGTGGTGGTGTCGGATCCTCCATGTCACCAGCCCCTCTCCCCTCTCGGCCGCGACGACCTTCGCGACGTAGGCCTCCTCCGCCTCCCCGCCCGACACGCTGTCGTGCTCAAGAACATGAAGATGTACCCGGCGGCGTGGTCATCGTCTTGTTCCTTATTAATCACGACAGAGATGCTGGAGGCGAGCAGCGAGCTTAACGAGCTCACGAGCCAGCTCGAGCTCGCATCGAACCGAGCCGAGCCAGCATTCTAGCTCGTTAAGATAATGAGCCGAGCCGAGCCAGCTAGTTATCCTAACGAGCTGGACCGAGCCGAGCAGAGCCAAGCCGAGCTAGCTCAGTAGTCCAGCCCTACTAACGAGTGGAGGCCAAAATGAAAATTGCTTGCCCAGAACCTAGCCCTTCCTAGATGCATATAAAAACCCATGCGCACGCCATAACATCCTCACACATTCACAACCAGTAGCACTTGCGCCCGAAACAAATCTTGCCGTGCATCCTGTCCCTGTTGTTTTCTCCAGCAAAAGACCCCCACCCCCACCACCCAAAGTAATGGCTGGCTGGTCATCGCTTCCCCGGGACGTTGTCCTTCTCCTTGCTGACCGCCTGATAGCCGACAACGACATCGACTGCTACATGCACTTCCGTGCCGTTTGCCGTAACTGGCGGAAGTACACCGTCGATCCCAGCAAGGAGCACCCCCAAGATCCAAGGTTTCAGCCCAAAACGTGGGCTGTGCTCAAGAATTATGGCTACCTCAACGGCAACTGTGCCATCTCAATGGTGAATCTCCGACCCACGAAACGCCTCGCGCACCCGCACCGCTCTCCTAGGGTTCCCCCGCGCCGCCGCCGCCGGGCCCCCTCCTCCCCTCCCTCCGGCGACCTCGCCGGTGGTGAGAAGGAGAGGGAAGCCCCCCATCTGTAGCGTAGACTAGTAGTAGTTAGTAGTTTGCTTGAAGAAGATGAACTAGCGGGCGTCATGCCGCCGCCGCTCCCTCCGCCTCCAGGTCGCCGCCGTCGGGCTTTGCCTCCTCGCCGGCGCCGCTTACCAGATCGAAGGTGCCCTGGATTCAGAGGTGAGCTTGAATAAAGTAGAACTAGGTTTCCCCTTTTTCCCTCCATCATCCACTCCGCTCACCGGCGAGGTCGCCGTAATCCGGCAAGATGTCGCCCGATATGTGCCTCCCATGGCCGGATCCGGCGATGTCCCTTCTAGATCTGCCGTTGCCGTGCCTCCGTCTCCATCAAGCCGGCTTTTCTCATCCCTCCCTCCGGTGTGGTTGGCCCCCATCAGCTTCGGCTGCCACCGCACCTCCAACCACCACATCAAGCCGGCCCTTGCTCCCTCGCCGTTTGACCAACCTCCACTGCTGTCGCCGTTCACCGTTGAGTACGAAGGAAGCAATCCTTTACACACAAATGCTGTGCTATCAACACTATCTCTACAGCTAGTGATACAATCACTACGGGAAACCGGCTATATGCCGTGTGTTCCGCGGTTTGCCGAGTGCCTTTTCTCGGGCACTCGGCAAACAACGGATTTGCCGAGTGCCGACACCAAAACTCTCGGCAAAATGGTGGCACTCGGCAAACCCGAGTTTGCCGAGTGCCTGGAGGCTTGACACTCGGCAAACCCAGCATTTGCCGAGTGCCGCACCGTGCACTCGGCAAACTCCATCATTTGCCGAGTGCCCTACACCGGCACTCGGCAAACTATTTTCTTTTTTTTTTTGTTTTTGGCCTCTCTTTTTTTCAGCTATGAATGTATGTATGCATGTTACTTCATGTTGAAATTTGGTATTTTTCTCAAATCGTTTGTTATATTTAAATAAATTATTTCATTTAAAGTATTTATTGAAGATAATTCAAATTTGAACTACAAGTGATTACAATATTGAAATGTAGATACTCAAAAAATAATATTCATGTTCCTGAGTACAATGTGAGGGTGTAACCATGAAATGAACGGAAAAATCGCGCATCTTGTACATGAAATAAGAGGTTGAACAAGGGGTGAAATAATATTTTAATTTTATAAAATTCAAACAAAGTCTGAAAATTACAAAACTCGCGCTGGTATCATGAAATCATACATGGAAGCCGTGCTAAATCATAGAAAAAGTTTCTCAAAAGTTGTGACGCGTGTTGTTTACAAACCGGAGGTTCTCCGAAGAAGATCCATAGAGTTATGAGATGCACGTTTAGATTTTGAGTCAAAACAACGGTGACATTATTGTTTCACTCTAATTCTTTTTTGTTAGTTAATAGAACACAGGAAATGTATTTACACAAAATTTGGTGATTTTTTGAATTTGTTTGGTATTTGTTTATTTATTTTTCAACTGTCGACTGAAAATGTTTCTCAAATTTGAAATTTGATTTTTTTATTTCAAATTACCTCATATGGATGAACATCCAAAATGAGAGCTGAGGATCACAACAAGTTTGTATTTGATGACGTTTTTATTTAAAATCATCTTGTCAACGAAAACTAATTGAATTTCTTAAATTTGAAATTTAAATTTTGTAAACGACTTCGGATGGAGAAATTACCAAAATGAAATTTGTAGAACACGACGAAATCTAAAACTTTGTAGTTGATAGCTTTTTAATTTGAAATTGTCTAGTACCTCAAAATAAACGCACAATGAAATCAAGAAAACACATGTGCCACGTCATCGATCCATTGCTTCCAAATCCTTGCTTCCTATTGGTCGAAATATATTCACCCGGATCCCTCCCCAAATCAACTCCACCGGCTCCTTCTTCCACCTCCACCTCTCTCTCTCCTTCGCATCTCTCTCTCTCTCCCTCTCCCTCTCCCTCTCCCAGGCAGCGATGGAGGAGGCCCCCAGGACGGCAAGGGCAGCGGCGACGGAGGCTCCCAGGCCGGCAAGGGGCAACGGTGACGGAGGCCCCCAGGCCGGCAAGGGGCAACGACGGCGGCGACCCCGAGGCTGGCTCGAGGCAGCGGCGATGGAGGCCCTCAGGCCGACGAGCTTCACGGCCTAGAGTTCGCGGTTACGGGCGACGAGAGCGCCGCGTCGGACGCCGAGGAGGAGCGGGTCGAGTTCAACTTCGCCGTCGCCGCCGGCGACGACGTCGTCGCGTCTGGCGGCGGGGCGGAGGTGGTGGCCGTGGACGCGGTGGCGGCGACCGGCGAGGAGTCCGGCGACAGCAAGGAGATGGAGAAGGAGGAGAAGGACGGCGCGGAGGAGGTCGCGCCGCCTCTGGCGTCGCTTCTCCGCCCGGCGACCAAGTTCCGCGTGCTGATGCTGAAGCTGCGGAAGCCGAAAGGGGCGGTCGCCGTCCCTCCGACGCGGACAGGCCGGCGGCGGTCCAGGCCACGCAGCCTGAAGATGTGCACGGGGAGCTTTCGGCGCGCCGCACCGGTGCTCGACACGTACGGCTCGCTCCACCGCGACAAGGCGTGGCGGCGGCGACGGGCGAGCGGCGTGGTAGTGGTCGCTGCAGCGGCGGGTGTTTTTTTTTTTTTATTTCTAAAATAGTTTGCCGAGTGTTAATTTTGGCACACGGCAAACTATTTGCCGTGTGTTCGACAAAAGACACTCGGCAAAGAGCTGTTTGCCGAGAGCTGTTTGCCGTGTGCTCTTTGCCGAGTGTTACACTCGGCAAACTTTTTGCCGAGTGTATTTTGGCTTTTACCGAGTGTTTCGGGCACTCGGCAAAGATGAGGTTTCCCGTAGTGAATACACAATATGCTTCTATCGGCCTCACCACCAGGTTCTTGCTCGGCGACTTCTTCCTCGGCAGCTCCGGCGCCGACGACTGCTGGTCCTCGGCTGCTACGTGGCACGCATGCAATCTTGCTTGCAGACAGGTGTCGAGCAACGTGGGGAGTGTGGTGCTCCGCTGTGTTTTACTTTTGCATGCAGGGTACCAGTACCATCAATCCAGGCTGACGATGGCATCTGTGTCTTCCAAGTCCAGGACGACATTCCGTACTCAAGTCCTGAAGGACCATGACCGCTACGGGTGCTTCGATCTGTGGGACTCAGACCCATTACGTCTGGATTCTCAAGTGTTGTCAACCAAAGGTGTTGGTTCGGCCTCTCTTATGCGTCGACGTGAACGACAAACTTTATCAGATTCACCAACGAGGATCTCTCACATAGGCGGCCATCACCAACCTCATGCTCGACAGAAGCGAGGCCCTCCTGACGACATTTCAGGAACCAGCCCGTTGATAGCCGTATTTTCTACAATATGTACTCTGCTCTTAGGGAGCAATGTATTCCACATCCACTTAGGGATGCTCAGCTTTAGGGGTGTTTACACTCCTGTGTCTGTAATCGTTTTCGAATGAATATAGGCACAAACAAATATCAAAAAAAAAAATGGTGAATCTCCGCACTTGCCGTGTTCTATGTAAGAAGATTCCTATGCTCCGCAAATATTATTTCTTCAATGCTACGGATGGTGGTTTCCTTGTTCTAGGGGAGCAATAATCTAGACCCTACCATCGTGCTTGGGTGCTCAATCCCTTCACGGGATCCATGGTCTCTTTCACAGTGCCCATACAGAAACTGTTAAGGCAGTGGCCGTGACTACATCGCCCACCATGAGGCTCTTTGTCTCCGATCTCTGGACCTTTGTAGGGTGGGCAGATCCAGTTGGCCAAGGGTTTCAAGAGCGCAGGGTGCCACACGACAGCTTCTTTTCCAGCATGATGGAGGCCGCTGGCGATGTCTATGCCGCAGATCGGTATGGCTCTATTGTTTCCACGGCTGATGAAGAAGGTTCTCAACTAGGACGTCCTAGTAAGGAGATGATCAGGATGAACCCTACCATTGAGGCTGCACCTTCGTGGGTAGAGAATGATCCTTGTCACTACCTCGTGGAGTCTGCGGGGGCCCTATTTCTTGTGAGCAGGCGAAGAAGTGGTGAAAATCGTCACTTCGTAGAAGTTCACAAGGCGGACACCACGGGGAAGATCCTTGAGCCAGTGACGAACTTCGGCAGGCGTGCCATCTTCGTCAGCCAAGTCAGGTCATTCTTCATCAACGCGTTCGCAACCATAGAAGCTGGCTGCATCTACTTCGTGGATCCAACCCTGAATAGCTTCCGCAAGCATGGAATCATCGCCACCTCCTATCGCCTTAGGGCACCCACAGTGGTATAGACAGCTGCCGTCTGTGTGTGTCTTGATTTTCGTACACAGATAACAAAATAGACAACTTGTACAATGGGTTGTCTGTTAGACTGTCTGTATAAAATTTAATTCATGCATGAAGCTACAAAACAAAGGGATCAAGTGTGGATTTAATCTTGTATACAATGTTGTTGTTTTTGTAAGTGAATAAATTGTAAATCAAAATAGAAAGCACAAATGCAATGCATTAACAAACTTATATAATTTTTACATAATTTTATGTTGTGAATTCGGTGGCTTAAGTAACCATAGACTTCTAATATTTGGGCATTTTCAAAACTCTACAATTCGAAACGTACTTAATCTTTTGGACTGAAAAAAAAATTGTTACCAGCTCTATGCTTGCCATATTATTTTTGGGGAAATTTCTGAAAGAATCAAATATCATTTGGGTGACTAAACAAATTCGTTAAGTAAATGAAATATGTTGATGTACTAGTGTACTAGTACTCGACAGTTCCTAGTTAGCTTTCATTTTCTCCTTGTCTGCTAGACCGTCGCTTGGCTGAGCACACCGCCGCGCCCATCTGCTCCCGGCGGGCTGGTCGGCGTTTCGGCGAGTAGCATCGCAGGCTGTGTCGCTTCTGCTTTGATGCGCTCCAAATTGCTTACGAACTGGCTACACCGGCTCCGACGGAGTAGATCGCCGGCGGCGAAATTGCTTAGGTAGGTGTCCTAGACCATCAAAATTGAGTCGTTAGATGCTCTGCAGGATAATTTTGGGATTGATTTGAGCTATTATGTGATTTGTAAGGCAAATTTCTTCGTCTCTGTTTTTCCTCCTAGCCACCATCACCGATGGAATCGAATCCCTATTAGCCGGCGGCGTCGCTGCGTTGAACTGGACGGGGTCTGGGGCACAACAGATCTGGGCGAGCTGTCTTCTACTCGCAACGACGAGTACAACGGGAGCGGCGCCGTCGTTTTGGCCTGGGAGCACGAGCCAGTGCCGTCGCCTCATGAGACGACAGCGGGAGCCGTCTCCTCTCCACACGGGGTGCTTTTTGCAAATAGCACGGTATACCGACGGCACATATAGACGCGTTGTGGGTGCCCTTAGGGATCAAAGGCAAGAGGACATCATTGATTGGTCTAGTCTGGGACTTCGTGCCGGCCCTTCCACTCTTGTTGAGGTTCTTGCAGATTACTGCAGGTTCATCCCAACATTTGAACACGAATTTGTTAATAACAGCGGGGAAGATGAACTAGAAGGCTTCAGATGGGATGACGGATCCACTGAATCATATGTGGCTCCCTCGCCAAAAAGAATCAGATATGACTAAATGAATGATGCCTGCTGCTGCTACTGCTTCTCATTTTTAGTGTGTATCCTGCATGCTGGACTATATCAAGTCCAAGCAAAAATATATGTCAGCCATAACATTTTCATGAGTTTGTGAGGCTGAAATGATGGAATTCAAATCTGTAGTATCTTGTATTGCAACTTTTTACATCTTTAGTATTTCTTTGCTAATACAGTGGTGAAAGGCCGATGTCTATGGTGTAAGTACTATGTTTTTCCTTTTCTTTCTTGAAGCGGTTCATGGATCATGTCGTTGTTAACCTGGACACATGAACTCTTCTACAGCTCATCAGGAACGAAAATGCATTTATGGTTAGATCCAAATTTAGCCACTTTTAACCCATGCTATTTTTTTTGCCTTGTAAGCAGCTTAGCAAGCAAAAATTCCTGTATATTACAAGTTTGTGTAGTTTATTGGTAGAAGTATCACCTTTGCATACTAATGATAATCCAATAATAATCATATGAAGCTTTACGATATATAATGCTGTCAGTTGTCACATTGGATTGGCTCATTTGGCGATACTTTTTGGTAGTCGCGAAGTTGGAGGGCTGTGAAATTGGCGAGCATGCATGCTTTCACAAAATAAAAAGCTTAATATTGATTTTATTGCTATTTAGTCATGATATTGCATGTTGTTTAGAAAATGTTATCTGCATATAATATTAGGGGTAGCTCGGAAGCTAGTGATCTCAGATACCTCTGGGACTTCGTTCTGGCCTTTGTAATATGTGATCTTGCTGGTTTGTTATGAAAGCTCAGTTATTTTGGAATGAGATAATTAATAAATATATTTGACTTCACCTAAATATCGGTTTCAATCTATTCACTACTCAAATTATTAAAACTTAAAGGTATATTTATAAACCTTACAATTGTGCGGGGAATTGGGAAGCCCTATACTACCAACAAGAGTATATATTGTGTTCATTGCAGATTTGTTGTCTGCTTTCAGACTGAAGCGACAATGCATTGCTCCTCCAAGATGAAGAGGCGCACAACACAAAACCTTGCGGTACGTTGTTTCTTTCACCTATATATCAATCAGATGAGACAACACCTAGAGATCTTATGAGAAGATATATATCAGTTTGCTCTTCTAGCTTATTTTGTCTATAGTAGACACCATAGTCACATCTGAGTGTACAACCAGAGAAGCTCCATTCTCTTAAAAAACAGCTGGCCTAAAGCTGCAAATTCCTCTCAGATTGCATGCTAATACAACACGATGATATGACAACTAAGATCAGAGAACATACGATCAGATCATTTTTCATGAGACAGGATGTATGCACTCAGTACCAATTGACACTGAAAACACCATTCAAACTGAGAAGATACATGTCGCTTAGACCCCAATCCCATAGTTTCAACAATATATGCACAAACCAACAGTAATGTGAGATAATTTGAATCCATGTCATATGAAATATGATACTGAAATAACAAAAATACATTCGAGGTCAATACATCGAGCCACGATTTCAGTCCCAAACGAGAGACTATACAAGCTGCAACATCAAATAATCTCGTAGTTGCCTGCAGGGTAAGCTATGACTGGTTCGACAAAGTAGACGCAGCCGCCATCATTGGTGTGGGACTTGGCAGTGTCGACGGAGAGGCACCTAAGGTTGCTGATGAAGAGCGCATGGTTGCCGATGCTCCTCACCGGCTCGAGCACCTTCCTCACAGTGTCCACCCTACGGACTAGTAGTAGTAGCTTCCAAGGCATACGTACCCCTCCCATGGTCTTGTCACAACGAACAAGTACGTCTTCCCCAAACTCCACGAGATAGGCGAAGCATCGGCATCGATTTGGCGAGGAAGCGTCCCGTCTCGACGTTCACGAGCGTGACGCCTTCGGAAATGGAATCCTGGTGTCGCCTGAGCAGCACCCAGTTGCTGGACAGGAAGCGGCGATCTGTGAAGCCGTTCTTCTTGGGGTCGGGCTGGTGCAGACGCCGCGGAAGCTCGTGTAGTGGTCCAAGTCCCCGGCGTTTTCTGTGTGTTTCAAATCAGGTGTTTGGTGCGTCATCATGTATATATATAGAGAGAGGACCTGTTAGGCAGGGCCGGGGCAGCTGTAGACGATTCATGTGCTTGGCTGTCCTCGATGAGCTGTTGCCTTGGCTGGAGCGTTTGCGTGTATACTGCCAGGTGGTTGTTTGTGCTTAAGGTTATATATACCATTAGTTTTGACCTGGATATATATCTTGCTTGGACACCAGCCCGATGAAATCGAGCAGCTGTACGTAGACGATTATTACGCTATGATGCGTGCATGGCTCTCTGTTCTGTCACATCCGCTAACTCGGGAGAAGTACATATCGGCCATCGTACAGTGAGACCTTGTGTTTTTTCGGCTGGTGCAATTCTCAGGTAGCCGCCAAACCCAAGCCTCAAAGGAGAAACCATCTATAGTACACATCCAAAATGATTCGAAAATATTTATATGCTGTGTATGTCAATGCAGCGTGTTAGCTTCGATCATATCTTCAAATATACGGCGTACAGAATTTGCCAGCCCCCATGCTCGTTTCTGGAATGAATTGAAGTAGCTAGTACAGACCATCGCATGTGGTGCTCAGTTGTAGTTTTCTTTTCATGTTGTAGGTAGCCTTTTCTCTTTTTTACATAGAATATTTGTATGGTTTAGCCTCGTTTCCCTTAATATGAGGCGTTTTCTTCTTATTAATACATGCCGGGACACTCAAGTGTTTCCGGGTCTTTCGGAAAAAAGAGGTAGTAAAGACCATTGGCTTTGGCTGGCTAATTAATATTCTCCATGAAAGCATGCTAAAATTACAGTGTAGATTCCAGTACATGACATGGAAGGGATATGGCTCAAGGCTATGAATTGTCTGGAAGAATCTCCGATCCTATAGGTTTCATATGTGTCTCGTTCTTAGTCTACCATTTGCCCAATCCTATCCCCCCCCCCACCCCCCCCCCCCCCCCCGGCCCTTTTTTTAGTGATGTATCCAAATTAAAAGGAATCAATAAATGTATGATAAGTTGCGATATATTCTCAAAAAAAGATTACACAATTGCCACAAGTTGCGATATACATAGCAGACTAGAGAAACCAAGTAACTCTTGATAACATGAAATATTGAAATGATAGCTGTAGACTAGAACCGAAAATTATCTATCCATGGAGTAGATAATGCATCTTGGATATAGCTTTCTTCACTCGTTGTGTTCGGAGGATGATTCATCAGTTTCAGAGTCAGAATAGTACTCTCCATCGCTGTCAAGCATCAGGCTTCGTTCAGAAGTTTGGATGGCTTTACAGTAATCAACAAAAACTTGAGCGAGGGTGAATGGGCGGAGACAACCTCCTATTGTACTATGCTCCATCTTAAACTCATCCGCAACGTAGATGCAGTTTCCATCTACAGTGGTATGGAACTTGTTGGCAGTGACGGAGAAGCACTTGATGTAGCTAACAAAGAGAGCATGGTTGTTGATAGTACTCACTGGTTCAAGTATCATTCTCATGGTGTCCACCTTATGGACCATACATTGTCCAGGTGTATGGTGCCCTGGCCCAGTTACACGTAGCAACTCACCCCCCGACTCCACGAGATAATAGGAATGTTGAGTTGGGTTGGGACTAGAAATAATGGTGGTCAATGAGATTGTTTGCGCAGAGCGCTCTTTAGTGGCACCATCTACGACAAACGAGAGGATGGAACCTTGTCGGTTGGTGAAGTACACATTACCGGCAAAAGACGTCATGCACATAGGCTCGTCAGGGTAACGTGCCCTAAACTCTTGGAAGTATTCGCTATTCTGGTCTGCCCACATGATGCATCCATTAGCTTTGTGGGAGACGAATACCATCATCGGTGATGTCGTCACAACAACTGTCCTAATTCCTCCCAAGGGCATGCGTGCTTTAAAGTGGGTGATTGAACCCGTGAAAGGGTTGAGCACACAAGCTTTAAAGGGAAATTCTTTTTCCCCCAGGAGGATGAGACCGCCGCCTGTTGCACCAAGAAAGATATACCTAAGGAGGAGTGCAATGTTCTTACAAAGGAAACGACCAGTATTGACGTTCACGAGTGTGATGGCATCAACATCCTCATGCCGCTCAAGCAACACCCACTTGCTGGGATGGAAGCGGGGATCCTCCGGGCCGTCCTTCTTCTTGTCTTTGGGGTTGTCGGTGTTGGAGCGCCAGTCTTGGCAGACGGCACGGAAGTCCATGTAGTAGTCGAGGTCGTTGGCCGCCATGAAGCAGTCGCCGATTTGACGTACAAGGTTGTCGGGGAGTGAGGTCCAGTCAGGAATTGTGGCCATTGCTTGAGCATGGTGAGCTCTCTTTTCTTTGGAGTGAGTAAAAGGCATGGTGATGGGAACGCTAAGGCTTGTGCTTCAAGTTATTGTTTTGCTTCTGTGCGTGCAAAAAGCAGAGGGTGTTGTTGTCTATATATATAGCTCAGCCTCTTAGTACTGCCGTATACTATGAATATGCATATAGCTGTAAATGAATGTGTATTAAATTACTGCCTATTTCTTTCTCAAGGTTCATTACTTTGCTTCCATTCTCTTCCAAAGATGCGCATGTCCTGTCTCTAGTGACTTTGGTACTGATTTATTCCTACTAAAATTAGCGGGTGCGGTTTCACACGTTTGGTCAGCAAGGATTATCATGTTGCCAGTTGATTTGCAGGTGGCGTTTAAACACTGCTATTTTTAGAGGGGGGAAAAACGTTGCGTAGCTAGGCTGGAAAACACGTTGAGGATGGCCCAAAGAAACATAAGGACAATTGCGAGACTAGTCCACAAACATAGACAGTGTAACACTAGTAGATGATGTTAAGAATGCATATACACTACAAGATATATACGAATTCCCGACAGTTTTAATACAAATGGCTGACATAATTAGGTTTTAGTGTAATTTTTTTGAAGGGCCAACAGTTTTGCAGTACAACTTTTCATATTTCTCAACTGTTTTAGCAAATTCTCTACAAACTCATTTCCTACAGTTTTCACCTCTAATATATTCATACACAAAACAGTCAACCACTTGTACAAAAAAATTGTTGGGGATTCTTAGAAATCTTGTAGTGATATTTAATTAATAATATGAAGAATGTTTTGATTAATTCACTTGAAAAAATCACTTCACTTTTGTTCAGTGCGGGACAAACATTGTGAAATGGACGGATATATTAAAGTCGGCTTGTTTTGAAAATTTTGAAGATTGGGTGTCGCATAGGGCTTTAATATAATCTTTCTGGTTCGAATAATTCTTGCAACTATGCCCCAAATACAGACCCAAAAATAGTTCAAGGATTGACTATAATTAATAATACTACTATGGTTAGTTTTACGGTACCTCGAAATCATTGTGGACCGTACATTTTAACTAGATCGACAACCTTTTACCTTCTGAGAGGTAAAAGCTTCCCATAAATATAGGATGATTAGTTTCAAAAGTTGTTTCGGTATTGTGATCGAGAGAAATATCCAACGTGAAAACATTTCCTCATGCACGTGAATAACCATTGACTAAGTTGGACTTTTCTTCCCTTTTTGACGTGAAACGTATTCACATGCACGTTTTCTCTCGTGCGCGTACGTCCTAGTGCCGATCACCAAATTGGCTTGCAGCTGTTAGCAACGGAGGCGAGCAGGCTGCCGCAGATAGGGCTCGCAACCACAGACGCTCCTCCTTGCCGATGAGTACAGAACCCCGATGGTGACTCGATTTGCGGCGACAGGACCGTTATTCGACTAAGAGAACGGATGGCAGTGCTACTGCTAGAGGATTCCGTGGCAGCACGACTTCTCCGATGGTGAGAACCCGCGGCGGCACCGGCACGAGCTCGTATCCCGTTATATCTCTGGAATTCAGTTGCGCAAGGTCGGAAGAATAGGAGGAGGCGACGCGGAATCAGGGGAAGAGGGGGGGGCGCGCAGCGGAAGAATAGGAGGAAATGATTTGCTTTCTTTAATTAAATTATACTCTATTATTAAATTATACTCTATTATTACTAGTATAATCAACGGCTCAGATTATGTTTGACCTTTTACCTCTTGAGAGGTAAAAAGGGTACCGTAACAGACCTCACTACTACTATTCATTTGTGCTTGCAAGCGGAAACAAGATCCAATATAATACTACTTCCAACATATTGCAAGCTAGTAAATAATTCGAGACAGTAAGTACTCGAGCACACGTAAGTACTACTACTGGGCACGAGCAGCTGCATGATCGGTAGCAGGATCAGTACGTAGCTAAGACCTGAATGATTCAATAATCCGAGGGATAATCCCAATAAGCATTAGCCTCTACATCCAACAATAATTCAGAATAGGGAATGTCCATGGTATAGTTTGCGAGGAGCTGAATGATTGTGCGCGGGCATGGAACATTCTTCAGGTTCGGATGTATTGGATAATCAGAAATCCGCTCTTCTTCGCCAGTGGCGAGATCGTACTTGTGAATGTGGTAGCACAAATCTGTGCCAGCGCCCGTGCGTCGGGCAAAGTAGGCACAATTAGCTTCGATGGTCGGGAACTTGACAGCATTGACGGACATGCACCTCTGGCCCAGGAACAGAGCATTGTTCCCGATGTCCTTTACCAGTTCAGTCACCCTTTCGTCTGAGTCCATCCTGAAAACATCTATGCCTAGGCCTTCCTTAGAGACAGCAATCAGCATCGTGCCGATGTCCAGCTCCAGGACGAAAGAACCTGATACTGTCACATAATCCCTCATGGCGAGGTTCTCTTTGGTTAGATCGTCAGCGTCTGCGTGAGCTTCCACCGGACCGTGCACCCGACCGGTAACGCATCTGCGAGCCGCCAAGGTGAGCATGCTAACAGGGCTTGTGTAGGACGAGATGTCGACACGGAAACTCCTGCTGTCCGGATCCGCCCAGTACAAACTGGGGCGAGGCTTGTCGTCGCACGCCAAGACAAGAGTTGGCGAAGAGCCAACCACCTCGGCAGCCATGTGCTTCTCGCGAGGCATGGACGCCGTGTAGCGAGTCATGGAGCCAGTGAAGGGGTTGACGACGAAAGTGGCGTTGTTGGAGTACCAGTCCACAAGGACGACGAGGCCGCCGGAGGTGGCGGTGATGAAGTCCATGTGGTAGTCGCGGAGGGGCGCCGGGAGGATCTTGCGGAGGAACCGGCCCGTGCTGGTGTTGACCAAGAGGAGGCTGTCGCTCCAGTATGTCTTGTCCAGCATGATCCACCGGCAGGGACGGAAGCGAGGGTCGTCAGGACTGCTCTTCTTGGGGTCGTCGGTGGCGCCGCGCCAGCTTGTGCAGACGGCACGAAAGTCCATGTAGCAACCGACGTCGTCGGTCGCCAGCAAGCAGTTGCCGACGCGGGTGACGAGGTCGTCAGGGAGCGAGGACCAGTCTGGCCCGGTCGCCATGGTGAGCGATGCACCAACCAAAGGACGATGGATGTCTCTGGGCTTGAGAGAGAAACAAGACGGTGGTGAGGAGGTTAAATAGAGGTGGTCGCCATGGGAAATGGAATGTAATTGAACGTGACGCTTGAGTTATGGTTGGAGCGTTGATCAATGCTGAGTGGGGAAGTCGAGGGGAAAGAGGGGCTGCATGCGTACGTACGCCATTACTGCAGCCGTTCATGGGAAACCGATTATACTGGTTTCCATCGTTTGATTTCCACTTTGGACTGCTCCATCGTTTCTCAGTTCACACACAGTTCGATCGAGTTCATGGCGTGGACATGAGGATGTGGGCTCTATCTGGGAATGATGGCCCATCCAGCCCAACACATGTCAAACCGAGAACGATTAATTGCTAATTGATGTATTTGAAGCTGAGAAATTTGCTTCGGCTTTGTTCAATTTCCAACGACGTGAGAGCGCCAAGAACATGGCAAGAACTTAGTACTAGTTAGAAAAGGATTATACTTGCACGGGTTCGATCGACGGAATGCGTATCCGTTCCACCTTCGACTTGGAAGCGTTGGGGTGAATCGGGAATTGGAACGGGCGCGACTGCATGCATAGGCTCCTCCGCTTCATGGGAAATGACCACACCGCGCTAGCTAGCTAATTAATCCGGTTGTTTGTTTTGTTTGTTTGTTTCCGAGGACGGAGGTCCTTTGACTCCAAGCACATATTTTACCTCTTGGTTGTACCCCGGCGGGCCAGCTTCTTCCACTGCGTACACCACCAAACTGAAACTCTAGGGAGACAGCGCTTTGCTGTCCTGAGGTTCCTTCCCCTCCACATCCGGCATACCCTCTCCACTCCATCCATGGCGGACTGGTCGTCGCTTCCTTCCGACATCGTCAACCGCGTCGCGGACCGGTTGCTGGCCACCAACGACCTGGACTACTACATGGACCTCCGCGCCGTCTGCGTCAACTGGCGCTCCGCCACCGCCGACCCCAAGACCAGCCCGTTCGACCCCCGCTTCCGCCCGCGCCGGTGGGTCATGCTCGACGAGCTCAGCGCCACCACCAAAATCTGCGGCGACGACGACGGCACCCGCCTCTTCCTCAACGTCGCCACGGGCCGCTTCCTCCGCAAGAGCCTGCCCCTGCTCCGCGGCGGGCGCTACTACTTCGTCACCACCACGCCCGGCGGCTCCGTTGTCCTGGCCGACAGGGAGCCCCCGCACGCCGCGCGGGTGCTCAACCCCTTCACGGGCGCCCTGGCCCGATTCATGGCGCCCGTGCCTCGTGAGTGGTCTCTCGCCGCTGCTGTGGTCGGCTCCTCGGCTGATTCCTTCACTCTCGTCCTCGCCTCCGACTCGGCTCGCAAGGTGTACTGGGCGGATCTGGGAAGCAGGCAAATGCATAGGCCGCAAGGACGGGGACGGGTCGGTCGTTCCTGGCGCTGATGAGGTCCTCTTCCATGATCAGGTGAGGTCCTGTCAGATGGAAAGCCGTATGCTCGCGGCGGACGCCGGCGGCGAGGAGGATGAGGGGGAGGTGTTCATCTTCACCTTGGAGAAATCGACCCATCGCATAGGCCTTTTCAAGACCAACAAGATTGTTACGGAAGCAGCTGGAGAAGGCAATCGTCAGGTGCACCAGGTCACCAGCATCGGCAACCACGCTCTCTTCGTCGGCGACAGGTGCCTGCTGGTGGACGCCGACAAGCTCCCGTCCGTTCAGCCCAACTGCATCTACTACCAGGTGGACCACCCAGATGATTCCTTGAACAACGACATCTACGTGTACGACCTCAACCATCATGGGAGAGCAGCGGAGAGGATCGCTGCTTCCATCACTTTCAATCCTGTTTTTCGGTACGAGGACCAGGCTTTCTCACTCGTTGAGCTCCTCGTCAGCTACACCAACAACTTGCCGGATTACCAGCTGATGTGGGAACGGATCGAAGGGCTCAAGCTTGACGCAGCATTTCTCGAGTCTTTCGGGGACTTTGCAATTGACGACGACGACGAACTTGGTGGTTATTGAATCATCGTTGGAGATTCTCAGCTCCCGCTTCAGTGGTGTCATCTGATGATGATCCAGTCTACTAGCTGATTACTGAATCACTGGGCATATTCTCAGCTCCATCTCCAGTAGTACTTTAATTACCAGTGTGCTTGTAGTACTTCTTTTTCTGTTCTTAATTACCAGTTTGTGTCTCTACTCTCTAGCCACTGGTCCATGCATGTTCGATCCTTCAGCTTCATCTAGTACTCCTTTAAATTTGTTTAAGCGTGTTTTGTTTGTTATTATTGGTCCTTTATAGTACTCCAGTTATGGTCGGAGCGTTAATTCAAGGGGAAGTGACTGCATCTGTATGCCAGCCACTACGGGTCTGAATCGAGCCACTACTGCTGCAGTTCATGGGAAACGAGCTTTTTCGATCTTCCCCCGCCGCTGCTTTTGCCGCTTTTCTCCAAAATCCGCTTTCTGAGGAATCTCCAGCCGTTGGCTTCCTGGAGAAGCGAACGCAAATCGTTTGGCGTTCTTGCTTTCCAGAGAAGGAAATGCAGCTTTTGTTAATTGCCGCTACGAGGGGACGGACCTCCTCATGCCAGCGCGTAGGCGGACGAAGACGGCGCGGTCGCGGCTACGGCGGCAGCGCGCAGGTCACGTATTCTACAGTTTGTGCTCATGATATACGTACGGTGGATATGAGGGTGTGGGCTCTATCTGGGAATGATGGGCCAGACCAAAAACACGGCCCGTAAGGTTAATTCTTTCATCACTATATATGCTTAGCGTGGTACTGAGGATGAGCAAGAGCAATGCTGATTTAATCAAACCGAGAAATATGCCGACTACAGAAGCCGCGGTCATATAGTACTATGGTACTATTGCTCTGCACTCACTCATCTATCGATGATAACAAAAAATTATTCAAATATATAAGTACTGATGATAGATGCTTCCAAATATATGGCAAAAAATTCGTACTCGATCGGTTGCAAGTTATAACCGATCAAATGGTGAGGTCCTCGAGCAGCTAGCTCATCAAGCTCCTTGTCGTCTGACGAGTTCAGATCAATGCACCCAAGTCCCATGGCGGTCTCTTCGATCTCAGCGCTGTCGCGGTTCCTACTGTCTTGCAGCTTACCGTCGCCTTTCTTGTAGCTTAGCTCTTCTTGGCAAATGGCAAGCACCGCATCCGGTAACTGGTGGCTCTGCCTATACTTGTCAAAAGATCCTGGTTGTTGGCGTTGACGCCGTAGAGGTTGTATCCAAAGGCATGGTCTCCAGGTTGTAGACGATGGCCGAGGTGCGTCTTCACGGTGAAGATGGTGTCGTTCTTGCCCAAGTCCGACGCGCGTGCCACCTGCGCCCATGCCATCATGTACCTCGAGCCGGTCACTGTGACATCACTTGACCGACCGTGCACGGCGAACTCCACGACGTGGGCCTGCTCTATCGTCACGCCGTGGAGCTTGCTTGAGCCGCTTGGAGTGGGGCTCGGTGAAGACGAACTCCGCGGCGGAGAGGGTGACGCCGATCGAGGCGGGCCAGCGAGCGGCGGATCTGCATGAGCTCGGTCGACTCCGGGGTGGCGCGGAGCCAGGACCGCGGGGGCTGGAGGTAGGAGGAGCACGACGGGCAGTACACCACGGCTGCGTTCGGAGGCAGCGCGCGCACGTGTTGGCCACGTTCGGCGGCATGGGGCTCAGTTCCGACGAGGGTAGGAGAAGCCGAGGAGCTCACCGTACGTGCAGTCTCTAATGTTGCTGATATGTTTGGTGATTGGATATGTAACTTTGGGCCTAGGCAGAGAAATGTATTACTTGTTGGAATTGGCGCTATATGTTGGGCAATATGGTTAAGCCGAAATGATGTTGTTTTTGACAAGAATGCTATTTTAACTCCTTATCTACAGGGCGACATACTGGATGAGAACTTGGTCATTAGTCCAAAAGGAGGAAGCAAGAACCTCAACGCTGCAAGCTTGTCGGCATTTAGAAGTGGTGACTATGAAGTTATTTGCCCGACATGGGTGGAAGTTTAGTAATAAGTTATGTCGATGATGAATTTTTTACTATATTCACATCAGTTTGGTAATTTGGTCTTGATCCTATAGGGTAGACGGAGTCTACACATAGAGATGTTTTGTAATAATGAACGGTTAAATACATCGAAAGATGTAGAGACCGGGATTGTTTCATTTGCTTGATGAATATATTTCCCTTTATCTAAAAATCTACTACCTGTCGATCGAAGCTGTCCTGTCAGTCGCAGCAACGACGATCTCGCCGGCGTCATAGACGTAATCTCAGGTGAACTCCAGAAGAATAAGCGGCGAGGGAAGCCCTGACAAACAGGTACCGGCATCTCTATCTCAACACCGCCTAAGAAAGCCCCATTCCCGTCAACCTCAGTCAAAAAATCAACAAGGAGGACATCACATCTAGCAGCAACCGCCTGTAACAAAGAGATGTAGGACACTCCCACAACAAACATCCTGCAATGCAGGCAAACCGAAAGGAGCCACCTATCCCTTAACCTCACGACCCGGGATGAAAAAAAATGAGGGACAAGGGAGCGTGCGAACGGAGAATCACAGTGCCTAACAGAAACACAGGAAACGACCCCAATCTAACTTCCATTAACCGTAACAGCAAAAACGCACACAAAAGTAAGAAACGAAATATAAAAGGAAAAAAGAAGGACAAGCACACAGTTAGTAACCGCAGGATAGGACAGAGAGCAATATTTTAAACAAATGAACCAGAGCGTAACATATAGACAAGCAGCATAACATAGGATTAGGCATCGCAAATAGCATGCAGACGGTTAAAAATAGCAGAAGACGGGACACCATAATGGAAAACAGCTCACCTCGGAGCCTCCGAAATCAGGCAAAGGGACCAGCAGGAGCAGACAACCGGAGGCGAAACCTGTAGACACGACACCAACATATTAGCAGAAGACGGGACACCATGATGGTGTCGTGCAAGTCAACATCAAGAGCGGAGTGAACGTCGCAAGGTGCATACGGGCAGTGACAGAGACTCTGATCGCTAGTCATTTTGGTGAACCGGTCCTCGATGCTCTTTTCAACGAGTATGCATGTAAGGTAGCGGAGCATCTCGAGTGGAATAAGCCCAACACTACAGGAAACCTGGCGTTTGCCGAGTGCCAGAGGCACTCGGCAAAGCAGCTTTTACACTCGGCAAACACCAGACGGCAAACAGCTCTCGGCAAAGCCGGGTTTGCCGAGTGCTTTTTGTCGGGCACTCGGCAAAGATTTTGCCGAGCGTCAAAAAGGCACTCGGCAAAATAAAGTAACGAAACGGAGGGAAACGGCCGTCAAAAGGGTTTGCCGAGTGCCAGAGGCCAGGCACTCGGCAAACTTTCATTGTTTGCTGAGTGCCAGAGGCCAGGCACTCGGCAAACAATTGCCTGGCCTCTGGCACTCGTCAAACAATGGTAACTTTGCCGAGTGCCAGGCACAGGCGCTCGGCAAAGAATGGCACATTTGCCGAGTGCCTCAGTTTTGGCACTCGGCAAAAATCTGAGGCACTCGGCAAAAAAAATTGACAGATTGCAATAAAATATTTAAAATCACTGCAACCTGGACCAAAATCACACCAAATCATACATATATACTCATCATCATCATAGACACATACACATGACCACCATCATCATCACAGGCATTTAAATCATCAGAACACATAGAAATCTCCACAAATACATAGAAATGGTCCAAATAGTGATAAACCAAGTCGTCGACAACCACAAGCACAAGTTCATCAAACGTAAGCAAGCACAACTAGTTGGTTCATGATATAAGACTAGAAATACAACTACAATCTACATCGGAGGATGATGATGATAAGGATGAAACGGAGAATAAGCATTGGGAGGGGAAACCGACTGATTGTTCGATCCCGCTGATATGTTCTGCAAAGAGGAGATATTACATTATTAACACAAGATTTCTAGATAGACGTGCCGACAGGAAGTGGAATGAAACTACAAGGATTTAGATAGACTCACTGGAGTGCCCTGACTCGGACTCGAAGTGCCGACAGGAGGAAGAGGTAGTGGCGGCGGCGGCGGTTGCATGCCACCACTGTGCCACTGGTAAAACATCGCCTGCATTTGCCGTTGCATCTCCTCCTGCATCCTTGCATTCTGTTCGGAGAGCCTCGCATCGTACCTCGCCTGCTGTTCCTGCAGCTGTGCCTGGTACTTCGCCTCCTGTGCCTGGAGCTTCGCCTCCATCTCCTCCTGTAGTTGGGCCTACAACATGTCATCCCAATGTTACAATGCAAAGCAAATATATGTCTCAAATCCAACGAAACGACGAATAGAACAGAAATAACCTGGGCTTGGTCAAACTGAATCTGTGCAGCGCTTGGCCGTGGGCGTATGGGCGGGGCTGAGGACGAGCTCCTCGCTCGGATCTCAGAGAGGGTGGGAGTAGAGGCCGTGTCCAGTGTGCTGTCCCCAATCCAGTACCGGCCATGCTTCTTACCTCCACCCACCCTCATGATGATCTCTCCATCAAGGTCCTCGGTGCTCGGGTTCCACTCGGCAAACGCTTCACACTCGGCATACATTAGTTTGCCGAGGGCCCTGGGGCCGGCCCTCGGCAAACATTTTCACCAGGAATTGAAAAAAAATTTATAAATTCGAAATAAATTCAAAAAAATGCCAAATTTTGCCATGATACATTTCATATGATTCTTTACCTATAAAAAATATGTTTAAGGTGAAACCAAATTATGTCCGCCGTTTTGGTTCGAAATCCAAACGATCACTTCATAAGTTTATGGATCTTCTTCGAGGATGCTCCTGTTTCTAAACAACGTACGTCACAACTTTAGCGAAACTTTTTCTACGATTTATCATGGTCTCCACGTATGATTTCATGATACCAGCGCGAGTCTCGTAATTTTTGGACTTTGTTTGAATTTTATAAAATTAAAATACTATTCAACCATATCTTTTCGCTTATATTTTATGTACAATATGAACGAATTATCAGTTCATTTCATGGTTGACACCTTACATTGGACTCAAGAACATGAATATCAACTTTCGTATGAACATTTTTTTTATTTGAATCACCTAAAGTTCAAATTTGAATTATTTTCAATATATACTTTATATGTCACAAACACCTTAAATATACCAAACGGATTGAACAAATCACCAAACTTTCGAATGAAGCAACATTGATACATACATCCACCACATAAATGGAAAATGTGGAAAAAAATGAAAAAAAAAATTATTTTGCCGAGGGCCCACGTTAGGCACTCGGCACACAAAGAGTTTACCGAGTGCCACTAACGGAGACACTCGGCAAACTCCCTTGGCACCGTGTGCCAGGAGTTTGCCGAGTGCCTCCAGTTCTGGCACTCGGCAAACCCCCTGTTTGCCGAGTGCCAGGGGCTCGGCACTCGGCAAACTCCTTTGGTACCGTGTGCCAGGAATTTGCCGAGTGCCGAGCCCCTGGCACTCGGCAAACAGGGGGTTTGCCGAGTGCCCGATGGATTGCACTCGGCAAACCCCTGGACACACGGCAAAGGCGCGGTTTCCCGTAGTGCAAGTACTCAATCATTGTTTTATCTTTGAGGAAAATATGATGGACATACATATGCACTGGTAGTTCGTTTGGTAATGCGTAGACTGGGTTGTATCCTAGTGAACTGAACGTGTTCTGTAAGCTGGCAACCCCAGCAAAACTGTTTGCTTTCAATAAAGCAGGGTCAATCTGACCTTTGGTCTAAAAAAGAGTACTCCCTCCGATTGGAAATTCATGTCGTTTCGGACATGAATTTTGAACTGGCCGCAAGTGATTTTGTGCTGTCGGAACGTCAAGAATAAAAAAACGGAGGGAGTATAAAATAAGCATTAGTACATTACTACAGCACTAATATGGTTTCCACAAAAGGCACGGAGTACGTACGGTGTAGGCTTGTTTGGTTGCTTTCTTTCGCTACGAAAAGTAGGCAATCTGTATGTAAAATATGAAATATCACATATTAATCACAGACGCTGCAAGAATCAAGTTGCCTATGCACCTAAAGCAAAAGAATAGCAAGGTTGGTTACGACCGTGCAATCGCAACAATATAATACACGCACGATTATTGCCGCTGCCCCACCTTGACCCGTTAATGGAGGAATTATGGAGGATATATAGTAGGAACCAGTGATGGGAACCAAAAGATTGCTCTCTACTCTATATGATAGGATAGATGTGCCGCATGGGTTCTTCTATTTCAAGAGGAACTGAACATTTTGAGAGTGATGTCAGCCGGGCCATTTTTGTGCTCGGAAATCTCTGAAGTCTAATATAAGGTGGGCTCGGAAACGCTAGTTGCGCGGGCCGAAAATAGAACACCGGTTTGTTGGGCTCCATGGATGGATGATGGATTGACTTGACTCCCTGTAACGGGAAGCATCCCATAAATACCGGGGATCTGTCTGTCTCCATCTCCACGACTCGTCTTGACTTCGTAGTGGTAGTTGGAAATGGGAATGGAGGATGAGGTGAATCTGAGAGCCGAGGAGGAGGAAGAAGAAGAGTTGGACGACGACGACGGCGCGGACGAGGAGTTCGACCCGACGGAGGACGAGCTGGTGCTCCACTTCCTCCGTCCGCAGCTGCGCGGGTTCCCGCCGCGCGTGGCGGGCGCCGTGGTGGAGGCGGACCCCTGCGGCGCCGCGCCGTGGGACCTCCTGGCGCGCTACGGCCTGCGCGACCGGGGCCACTTCTTCGCGGCGCGCGGGCGGGGCCGGACCTCCGTGCGTCGCTCCGTCGGCGGCGGCGCGTGGATGCAGAGCGCGACCAAGTGCGGGCGGTCGGTGTCGGAGCTGGGCGTGGTGGTGCGGTGGCGCCTGGTCAAGTTCTGCTTCTACGTGCAGCAGCGGAGCACCGGGTGGGTCATGGAGGAGTACGAGATCACCGACCCGAGGTGCTACCGCCGCGACGACGAGGGTGAGGAGGACGCCTACTGGGTCCTCTGCCGCATCAGGAAGAGCAGGACCACAGCCGTCACGGCAGCTGCCTCCGCCCCGGCGGCCTCGTCGCTGCGGAAGCGCATGCTCGCCTCCGGATGCCCCATGGGCGTCGAGGCCGAGAGATTCCTGCGCTTTTAATTTACTTGTAGGATTGATTGATTTTCTTCTTCCACCGGTTTGATCTGCTTCTTCCTCCTCTTTCTACTCATCATTTGAAATGAATAAAAGAGCATCATATCGCTTGATGATTCTGTGACCCTCTGCGCGGGCCTCTGAGTTCAATTTCGTTCTCTCTCTCCTGTTCTCTCCTAGTACTACTTGAAGTCTCACCGACGACCTCGAACCTGATTCAGGCGTCAAAGCCAAGGCACGGCGGCCGGGCGCACCACGTGAGGGCGCCATCTTTATACCTTGTTTTCCTCACCCATTTGCTAGCGTGTTAATTACCCATTGGGTATTACCAAATAAAAGGGATAACAATCCTTAAAAAGAGAGGAAATGATGCAGTTGTAGTGTCCGGCAGCTCAGGTTCCAAGATAGCATGCACTTGCCCTGCTGCTCTTCGACTATCGCTTCAGTACTGTCACAAGTACGCGTATGATACAGCGAGTACTCTGTGAACTGCAGCCCTGTTAAATACGAGAAACATGTTGATCTTTTTCTTTTTTTAAAAAGGATGAAAAATGTTCATCTTAACTGCTGATACACATGACAAGAGAGGAATTTTGCTTGAAAAATTGGCTTTTGATTTCCAGCCGTGATTAATCTCAGACAGTTACATCGATGTACTAACAAATTTACAGTTCTCAACGACGAACAAAGCCGGCTAAATCGACATTTATCGTCGTAGCATGTCCACCCGGACGCCGGCCACCACCTTCCATGCAGCGATTCTGCTTTCTCCATGGGAAGCTGCTCCACCAGCCGGCATACATTTGCGGATTTGCCCAGTGCGGCCGATGGAAGCTCAGCACCCGACCGACACCTCTTTCCCTGCCGGAACACAAGCATCTTCCTTTGATACTATGTCCCTGGCTAATACAATCGGTTGCATTATCGGTTCCAAAATCATTTTTATTTTAGTTTAAAAGCTCCAAAATCGTGGAAGCAGTAAAGAACTACACGTATGCAGTGCTATCCCAGTAGTGTACTGGGATACTCCACTGACAAAATCGTGGAGTATGTGGTATTTCACGTATGTTGAGCACTAGGATGCTTCTGATGCATCATCCACCGATCCACATGGCAAAACAAACCCATCAGAAGATTGAGAGACGGATGAAGCTATCCGCAGGTGGATGGATTTCCTGATCATGCCAATATACTAGAGTCAGTCACGAACCATGATATTGAGGTACAAAGCATTGCTATAAAGGTAAAAACAAAGGATTTGTGTTGTTGTAAACTTACATTGCAGATGAGTCTAGGTGAGCAGCTGCATTAGTGAAGGTGACAAACTATAGAGATGCAGATAATGTTTCATCTCATGAGGATAATAATGGAGAACCAGAACATGTTCATAAAATTGCCTGTAACACCAAAAGCAGTATGCAAACCATTTGTTGTACAACAACATCAAATGGCCCACGGTATCTCGGAAATAAAGGTGAACGAGGAACATGGTAACTTGGGAGTAAGCAAGAGATACACAATGCAAAGATAATGATAAACAACTCCGAACCAAAGATAATTATGAACAAAGCATAGCATAATAAGTCTAAAAGAAATGAATAAAGCAGAATATTTTTTATATATCACCAAAAGTCCTACTCGGATTGGTGCTATAATTATCAGAATGCAAGCTTGTATGACTAGGCCACTAATAGACTCCTAGCTTTATCGCCTGTTCATCAAAGGGCACATGGGCATGTGAACATTGGCATTTCAGAAGCAGAGCAGCAACATGGTATTGCTCGCCAAAATGAAATAGGTATTCCTGCCTGCCTGTGAATAACTTTTTAGCTATGTTCTTAATGATGGACTAACATGTAAATTGCAAATAACAGGTCTTTCATACGAATACTAATCATGGAACTGGAAGACAAGACTTTGGATTGACTTGTCAGACCATGGTGTGGGACCAAAATGCTTTCTTGGCTTAGATTATTTTGATATTATATTGACTGTGTTACATGAGAATGTCAGACTTTCGTATTATTTTGATATTATATTCTTGGCTTAGATTACTTTCGTTTTACATGAGAAATTCAAAGTTGTGCTGTACTGTTAAGTGAATATCAAAATACAAGCAATATGAAATGCTGGTGCTAAAAAAGACTAGTTAGTCAATCGGTTCCATTCATATGTCTGTACAGGAAAATACGTGTCTTGCTCACCAGAGGTGATGAGTAAAAGAAAATGAGAAGACAGCCTGCTATATTCATCACTATTGTGCAAGCAACGAGTTTTGATGCTGGTAAACACCCGCGCACGCACCTGTTATAGAGTCTGAAGGAGTATTGAATCGGCGCGGCATTCCATCGAACAGCATGCCGGCAGCAGGAGGTAGCGCCGGCCTTTCCTTGCGTCAGCCCCAGCGCCGTCGCAGACACAGATCTAAAGAATCAGCTGCCCAGGATAGGGGCGGGGAAGCCTCAGCAACATTCCCAAATCGAGCGAGCTCGTCGTCATAGTCGCCTCTCGCAGACCGAACCACCAGGGCGATTTGACTTGGTTATTCACCGCTGGGACGGCGGACGGTCGCACCGCAGGAGAGATTTTCTTCTCCGTTTGAATGACAGTTCGGAACGCCTTCTCGAGGAGCACGGCGGGCGCCGGAGGACGGCCGGCGAATGGAGGAACGGCGGCGGCGGTCAGGAGGGCTGATCTGCAACTGGTCGATGCAAACCAGGGGGCAATATGCAAAATTCTGGATCCAAACCAGGGACATATATACAAAATATTGGATCGCGCACCGTAGCCATGGCGACCGCACCTCCCGCGCCGCCTCGCCCTCCGTCGTCCACTCCCACAGCCGGTGCGTCCCGTCCGCCGCCGACGTGACCATCCGCCATCCCTCCCACCGCGCCACCGCGCGCGCCCGTCGTACACCGCGGCGCGCCGCGCCAGTCCGCCGATCCCACTGCTCGAACTCCACCGCGCCGCCCGCCGAGGGGGGCGTAGTCCAGCGCCCACACGCGCCGCCCCGCCGCAACCCACCACGGCGCCCGCCGACGCGCCAGGACGCCACCGTGCGCTACTCAGCTTGGCCGGAACGCAGGTGCACGCCGCGAGTCCGATACCGGCGCCGGCGCCGCCGCTATCCAGAAGGGAGGCGACCGGTGGGATCGAAATCGACGCTGCCGATGGCGTCGGAAGCACCCGACAGCGCGGGGGATGGCACGGTGTGACGGTGGCCGCCATCCGGAAATCCCATTCGCACCGCTGGTGTACCTAGGGTGCTAATTTCTTTGTGCTGTCGTCCTGCGCTGCTGGATTCAGTATAGGGGGAGGAGAGTTGCTCATGGACTAGAAGAAGAGCTCCTCCTTATTGCCGCCGGCCACCACACTTGGATTCAGTATGCCTCGTCTGCTGATGCATGGAAATGTATGGTTCTTTCTCTGTTTTGGTTTCATGGATTCGGGAGTCACGGCGATCGGTGAGGGCATGGCAGTGGCCCTCAGTGCAAGAATATACATGTGAGTACAGTATCAGTCTTGCTCTTATGAAGATAGAACGATAACAAGCTCGGTCGGTCTTAAACTAGAGTGAAGAAGCTGAAAAAAGTGGCTCATCCGGCTCATTGTTGCACAGCCCTCCACTGTCTACCCGCCTGCCATTCTTCATTTTTACGAGTTTGCCATTCTTCTCTCTCGCACGCGCACGTTCTGTCTCTCGCCCGCGAACAGAGCCGGTGGAGCGCTGCCGGCTGCTCGAGTCTGTGGAGCGCCGCCGGCTGCACGGCGGCGAGGCGCCCATGAGCATCGCGTACGTGGCAGGTGCCGCACTTCGTGATGGCCGGGTCCGACGTGTACTGCGGCATCGCGCAAGCTGGAGTTCTTCTATGGCGAGGCACCCGTCGCGATGCGCAGCATCTGCTCCGCCTTCCTCGGAACTTGGCTTTGACTACTACTATTGGCTCCACTCATCAGCATTGCCAACCTGCTGCTCGCCGCTCGGTACACGCGGTTTCAGCTCCAGCATGGATGAATGATTTTGAGCGGTTGATGAGGACAGGACAGCAGTACAACACCAACCATTACTAAATATGATTTATACGAGGTTACAATTTAGCAAGAAAGTGAGTGATACAGACATACATGTTACATCGATTTATACCATGTATGAGTGCATGCTATGTGAAAGACATTATTGTAATGGTCTTTTGAAAACATTATTATACATATTAGTTGTCACGATAAATTATTAGTTTGACTTAATTTATTTTCCAACATTATTTCTTTCATTCCATAGAAATTACATGTGTATAGACATGTCAAATGGACAGGGGCACTAGAGACATTTTGACATGATAAGCTGTTTTCAGAAAAGACAGGATAAGCTGTTTTGCCAAACAATTTGACAGGATAAGCTGTTTTCACAGATAAACCAGAATGAGCCAAAAAAACTGTTTTCACCAGATAAACCATTGGATAAGCTGTTTTCAGAATAAGCCGAAGTCCTGCTAAACACACCCTAAAATTATGCAAGCAACCGGTTTCCATGCTGATTAGCATACGCACATGCACCAGGGCGAAAAGGATTGGATTCCGGCCGGTGCAGTCAAGCTGCCAGAAATACTACCGATCATGGGTCAATAGCCTTATGGAGATTTTCTTTTTGTCGATCAAACCCAGGGCGAGTAGAGTAGTCGCCTACGAACACGAGGAGCAAACTAATCCGGTCTGTTCTAGTTTGCTGTTTTGTGCGCTACTGGCGTACAGCGGAAACAAACTCCGCTTCTTATTAATGTAATACCAGGAAATTGCCCAGGTCTTTCAAAAACAAAATCAGGAACGATCGCAAATCAAACAGTGCATATCAGTGGACATTAAAGCATACCAAGACAGAATACCAAGTTAGAAAAGGCTTACAGAGTGATTACGAAACTATTTTATGATCAAATATATTTGCAGAGAAATTACTTGACAAGTAGTAACATCTGAGAAATGAATACATCAGCAGTCACACTAGCAGACACCTACTGACCAATCTATACACATTACGATACACATACACAAGGGCCACCGAATACAAATCTATAGTAATTTCCTATCCAAATACATTGCCTTACAGAGTGAAAACCTTTGTATTTTGAGATACTCTCCCATCAAGATGTCTTTTCGCAATGTCCAGTGCCTTGATTCTTGACTGTCTTTCATGCTCTTCATCAAAACCAAAGTAATTAACTCGATCAATAGTCAAAACCTCTAGCTTAGGGGCATTTTCTACGATATGCACCAACAATTCAACTTGTCCTGTGCACCCCGCAAATCCTGTGATGTACAGGTTCTTTAAATAATTGTGTGCGCCCCTTGGATTTGGAAGCCTCCTGATAAGCTCCGAACAATGGGAAGGAGCACAAACCGCAAACTGAAATATTTGAGGGAAAAAAATAAAGGCATGTTAACCAGGGTTTTTCTCCAAGCATAACCAACTTTAACATATTACAGTGCATAATAATATCAGCCAATAGCCAAAGTTTTATCCATGTGAAGTTTGGTAGTTAACGAATTTAGTTTTGCCAAAGCACCTATGTAGTGTGAGCAAATATTGTAAGATTAAGTGCTCAACTAGTCTTATAATAACTGTAACTTTCACAAGATATATAGAAGTAGACACACTCATACACAAACTGATACCTATCACATAATTTTAGTATCAAATGTATTATTTCCACCAAGAATTTGCAAAGCATGTTTAACTAATAGAAAGATAAAAAAGGAAAAGGAAACATCATAGGCGTGGTGCAAACACATTGAGTTACTCCAAGCATCACCAACTTTTATTACAGTGCATAATAATATCCGCTAATAGCCAAAGTATTATCCATGTGAAGTTTGGTAGTTAAAGAATTTAGTTCTGCCAAAGCACCTATGTAGTGTGAGCAAATATTGTAAGATTAAGTGCTCACCTAGTCGACATTGACATTAAGATCCCATTTAATCCTTTTGCTATTAACGGTCAAAGCTATGAAAGTTCGACTTAGGACAAACCAAAATGGACTTAGGTTGAGGTAGTATAAGAAATAACAACTGGCAGGGAAGGGTAGGAAAGAAACCAAGAAGAGTACTCACATGTATCTCTAACTTTTTCGATGGAAGGAGCAGCCCTCAAGAAAGATGCTATGGACAGAATGTTACCGAGGTCTTCATTCCGCACAAAAAACTTCAGCTGCAGATATTTCAACTGAGAAAACTTGGAGTTGTTTCCTAGTAGACAGGACACCTAAAAGATGGGGGAAAAAACAAGTGTCATTACAACAGAAAAAAATGCGAGAAAATAATCTCAAAGATCCTAGTTGCAAGATACAAACCTTAAGTGGCAGGGAAGAATGCAAAATGAGATTCTGAACCCTTGGAAACAAGGTAGGAAGTGTGGCCACAGCAAATTCAAGAGTTATCTTGCCAGTAAAATAGAGCGTGGCATCTTTCAGAGCCAAAGCACACCCAAGGTAAAAAGGAATCCAGGGCCCACGGTAGACAAAAGTCTGCAGATTCAAGGCGCTGAATTCTATCCTGCTTATTTCACAATGCGCTACATTCAAGTATAGCAGGTGAGGTAACTGATGAATAACCTTCAGCTCATCACCCAGATGGCATCTAGCTATACTCAACCATTCAAGATTAAAGCAGTTTGACAACATATCTTCGAGATCCTTACGATTAACATGCACCACATGCAGATCAAGCTTCTTTAGGTTTGGGAAACCACTGGCCTGGCAAGTTGATCCAAAGGACACAAAGCTAAGCTGCATATGTTGCAGACGGGATTTGCTTTCATCATCAAAAAGCTCGAAGGGGAATCTGTAACGATCAGGACGGAGCCCAAACTTGGCTGGAAGTAAGTCGAGTGCTAGATACTTTGCTCGCGACGATAAGGCAAAAATAACCCAGTCATCAAGATGTTGAGCAAGTGTGCTGTCGAATTCAAATTTGATCTCAAGCCCTTCAACCACCTTATCGTGATACTGTTTCAAGATTGCATTTACATTGGCAATAAACTTCTGGGTATTGTGATGTGTTCCAACACCACACATTGTGGTACCATCAAATCTCAGTTTGGGGCAAACAGTCCAGATGTGCTTCCATTTGTTTGATAGGACACTGGTTCTTACAGTGTCCTTTGGTGGTAATTTTGATAAAATCGTGCCTAACAGATCCTGCAGAGAAGGAAAACATTTGAGTATTACCTTAGATTGTACTAGTAAGAACCCCTGAGTTGACAGATATCATTTTTGTTAAGAAATAAAAAGTTCAATATATACCTCAGGAATGTCCGAAAACTGAACTTTTGTATTGCTTTGTCTGAAGATGGGCTTGTTATGGCAGCGTTTCAGTCGTTTTCTTCCGCAATCTAGATCGTCCTCCATTTTTGATTCCGCAAGAAAAGAGAGTAATCTTAACCAGACTCGCAGCTGTTGCGTAGGAGGACGTAGTGGTGAACATTGGATCGGCTCCGGTCAATATATATCCAGCATACTGATCGACGTGACGGGAAGTAGGACTCGGATTCTCCCTTGCAAAAAATCTTAGCCGCACCACGATTGCGAACTGTCTCCTCTTATTCCGAGAAAAAAGGCGGGACAGACTGAAAACAACAATAAAAAACAAACCTGAGCTCCCGGCGCCTGCGACCAAGACGAAGGCGGATGACCGGAGGCGGAGAGGAACCAGCGTATTCGAGGCAGGGGGCGGCGCCGGCGGCGGTCGAGCAGACACAGTGTTTTTTTCCTGAGCCGTGCCGGCCCGGCCCGTAATGCCGAGGTGGCAGCCCAAGAAACAACACACGGCCTTCTTTCTGCCCCGAATCGAATCGCAAATTTGCTCGACCGCTCGCCTATGTGTAATTTTTACATTTTGGCCTTTTTAGAAAAAGTTTTTCACAAATAGACCCTTAGGAAAAACATGTCCAGAAATGGACCCTTCTCTGAGCGCCATATGATTTGGCGCTCAGGTTGAACACCTGGGCGCCGCAACAATTGGCGCCCACCCCTGCCACGTCAGCTGGAGGGCACGCGCCCGTTCTGCTGACCTGGCAGGGGGTGAGCGCCGGAATCTATGGCGCCCACCCTATGAGCGCCGCACCATTTGGCGCTCACCCCCGGGCACACAAAAGTCCTCCCTTTCTTTCTCCTCTTCCTCTCATTTCCTCACTCCTCACCAGTCGCAAGAGAAGGCCTTGTTGTATGTTGTGGACTATGATGCGGAACCGTTGGTTTCAACTAAGTATTTGTGTAATTGTAGTACTTTGGTAGCTATATTGCAATGGTAAAGATGTAGAACCCGGCTTCATTGGCTTAATTGCAGTGAAATGGAATTACATACGTACATAAATTGCAATGGCATGTTCGGTACACATGATGACTAACCTATATGTGCACCGTACTAATCCTGACATGCCTTTAGGGAATTGAAAAATGCAACACTTGAATGACGAGAATGTAACATTTAGCCAGGTTTTGGTAGGAAATCTAGTCCCATGGACTGTAGTTTGACTGTCCGTCAGACTGAGAGTAGCCATAGTCATTATACCCACCACCACCGTAGTAAGGTGGTGGTGGTGCTGGTGGAGCTTGTGGCGGTGGGTTGGTTGGGCCTGACTTGTGGTGCGGACATGGGCAATACGGATCAAGGCAATAGGTGTCGGGGCCAGCAATGCCAATCACGAGCTCTTGGCTTTGACGTGGAGTTGCCGTCTCAAGTTCTTGCTGTAGGTCGAAGATGCGGTTTTGCAGGTAGCTAATGTATTCAACGGTTGTGCTGATAGGCTTAGGATCCACCCACCGCGTGAAGCCACAATTGTCTGGGTCCTCGTTATTCTGTAAAAAAAAAGGTATGCAATGTTGAATAAAGATGAGGAGGCTTAAAGATGATACTCAAAGGCGAATGAGAAACAAGTAAGAATTAAAACTCACTTGTCCATTTGGGCATCTGAAGAAGCGCCGACCTCCATCGCATTGGCCGTCGAACATTTGGACGACGCAATCCAGGCCATGACCGCATTTTGGCCATTTGAACTTTCTGTTGTCGTACCGTCTAATTGGATTGGTAACATAGTCACATCCTTGGGCGAGGGGTTGAAGCGGAAACCTAGGTGGAGGATGCTCTCCATCGGCGGTGGCGCCATCCTCCTGACAAACGAATTACGAGGAGTGCAGGGCACGATCGAGCGCAGCTGCGCAGGGGAAGGTTTGAACGTTTGATGCGGATGTGCGAGGGTGCAGGGGCTTTTATTGACGGGAAGCAGTCGAGTCGGACTGGTTCATTGCCTGACTGCAGGTCGGAATCCGAACCGTTTCAGATTCGGGATCGAGAGCTTAGCAATGGCGCAACCTGAACGCGCGGACGTCTCGACTGTAGGGGGGAGACTCTGTCTGTGCGACCGAGACTGAAGATACAAGCCACGTCATCTTCCATTGCGCCTTTGCACGAAGCTTTTGGGCTCAGCTCGGCGTGGATGTCTCGCCGCAAGCTACGGCGACGAAGCCATGGGAAGTGCCATGGGAGAGCAATGTCCCAAATAAATTCAGAAACTGTCTGACGCTGTTGTGCTACTGGCTCCTATGGAAGCACCGCAATGAGGTCGTCTTCCGCGAAGAACAACCATCCCTGCAACGACTGCTACATGCTTGTAGGGAGGAGGCCAAGCTCTGGCTTTGCCGACTGCCGCGGAGCGATGCGGACGTCACTAGTTCCTGGTGCCATTTGTTTTCCATCATGTAATACACCACCGCTCTTTCTTTGTCTGCATTTTAACCTGTAATACCTTGACAAATGTAACTGAGCCATGTTGGGCTGTCATTATCTATTAATGGAATCAGGTGGGGATTCTCTCCCCCCGTTGACTGTCAAAAAAAAAAAAAAGTATTATCCATGTGAAGTTTGGTAGTTAAAGAATTTAGTTCTGCCAAAGCACCTATGTAGTGTGAGCAAATATTGTAAGATTAAGTGCTCACCTAGTCGACATTGACATTAAAATCCCATTTAATCCTTTTGCTATTAACGGTCAAAGCTATGAAAGTTCGACTTAGGACAAACCAAAATGGACTTAGGTTGAGGGCATCCACAGTGGTACAGATAGCAGCTGTCTGTGAGTGTCTTGATTGTCGTACACAGACGACAAAACAGACAGCTTGTACAATAGATTGTCTTTTAGTCTGTCTATTTACAGTTTAATTCATGCATGAGCCCACAAAACAAGAGGATCAAGTGTGAATTTAATCTTTTATATTATGTTGTTGCTTGTATTAGAGAATGTTTTGTAGATTGAAATAAAAAACATAAATGTAATGTATTATATTATTTTATAAGCATAATACATAGTAATAATAAAGCCATAATTCGTTGATGTTATTTTTAGAGATTAGGTCCATGGAATTATTTACCCAAGCCCATATCTACTGCTAAGGAAAAAACACTGCTGGAGCTTATCGTTGCTTCTCCTCCACTCGTTTTTCTTTTCCTATTCTCTCTCTTCTTACCGATGGCGGGGAGCTCCAGCTCCAGTCTTCTGCGGAGAGGCTGTGAAACGATGAGCTCGACCTTGGGCAAGCGGGCATGGAGGAGCACAAGCTTTGGCCGGTGTTGGGCGCTGCGGTGGGGCGTGAGGTGTTCTACCTCGCGCTGGGTGGCAAACATGCGGGGCATGGAGGAGCTGGAGCATGAGCGGCGAGGAGCTCCAGCACGCCTTTACCACGAGGCACGAGCAGGAGCTCAGCTCGGTGGCGAGCAACCAGCGAGAAGGTCAAGCTCGTGCTGGACGCGCGAGGGGGAGGAGGACCTTCAGCTCGGGCCTGTGCTTCATGACGGCGGCGGTAGATTGAGGCAGGTCCGACGAGGAGGAAGACACGACGGGCTTGTGCGGGAGCAGCGGGAGGCAGTTGCCGTAGCAAATCTGGGCAAGCCGTCGTTGGCTCGCAACGACGGGTACAACGCGAACGAAGCTGTCGTTTTGGCCTGGGAGCATGAGCCGGTGCCGTCCCTTCGTGAGGCGACGGCATTGTGCTCTCTCTTCATTTATTTTGTGACACGTCGGATTTTTGCGTTGAGGTGGATGTTTACAGACGGCACATTTATTTGCACTGTGGGTGCCCTGAGGTAGTATAAGAAATAACAACTGGCAGGGAAGGGTAGGAAAGAAACCAAGAAGAGTACTCACATGTATCTCTAACTTTTTCGATGGAAGGAGCAGCCCTCAAGAAAGATGCTATGGACAGAATGTTACCGAGGTCTTCATTCCGCACAAAAAACTTCAGCTGCAGATATTTCAACTGAGAAAACTTGGAGTTGTTTCCTAGTAGACAGGACACCTAAAAGATGGGGGAAAAAACAAGTGTCATTACAACAGAAAAAAATGCGAGAAAATAATCTCAAAGATCCTAGTTGCAAGATACAAACCTTAACTGGCAGGGAAGAATGCAAAATGAGATTCTGAACCCTTGGAAACAAGGTAGGAAGTGTGGCCACAGCAAATTCAAGAGTTATCTTGCCAGTAAAATAGAGCGTGGCATCTTTCAGAGCCAAAGCACACCCAAGGTAAAAAGGAATCCAGGGCCCACGGTAGACAAAAGTCTGCAGATTCAAGGTGCTGAATTCTATCCTGCTTATTTCACAATGCGCTACATTCAAGTATAGCAGGTGAGGTAACTGATGAATAACCTTCAGCTCATCACCCAGATGGCATCTAGCTATACTCAACCATTCAAGATTAAAGCAGTTTGACAACATATCTTCGAGATCCTTACGATTAACATGCACCACATGCAGATCAAGCTTCTTTAGGTTTGGGAAACCACTGGCCTGGCAAGTTGATCCAAAGGACACAAAGCTAAGCTGCATATGTTGCAGACGGGATTTGCTTTCATCATCAAAAAGCTCGAAGGGGAATCTGTAACGATCAGGACGGAGCCCAAACTTGGCTGGAAGTAAGTCGAGTGCTAGATACTTTGCTCGCGACGATAAGGCAAAAATAACCCAGTCATCAAGATGTTGAGCAAGTGTGCTGTCGAATTCAAATTTGATCTCAAGCCCTTCAACCACCTTATCGTGATACTGTTTCAAGATTGCATTTACATTGGCAATAAACTTCTGGGTATTGTGATGTGTTCCAACACCACACATTGTGGTACCATCAAATCTCAGTTTGGGGCAAACAGTCCAGATGTGCTTCCATTTGTTTGATAGGACACTGGTTCTTACAGTGTCCTTTGGTGGTAATTTTGATAAAATCGTGCCTAACAGATCCTGCAGAGAAGGAAAACATTTGAGTATTACCTTAGATTGTACTAGTAAGAACCCCTGAGTTGACAGATATCATTTTTGTTAAGAAATAAAAAGTTCAATATATACCTCAGGAATGTCCGAAAACTGAACTTCTGTATTGCTTTGTCTGAAGATGGACTTGTTATGGCAGCGTTTCAGTCGTTTTCTTCCGCAATCTAGATCGTCCTCCATTTTGATTCCGCAAGAAAAGAGAGTAATCTTAACCGGACTCGCAGCTGTTGCGTAGGAGGACGTAGTGGTGAACATTGGATCGGCTCCGGACCTCCGGTCAATATATATCCAGCATACTGATCGACGTGACGGGAAGTAGGACTCGGATTCTCCCTTGCAAAAAATCTTAGCCGCACCACGATTGCGAACTGTCTCCTCTTATTCCGAGAAAAAAGGCGGGACAGACTGAAAACAACAATAAAAAACAAACCTGAGCTCCCGGCGCCTGCGACCAAGACGAAGGCGGATGACCGGAGGCGGAGAGGAACCAGCGTATTCGAGGCAGGGGGCGGCGCCGGCGGCGGTCGAGCAGACGCAGTGTTTTTTTCCTGAGCCGTGCCGGCCCGGCCCGTAATGCCGAGGTGGCAGCCCAAGAAACAACACACGGCCTTCTTTCTGCCCCGAATCGAATCGCAAATTTGCTCGACCGCTCGCCTCTCCCTCCCTCTTCACATGAAGGCCTCCAGGCTCCAGCCCTCCTCGGCAAAACGGATTCGGAAAGTCTATCCCGCGCCCGGACACGCATTCGCGCTAGCGCGCGTCCGCTTGCGGCCCGGCCCACGTGCGAAAAGGGTGGCGGAGCGCGGCGGCGGGCCGGGCGGCGCCGCGGCGAGCTCACATTTTTTTTCTTACGTTTTTTTTTGACATGTAACGTTTGGCGTGACAAAATGAGACGGGTAACCAAACGCCCTCTTAGTGTTGTTTCTATACATTGTTGAGCCAAATAATGCAAGTGAGCAAAGTAAAAATGTATTCCTGTCTTAAAAAAAGATCAAGTAATTAACTATTGCATTCTGTAATTGACACAACTAGATCGATAGATGCTGGAATATTAAAATATATTTTTATTTCTAAAAAAAATTATGGCTAACATCCCTAACAAATCAATCGCGACTTAGGAAGCTTCCAAATGCAAAGCTCAGCTCAGATGACGAACCTTCATAATTTGTCCCGGAATAATCACGAGGGAACTATTTATATTTCTAAGCTTAATGTGCACCTATGATTGAACAATCGGGTAGCTGATGAGCTGATCATCAACACGGCAATGGCGTCCTTTCTGGGATTTTCAATATTACTCCCCGTTTTCATTTTCCAATTGGTCGCCGTGGGAAAGCACGATGACGGCGCCTCCTCACGCAGCGAGCCCTCGGTATCTCCAACATATAATTTGACGACGGCGATCGATCAATTAATATGACGGTCTTCTGATGGCGGTTAGATTGCCACGGGGAAGTTGAAGCGGGCAAGGAAAGGAAGGCTGTTTCAACGCACACTCATGCGCTTCCATCGAAGCACGCCTCATGTCAGCATCGAGCACGTACGTTCATCTTATCCAGCGATCTTTGAACTTTGATCTCACCATAAACAGACTACACATTGTACCTGTACATGTACCCAAGTGGCTGTTATGTGGCGACAATGCATTAAAAAATTTCTAGTAATTATATATATCGTCGAGAAGTCCAATGAAGTAACTTGCAGATTTTTGGATGCATGCATGATGAGTACTCTGATTGAATACTCCATTGACAGTAGGTAGGCAACAACCATATATAGGGCCTGTTTGGTACGGATTCTGGAATGGATTCTGGATTCTGCTTCTACCACTGTAGATACAGTAAAAACACTGTAGCAGAATCCGTTTTTTTTTGCCAGAATCCATAATCCAGCGAAACGTAGCTTCTCGCGGATTCTGCTACTGTAGCTACAGTGTTTACTGTAGTTACTGTAGCAGAAGCAGAATCCGGAATCCCTTTTGCCAAAGAGGGCCATAGTGCCAATTGGTTACTAGGAAGAAGAAGCGCCTCATTCAAAGTATTCATATTTATTTTTGAGGAAGGCGACTAGTCTTCGCTAATGGAACCAGTTAGCACCGTATATAAAGCCCGCTGTTGTTCACCAGATTGCAATGAAACAGTTCTCAAAGCGTACAAAAGCACCATCTGAGCTAGCAGAAACTAGTAAGATGGGAGCTGAGGCTCTCGTTTCCATTCTTGATCTGGTTCTTAATTCTCCGGCACATCCTTTCCGGAGACGGCTTAAATAAAGTCTTTATCTTAAGTGGTCTACAGAAAGATCCACTCTAAGCCCTCCTCTGCAACAATGACGTCGTTGCCGGTCGGGGATTCACGCCTTAGGGGCTGCTCTGCTTGGTCATAAGCCATAGCTAGCCACGCCGGCGCCACAACTGTTGCAACGGCCAAACAGTTACACGTGAACCAAACATTTTTTTTTTTGACATGTAACGTTTGGCGTGACAAAATGAGACGGGTAACCAAACGCCCTCTTAGTGTTGTTTCTATACATTGTTGAGCCAAATAATGCAAGTGAGCAAAGTAAAAATGTATTCCTGTCTTAAAAAAAGATCAAGTAATTAACTATTGCATTCTGTAATTGACACAACTAGATCGATAGAGGCTGGAATATTAAAATATATTTTTATTTCTAAAAAAAATTATGGCTAACATCCCTAACAAATCAATCGCGACTTAGGAAGCTTCCAAATGCAAAGCTCAGCTCAGATGACGAACCTTCATAATTTGTCCCGGAATAATCACGAGGGAACTATTTATATTTCTAAGCTTAATGTGCACCTATGATTGAACAATCGGGTAGCTGATGAGCTGATCATCAACACGGCAATGGCGTCCTTTCTGGGATTTTCAATATTACTCCCCGTTTTCATTTTCCAATTGGTCGCCGTGGGAAAGCACGATGACGGCGCCTCCTCACGCAGCGAGCCCTCGGTATCTCCAACATATAATTTGACGACGGCGATCGATCAATTAATATGACGGTCTTCTGATGGCGGTTAGATTGCCACGGGGAAGTTGAAGCGGGCAAGGAAAGGAAGGCTGTTTCAACGCACACTCATGCGCTTCCATCGAAGCACGCCTCATGTCAGCATCGAGCACGTACGTTCATCTTATCCAGCGATCTTTGAACTTTGATCTCACCATAAACAGACTACACATTGTACCTGTACATGTACCCAAGTGGCTGTTATGTGGCGACAATGCATTAAAAAATTTCTATCTAGTAATTATATGTATCATCGAGAAGTCCAATGTACTAATTTGCAGATTTTGGTTGCATGCATGATGAGTACTGATCGATTGTATACTCCATTGACAGTAGGTAGCCAACAACCATAGTGCCACTTGGTTAGTAGGAAGACGAAGCGCCTCATTCAAAGTATATATTCTTAGCGGAGTATTTATTTAGGAGGAAGGCGACTAGTCTTCGCTAATGGAGTATCTATAAAGCCCGATTGTCTTCGCCAGATTGTAATCAAACAGGTCTGAAAGCAGCGTACAAGAGCACCATCTGAGCAAACAGAAACTAAGATCATTCATCTTCTTTGAGCAAATGGGAGGTGAGGCCCTCATTTCCATTCTCGATCTGGTTCTTAATTCTCCGGCACATCCTTTCCGGTCATCAACGTCGTAGAAGTAGGACGGATCCATAATTTGTCTGATGTTTACCGCCACTAACTTGCTCTAACTTTCCGTCCGGCTTGTTATTGTGGCTATATATCAGGCGTGCACGGCGTGTGCTACGGCGTGGTCGGCGACAACCTGCCGTCGCGTGCGGAGGTGGTGCAGCTGTACAAGTCCCGCAACATCCACGCCATGCGCATCTACTACCCGGACCAGGAGGCCCTCTCCGCGCTCCGCGGCAGCGCCATCGGCCTCATCCTCGACGTCGGCGGCGTCGACGCGGTCCGCGCCCTCGCCGGCAGCCCCTCCGCGGCCGCCGCCTGGGTCCAGGCCAACGTGCAGGCCTACTACCCGGACGTCATCATCCGGTACATCGCCGTCGGCAACGAGGTGCCCCCCGGCGACGCGGGGATCATCCTCCCGGCCATGCGGAACGTGCACGGCGCGCTGGTGTCCGCCGGCCTCGCCAGCTCCATCAAGGTGTCGACGGCGGTGCGGATGGACGCGGTCGCCGACTCGTTCCCGCCGTCGCGCGGCGTGTTCAACCCGAACGTGCGGCGGCACATGGAGCCCCTCGCGCGGTTCCTGGCCGACACCGGCGCGCCGCTGCTGGCCAACGTGTACCCGTACTTCGCCTACAGGGACAACCCGCGCGACATCAAGCTCAACTACGCCACGTTCCGCCCGGGCGTCACGGTGCGGGACGACGGCAACGGCTTGACGTACACCAACCTCTTCGACGCCATGGTGGACGCCATCTACGCCGCGCTCGACAAGGCCGGGGCGCCCAACGTCAGGGTCGTCGTGTCCGAGAGCGGCTGGCCGTCGGCCGGCGGGTTCGCGGCGAGCGTGGACAACGCCAGGACGTACAACCAGGCGCTGATCGACCATGTGCGGCAGGGAACGCCCAGGAGGCCCGGGGTGCTGGAGACGTACGTGTTTGCCATGTTCAACGAGAACCAGAAGCCCGGGGATCCCACGGAGAGGAACTTCGGCCTCTTCTTCCCGGACAAATCACCCGTGTACCCGATCACCTTCCCCACCAACTAGCAACACCTCAAGATACACATCGAGAGACTGCGTTGTTTCAATTCAACAACGACGAAGAATAAATGGATAATGCTGCCGGAATAATTGTCACTGTATTTGCAATGCCAGTATAATACAATGACTCTGAATAATGTGTCATCAATCCCTTATCCATTTTGTCGTATCATATGACTCTGAATTCTAAAGCTCACTTGATGTATATTCGGGATGAGCAAGTGTTTTTTTTTTTGGGTTGAGAAATGAAGAGCAAGTGCCGAGAAGCTAGACTTGTGCTACTAGAGACAAGCCCAATTTTTGTGGTTGAGAAAATTGGGCTCTGTACACAGGCCCGCAGTAGACTAGCCTAATAGAGATAAGCCCAATTTTGCAGCACGGGTTTGTTTCGAGGGCTCGTACGTGATTTCCGCAAAGACGAGGGACCCCACGATGAAGCACCAGAACGAACAGGGTCTCAACTCTCAAATCCTCCGAGTCCCGAGCCCCCGACCTCAGAATTCAAAATCGACATCGTTCAACCATCTGAACGGCTCCCTCTTCCTGTACACACCCAAAGATCCCCAACACTAATCCCGGCCAAGGCAATACCCTCCATCCCAACCCCACAAACCCTAGCGGAATGGCGCTGCCGGCGCCGAAGCAGCTCAAGGTGCGCCTGCCGGAGAACGAGGGGGTTGCCCGCTATCTCCATGAGAAGCGGCTGTCGGTGCAGGAGCAGACGGGAGGTCTCAAGGTGCACCTGGACCGCACGTTCGCCAAAGCTTACCGCAACGTCTGCGATGCTGCGGAGCCCATCCGAACCCTCAAGGAGTTCTCCAAGATCAAGTAACCATTTTTTCCCTATCTCTCCCCGTGTTTTACATCCCCAGATTTGGTCGATTTTGGTAGGTGCGGAGGTTTGATTCGGTGACACCGTTTGACCCCCAGCTGTAACAACGAAATGGTAGTACTACTGGCTGGTTTGATTTTAGGACCTTGTAGAAGCCGGAAATTGTAAGCTACGACATGATTTGGTTTGTAGTTTTGGAATGTAGGCGTGATGGTTGCCTTCAGAATCTCATGATTTCGGTGGTTATTTGCACATCTCGGTCTGTATATCACAAGTTTGTGTTTGCATTTGCTCAGAAACTTTGGATTGGAACACTGTGCTCCGTGATTCGTGAGACCCCTTTTGGGTCACGCCACTTTCTTTAGTAAAAGAAGACATTTTATTGTACATAGTTTTGGACTTCCAAGATGCTTCTGACATAAATAGTTGGATATGAGGTGCTTGTGATTATATACTTTCTGTAACAATACTGCACAGATCCATGTGGAGCTTTGTGGTTTTGATTTTCGTTTTTCATGTTCAATTGGGAGATAATATCACCAGATCACTTTCTTTGTCGCAGAATTGTAGCCTCTGCTTTGAGCTGCAGCAATATTTTCCAGAAACTTTAAGCTCTATTAGTTTTTTAGTTATCATGACCCTCATTTTGTTCCCCAACCCCTGTTGGAAGGCTCCTGCTATTTCCCTTGTGAGTCCAAAATATGTGATCCTTAGTACTTGTATTAGAGCTGTAAATTTGATCTTTTCATTGCATAATAAGGCTTTTTCCAATGTCTAGCATCTTAACTTTGTTGTTGTTCTATCGTTGTTTTCAGTGGTGTGGGGCCATGGCTCATGCGTAATATGAAGGAGTTCTTTGCGGATTCCAATCAAGATTTATCTCCTACTAAAGGTAAGTTAGCAGGAGCGAATGGCAAACATTGTCATGGTTGACTACATGCCCTTCCAAATCGTTTCTTTTTTCTCAGCTTTCCATTTGTCTTGTTCAGTGATATCATTAGAGTGTTGTTTATTCTGACAGGAAAGAAACCAAGAGGATTAAAGTCTTCCTTGCCAAAGAAAAATACTGCTGCTCCTAGTTCTGGTAGCTCTAAGCTTGCTATTTACATAGTATAATTCCCATTGCCCAAATGAAAGTATGCTTCTTTTAATCTCTTTTGAATAAATTTTGAATTCTTTTGCAGGAAAAGAGCGTTCTACTAAAGTCGGACTGTCAGCTTGCTCATCTTCTGTTATTCCGGTTTCATCCCAAAGAACATTTGAGCCGCAATCATCTGGTGCAATGGTATGTTTGATTGTTGGTGAAGAAACCCCTGCACAGCTGTATTGTACCTTTTTTTACTTTTCAATTGGACTGTACTGCTAATGCTTATTTTCTACTGCTAGGGTTCATTCAATATACTAGACAATGATACCCCATATCTGGACAATTCTGTACGGGCTATGCCACCTCGTCAGTCGAATGAAGACTTTCTTGAAGCTTATGAAGTTGTCTTGATATTGGATGATCGTGAGAATTTCGGGTTTGTATGATCATATCCTACTCATACAAGAAGTTGGTTAAGCTATGATTTTCATGCTACCATTGTAAAATGCATGTTTTCTTGTTTGACACTACAATTTTCTTTTCCTGTTCTGTTAGGTGTATAATGTTTGTCTGTTAACAAAAATAGAATATCATAAAAAAAAACGTGTATATTTTTTTTGCATGTCTCTGCAGTACCTTATGTTTCTTCTTTACAATTCACGTTTTATTTTCTCTCAAATATACATATAAATATTCAGACACATTGGAATTTTCCCTCACTACTGCTAGTTTTGCACAGGTCTCTTTCAAGAAAAGTTGCTGCAAGCAAAGTTGCTGATAAGATTCATTCACTATGTAAGGCACCTGTTGAGGTAAGTCCCAGAGGTGGCAGTTGCTGCATTGGTTGAAGATATAGAGGAAGTAGTGACAATTTGAGGCTTTTTATTGCTTGCTTAGATAATAGTGCCGTGCAGGTCCTAACATGGTCGGTAATGGGGTTAAGGGATACAGGTAGCAAATGCCTTTTCAGATAATATAGAATACAGTAGAACCAATATATCCAAGCCTCTACATCCGAGGATGCATGCAGTCTAAGAGATAGCAAATCCTGAAGACATAATGTTGAATGACAGATAGAGATTCTATCTTACTTAGTTGAAGCCTTGTTGCTTAGCCCTCCAGCAGTTAAGTTGCATTTATCTGGAAGGCCTGCTTGGCGTATATGGCACACCTACGCTCTTTTTTAACATAGAAAAGTAGGGCTATGATTCTTATATTGATCTGCATGTGTTTTGTTCCTGAGAAAATGTTGTTGATTCTTCCATTTGAACTTTGTCATCCAGGTTAAACGTTTGCCTATAGGCGATGGAATTTGGATTGCTCGTCATAGAAGACATCTGACAGAGTATGTTCTGGATTTCATTGTTGAAAGGAAAAATATTGCAGATTTAGGTAGCTCAATTACAGACAACAGATACAAAGATCAGAAACTAAGGCTGCAGGTACCTTCTGAACTTGCGTTGGCTTGTTATTGTTACCATATCAACCTTAAATGTTCATTGTCCTCTTGTTTGTACCTTAGTTTGGACTGTTAAGTATGCCCATGCCTGTTTGTTTCTGTGATGGTCCTAATAGGTAGTTGTGGCAACTAACCATAAATTTGATTTGATCTGTTCATGAACGGATCAATATGCATAACCTATTACCCTAGAAAAAGGCATACAACCTTAATTGACGGTCAAATCATATGTATGTTTTTAATTCTTCCTACAGTTGATGATGCTTTGTGTTGGAAAATGCCGAGTATGGCTAGGAATTTTCCACTTGAAGACGTGGTGCCTTTACATCTGTTTGATGTTAACCATGGCGATCTCCTTCATTTGTTGTGTCTTTTTTTTTGTGTGTAGAACTGCGGGCTAAGAAAGCTGATATATCTTGTTGAAGGCGATCCAAACCGTTCAAATGCATCAGAAAGGATTAAAACAGCGTATGTACACTGCTTTTCACCTTGGTGGAAAATGTTTTGTCCGAACACTAGTACTCTTTCTCCTTTTTCCATCTTACTGTTATTTTCCTTGTTAATTTGTCATACAAATCTTATCAATTGTTAAATTGAATATTTGGGACGTCAAGTTTTTGACCTATTAAACTGCCCCATGCCATTTATTTTCAGCTGCTTCACCACTGAGATTCTCGAAGGATTTGATGTTCTGAGGACTAGTGGATATAATGACACTGTTAAGACATATAGCGACCTTACTTGCTCGATAATCGAGTACTACAGCACAAATTTCTCAACCCTTTCTGAAAGTTCCCCTGTTTGCCCAACCTATGATGAGTTCGAGGGAAGATGCCGCGGCCTTAAGAGGAAAACAGTGAGCCAAATATTTGCTCTTCAGCTTATGCAGGTTACTTTGCTATATTAGCCCTTCTCATGTGATGTTATTTTTTAGTGCAAAAATTATATACTCGTCTAATGTACATCCAATGCAGGTGCCACAAGTAACAGAACAAGTTGCACTAGCTGTCATAGAGTCATATCCAACTCTTTTGTCACTAGCACGGGCATACTCCATGCTTGTTAGTCCTCTCGTCCTTCTATTCTAAGCTGCATATTTCATTGGTACATTTTGCACCCCTTCGTGTTCCTGTACTACTACATATTGTCTCTAACAAATTCCTTTACAATGTTGAAGGAAGGTGATATCCGTGCCCAAGAGGAGATGTTGAAGAACAAGATCAAGACGATGAACGCAGGGGCTAGCAGAAACATCTTTAAGCTAGTGTGGGGCGACGGATGTAATCCTCAGATATAGCTTTGGTCTAACCCACCTAACTGGCTTACATATCATCATCTTGATGATCTTGAGTCATACTTTAGTGTAGCTCACTGTCCGGCGGACTCCTTGTTCTGACAGATTTAGTTGCAAGACATTCATGTCGCGAAGGCTAAGGGTTCAATGGAACACGGCTTCGGAGTATGTCGTCAGTACTGCTTGATTTCAACGGCAGATGGACAACTAACTTCAGCGAGTGACGATAAACATGCTTCTGGGCACTGTACGCAAGTGAACTACAGTCTGTGCGTGCAATGATACGATGGGTGTGTGTGAATCTGATCTGCATTAATCTGACCGCACATTCTCCTGTTGAAGTGTAGAGCTCGTTTATGATATACTGATATTGGTTAAGCGTGGATGACATTGTCATAGCCACGCAATTTTTATCATATAATCAAATCGGAGCAGCAGCCGTACTAATGGAACTCTTACATCCATCGGAGGTAGTATTTGTTTTTCAGATGGAAAAAATGTTCTTTTCGGGGGAGTATTTGAGAAGAAATTATCGAGTGTTCTCACTTAGTTCTGTCTGATTGAGCCCAGCTCGACTTGTGCACGGAAGCCTAATTAGGCCTGCGCTGCTTTCGGCTTCGAGTGGGCTAATACCCAGAGAACAGCAAAGCCAACGTCGAGGACTCGGTTGCAATTTTGGCAAAGTTCTAGCAGCCGATTGAAGTATTAACGCTCGAACTCAAACGGTACAAAAGCACCAAACCGCACAATCAATGCGCTCGATCATTAATGGCGGGCTTTTCCTCTTCACTCCCAAACCCTAGCTGAACCCCCAATCCGGCGATCCCCAACCAGCCCCTGCATCCCAAGCCCCGAGCCGTTGCGGAATGGCGCCGCCGGTGCCCAAGGCGCTGCCGGTGCCGAAGCAGCTCACGGTGCAATGCCCCGAGAACGAGGCGCTCTCCCGCTTCTTCCTGGAGAAGTGGCGAGAGATGATGGACCAGCCGGGAGGTCTCTCGGAGAACCCTTACCTCACGTTCGCCAAGGCCAACCGCAACCTATGTGCCTCAAAGGAGCCCATCCGAACTCTCCAAGATTTTAAGAAGATCAAGTAGCTACATTTCCTCCCTTTTGTATTCTTTTCTTTTCGTTTCTGGGGTGAATGTTTCAGTGAGATTAGGATTTTATTGATTTTATTAGGGGCCGGAGCCTTTATGTTGTAGCGAATGTTTCATTTAAAGCTGTAACTGGATAGGAAACTGTAGTTGTAGGATGTTTTTGCCGTCTTTTAGGGGGCCTTTGGAACGCGGGATTTTTTCCCGTTCCTGCGTTTTTCCTGTGAACAGTCAATTGCCTGTACAATTCCTGTGAAAATCCTGCGTTCCAAAGGGGGTTTTAGCATTTAATTTCGAGAATCAAAATTAGGTGGCGAATCCGGTAATCTAAAGTACCAGAATTTACACAAGCTAGTTTTTTCCTTTCATTATTTCAGGAACTCAGCGGTTGATTTCACATCTGAGGCTGTAATAATATTAGGATTTAATGATTTATTGATAATATATTTTTCCACAAGCCACCTTGTGAACGTTGAGATAGAAAAAAGGCACTAGATGTGCTATACAAGTGTTTGTTGACGCCTGTAGGTTCATACCTTTTTTCTAAAGAGAGATGGTGCATAAATACGTAATAGATAGTTTTTGAAATACTTTTGTGATGCATAATTGGATATGGCTAATCTGGTCACACCTCCTGAATTAATGTATCTTGGATATTGCTCGTAACCAGATAGTTAATCAATTCCTGCTACTTATTATTGTTGTCAGAGGCGTGGGGGAATGGCTCATACGTATCATGAAAGGGTTCTTTGAACAGTCTAGCCAGGATTTATCTCCTACTAAAGGTATGTAGAATCGGGCATGGTAATATTTATTGGTGGACTACATGTCTTTTTGAGAATCCTGTTTCTCTCTCTTTTAGGCCACCTATCCATCTTCTTCTGTGAAATTTGAATAAATTTGCGGTATTTTCGCAGGAAACAAATCAAGCAGGACAAAGCCTTATGTGCCAAGGAAAAATACTGCTGCTTATGCGATACTAATCACACTACATAGGTTTGATATCTCTGGAATCTATTTCTCCTTTTAATCGTATATGAAAGAGAAGTAGGGTCTTTATTTTGATGAAATACTATATTTAGTCATCGAATTTATAAAAAAAATGCCTAAGTTTTAAAGAATAAAGCAAAGAAAACAACAAAATTCGATTTTCCCCTCAGGTCATCTATTCGAGGGCAAAACTTTATGAAGAAACAAGAGCTTATCGATGCTGCTGAAGCCAGTGGTCTGTCTCAAGGCGCAATTGGGTACAATTTCACTGTGAATTCATTCTGTTACTGATAGCATCAGCTATTTGAAGTGAGTTAATAAGTAGCCACTTTTCATTTCGAGCAGTCCGGATAAATATAAAGGAAAAAAGAATTCTCCAAAGGACTGGTACACTGGCTGGAGCTGCATGACGACATTGCAATCCAAAGGTCTGGTCGCCAGGAGGAATAAACCTTTAGGGTAATGTACTACACCTGATCTTGCATGTGAGCATGATAACATATCATTCTTATTTTCCCTCAAAAAAACATATCATTCTTATTTCTTGTACGAAGACTTGTTTGGATTCAGTGCCTACAATAACAATTGGCTAAGCCAGTAATGGACCAATACTGCCAGTATAGGTATACAGACACTCCACAAATTTTCTCTTCAGAAAGGCCGCTCCCTCTATGAAAGATGTAACGCAGACCCTTAGGATATAATAAATTCCGACACCACAGTTTGTCTTAGATATGTACGGGCATTTCTGACGTTTTTGTTGTGTCTTTGTAATTGCTGCAGCATTATTAGGTGCTACTAGGTATTTATTACAAAACTTTGTTTAGTTAGAGCTTCCTAGTAGGAAATTGTGGTGATGATTGAATGAGCTGAAGGGTTGAGGTTATTGGTGCTATCACACATTGAATCTATGAATTCAACTTATTTCTATCTGAATGATCACACTATTGAAATGCTGTTCACAAAATCTGCCATACTCACTATCAAGGGCATCATGTGGAGAACAAAAAATGGGGTTGGGGTGGGGGTAAGGGGTACTTATTTGGGCAATTTCCTTAGAACCACTGGCATAAACTGTAATCTCTCACATGCCACCTAAAAACTTGTATCCCATCAATGCCAGTGGCAGTTAAGTTCTATTCCTTCCTTGCCATTATGGATCATATTCTGGTTGTATTTCCTAGAAGAGAGGGCTAAAAGGACCCATTTGCCCCTTCCTTCTTCTGTTAGACCCGTCACATATTTTATAGCACCGGTCCATTTTATGCCATCAAGTTAACATGAGCACACTGCCATCAGAACAACCGCACATGACATTAGAATATTCGAATAAATATATACAATACTAGCATCTCATGGTCGCTCAAAATATGTTACATTCATAGAGCCCATCGTTCTAGTGCTCCAAAATATATAAGCATATTCGAAAGCTAGTTTGTTAACAAAATAAGGCAAGTTTTCTTTTCATGGCACCCAAACTATCAAAATAAACTTCCATCCATCACAGAAATTTTTGGGTTCTTCTCGTTGGGAGCAGGCCAGCAGGGCACCGATCCTCCTTCCTTTTTTTTCCTTTTTTGGGCGTGCTTACTCCCAGCTGGTCACGTAGGGGCTGGACATCAGTTAGGCTTCATGGCCCCAGTAGTTAGGTGCTCCATCACACGGGCACTATTGCCATTTACATGTTGCAGTCACGGTTCATAGCAAAAAGATATGCTGCGGTGGCAAGCAAAGGATAAAATTTTTAGCTTGCTGGCATCTACAGGATACAAGTTTTTTAGTTGGCGGATCGGAGATTAGAGTTTATGCCAGTGGTTCTGAAGGGATTTTCCCTACTTATTTTGTTGGTGACTTATATTATGACAGTGTTAATTGACCCCCCCCCCCCCCCCCCCCACCCCAAAAAAAAAAGGAAAAAAAGAAACATGTGACAGATGGAGCTTTAACCTACATAATAATCGAAACAAATAGGCGTTAGGTATTTGCATGATCATATGTTAACAAAACAATGACACACATGAAAGTAGGTGGGGTTTTAATATTTACCTGTTTCGCTCTGAGTTTGAATTACTGAAGGCAGGTGTGGCTTTTGTGTATTTTTGTTGAATGGTATATTGATACTAGGTCAATGTTTACTATATGTATTAAAATTTGGGCGCAGAAGGAGGTGCTTTCTTGTGTCAATTCATTACACTATCTTCGTACTGTTGGACTCTGAAAATGCACCAGAAAGGAGATACTCCACAGTCAGTACCATAGAATCTAACTAGAGCCTACAACAATCAATTTTTGAGAGTACGAAGATGTAAAGGAAATTAGATTTGATTTAGACCTGTGCTTTTGGCTAATTACCAGCAATTCTTTTATAAATGTTTGCTTATGTAAATTTTCTATAATAAGGCAAAGCTGCAGTTCTTGGTTGATGAGATAGAGGAAAACGAGTTCATCATAGCCTTTTTGCACTCGTTGAATGATGAATCCTTCAACGTTATCGTGTGACATGTGTCTAGCGTTCTTGTAGATCTTTTGCTTTCACTTCTCATCACTTCATCCTATGTGACAACAGCAGAATCAAATTTGCAATCTGTTCAACTAACATGTCATGTATCTAGCTTGGATTTTACTATTAAAAAGTTATGTTCTGCTGAGATGCTAAGATAGCTTGGTACTTGGTGACTTTGTGTAGGTATAGTCTAACTCAAGAGGGACATGCCACCGCCCGAGATTGTCTTTCACGTGCTGGATTAGATGATTCTGCAGGGCTTTTGGACATATCCGGTGCTCACAACACATCTACTGCAAGTCATAGTTCAGAGCATCATTCTATGGGTTATTGTGTTGATGAGACTAAGTCAGGACCTTCTACGACCATTCGTAGACCCAACACATCTGTTGCTGGGCATGCTCCTGAGGTTGTTCGTGGCAGTTCTGCTACCAAAAGACCATGCAATTACAATACTGAAGTTCAAACTACAGTAAGGCCTATTCTTTTCTGTTTTGATTTTGTGCTTTCAATCCTAAGAACGGTAATATAATCATACATATAATTTTACATATTCTTCATTCCTTTTATAAGTGTGATGACAGATACACTTGTTGAGTTATTCTCGTTCTTAAGTTTCCCAATTTGCAGAAATTCCATTTTTTAGTAGGCCTAGAATTTTAAAAACTCTGAAAACATTTATAGAGATGGGGTTGGACATGATCTATATCTCCACCAACTTTCACCACTAAATCACATACTCACGGTTGATATACATTCAGTTGTTATTGCTTACCACAATTTACTAGCATACGTTCAGTAATATTATACTGTAGTAAATTTGCCACTCACGGTTTCTTTTTTGTAGAATCACTGGGGTAAAAAAATCATTCTCAGTGATTCAGATTCAGATTCAGAAGAAACATCGAAGCTGAAATCATCTACAAAGATGGTATGTTTGAAATTACATGAAGAGCCTTGTAACATCTTTTAACCTTTAATTAACGGAATTGTCCTGATATCGTTTATTTTCTAGGAGCAGGGTTCTACTGAATTCAATATGCTAGACAAGGATATTGTATCTGTGGATAACTCTGTACTAGCTATGCCACCTCGCCAATCCAATGAAAGTTTTAATGAGGCCTATGAAGTTGTGCTGACATTGGATAATCGTGAAAATTTTGGGTTTGTACAATTATCCTACTCACATTGTAAACTGTATCTACTGTTCTAGACTTGCAGTTATTGCTGTTCTTTAGGTGGGATATCTCACCTGATGCATGCTGTAAGGCTCTGTGCTGCACGTTTTGCAACCTACCTTGATCCTTGCTCTCAAGTGATCATGTTTTCTTTTTTTCTTTTGGTTGTTCACTGATAGAACAGACCAAGCAGCCCTAGAACACTACTAAGCTACCCTTCATATATGCTACTTGTTCACTTAAGCATCGACCTATCCTTTCTGGACGTTTAATGCCTGCATGATTTCGCGCACAAGCTTGCACTTTCTTTTGCATGCATGCATTGGTGACAAAATCACAAAAATTACCTTGAAACCGTGCATAACTCTAGGCAGGTTGGAAAATCAATAGGGGCACAAGAGGAAAAACTAATGCTTTATTATATGCATGCTTCCTGTATAAAACAAAAGGAGACTCCATACGCCTTGCCATGTTGCTTTTACAACTGCTTCACACTGTTTATGGGTCGTCTCATCATTGAAGTTCATTGCTTTATTGTCTTTCATCAACTTATATATTTGTTGGCACATAAAAATTTGGTTCTCACGATTTTCACCATCTGTGCAGGTCTCGTACAAGGAAAGTTTCTGATAACATTTTCTCCCAGTTTCAAGTACCCGTAGAGGTTAGTTAGAAACTTAGAATCAGAATTATGTGAACTCTTCTTCATTTTCAGCTCATCCTATCAACTGTAGATTTTTAAATAGTGGACTTAATTATATTAGCTCGGAATTGTCTCAACTTTGCCTTTTATATTCTGTCCTTTCGAAATTTTGATGTTTTTTCTCTTAAAGAACAATCATAATTTTCTATGTCCAATTACTGATGAGACTTTTTAATCTTTTTCAACACTTCAGTTGCCCATTGCACATTAGGCAGATTTGTAATTTGCATTCATCTGTGACCTCTCACCTGCTCATTTTACCTCTCATCGAAAACCACTTTAGTTTTTTCCAGTCGATGTAATGGTCCATTTGGCTTTACTTTTTCTTTCAGTTGCTCCTGCTTTGTCCATATCCTTGTGCATACCCTCCTATTACAAAATTTTACAGGTGGAATATATATATCAGTGTCATTAATGTTACTCCATCAACATGACTCTGAAACAGCTGATGATTTTTCTTCTTTTTTTTTAAAGAAAAATGATCCAAGGAAAACGACATCCTGAATGCATTGCGCTACAAGTCTAGAAAAGGCCTCGAAGGCTGGCTACCCATTCGCTATTAGCTTTCGCTGGGCCTGGGCGACGCATTGCGAGGGGCCTTTTTTTTGTTTTTGTTTTTAAGTCTGCAACTAGGGTTCAAATACCACCACGCTACAATCACATTTTGAATGCCAGTCTGCAGTTTCATTAATTAGATAACTCTCCTGAAATAACATTGCTATCATCTTTCTGATAGCTTTGGAAAATGAACAGCACTCCGTTTAGTTGGAACTTATTGGGTTGTACATTGTCGATGTGGAATACAAATCTATATTGATATAACTTCTGTGTTGGTCAGAACTTACAAGTTTGCCTTCTTCCAATTCTACTATGCCTATAAAAAAGAAATGGATAGAGTACTGATGAACAGCCAGAATGTAAACGTATTGGACATAGTACAAAAGAATTGCTTTTTCTCAACATAAAACAGTAGAGGTGTAACTGTACTGATTAATTATATATGTTTGCCTTATGTGCTTGAGAAAATGTTGGTGTTGATTCTTCAGTTTGAACCGTGTCACCCAGGTTAAAAGTCTACCTGTAGGAGATGGTATTTGGATTGCTCGTGATAGGAAAAATGGCAAAGAGTATGTTCTTGACTTCATTGTTGAAAGGAAAAATGTTTCAGATTTGCATGGCTCGATTATGGACAACAGATATAGAGATCAAAAGTTAAGGCTGAAGGTATCTCCTTAATTGCATTTGATTCTTCATCTGCTGTTTTTGTAATAAGCCCTTCCTTCGTCGTTCTCTTGGACTGTTCAGTACTCCGTCTATCAAATTGTTACTTGCAATAGTCCCGATTGGTGGTTGTAGCAAATTCACGGTTAAAAGTTGTCATGTTTTGAATGTTAACGCAATGTTGGAAATAATGAGGACTTACCCCTTTGAAGTTTGAACCTATCTGTATCTTGTGTCCCTGGCCTCACCAATGTGTCCCTATTCTAATGTTTACTGAGCTTATGTTTTATGCGTTTGTTTTTTATTTTTATTTTGAAGGCATAAATTATCTTACCCTAGGAAATGATATAATAAAGGGTATGGTTGGAAGAACATGCACCTGTGATCTGTAGATTGTGAATCTACACACAGATTGTGATCGTTGTACATGTTAATGAACTCACAGGGCTTACCAATGTCACCCAAGCATATCTTGTTTATTTTACCAGCAACATGATGTGACACGCTGACAATTTCATTTGTTGTACCTTTGTAGAGATGTGGGCTAAAGAAGCTGATATATCTTGTTGAAGGTGATCCAAACCGTTCAGATGCATCAGAGATGATTAAAAAAGCGTATGCACACTGCTTGTGTCATCTGAATAGATAATGTTTATGCCTGAATATTAGTCCCTTTTTTTTCTCTTAGATTTGTATTTTATTGTTATTTTCCTCAATAAGAAGTGATGTCTATATTTATTAAATAATAAGTTGAATATTTTAGAATGGCAGAGTATAGGTTTTTAATTTGTCCCTACCCTTTATTTTCAGCTGTTTCACCACTGAGGTCCTTGACGGATTTGATGTTCAGAGGACCGATGGGTATACTGAAACTGAAAGGAGATATGGTGCTCTTACACGTTCCATCATTGAATACTACAAGACAAACTTCTCAAAAGTTGTGAACACTTCTCGAGTTTGCCCAACCTATGATGAGTTTACGGGGAGGTGCCGTCACCTTGCAAAGAAAACAGTGAGCCAAATTTTCGCCCTTCAACTTATGCAGGTATCTTGTCTAAATAAACCCACATTAAAGTTCGCCAATCGTTCATTCGGTGCCATTGTTGAAAGCAACTAATCAAGAACTGATGTCACTGAATACACATGCAATGCAGGTGCCTCAAGTAACAGAAGAAGCTGCCTTAGCTGTTATAGAGCTCTACCCAACTCTCATGTCACTTGTGCGGGCATACTCGATGCTTGTCAGTCTCCTCTTCCTTTTAATTTTGTTTCAATTTACAACATTTGGTCAGAAGTCAGAACAAACATGGGTAGTAGTAATCCAGTTTCATTATTTGTTGCACGAAATGGCTTTAATATTCTATGAACTGAATTTTAGTTTTACAATGTTTGAATCAGGAAGGTGATACCCGTGCCCAGGAGATGATGTTGCAGAACAAGAGCAAGATGGTAAATGCAGGGGCAAGCAGAAACATCTTCAAGCTTGTCTGTTCTGATGAGAGTAGTTCTGAAGATCTAGTTTGAGACCGTCTGACTTTAGCTGGCCGTGTCACTGATTTTGGGGCCACCTTTTGTATAGCTCCCTAGCTCCCTCATACCCGGAGATTTAACCGCGAGGCTCTAATGCTCTGTCAAACGCTTGTTGTCCCGGAGTATGTAAAAAAGGCTTTAGCGTAGGTTCTCCTCCCTTTTAGAGTACTACATGGACACCAGATTGTACAAGATGGAATTGTCGTGCAATGAGATGGTTTAGTGTCTGTTTCATATGCATCTCGTACTCGGTTGCTTGTGGTATGTGGTGTATTTTATTATCTCAGGCTTCATTTGCATGGAAGACAATTCTTGGTCGGTCCTCTGCCTCTTTGGTCAAGTATTTCTTGCGTAAATTTTGGAGCGGTAGACGTTGGACGTGCATTCCAATCGACATCAGGGCCTTGTGCTGCAACTCGGCTTGGGCTCCGAGGCCCAACTATTCTTAACGACATTTCGCGATCACCATTTTTACCAAATTTTTGACCAAAAAAAAAAGTTGCGGGAAACCAATGAAATTTAGGAGGGAACCAACGAACTTCCCGCCCACAGCACCCGACTGCAAAATCGTGTCGCTCGATCTCCTCCTCAATGGCGCGCTCTTCCTCCTCCTCACCCCAAAACCCCAAACCCTAGCTGGATCCCCCGATCCGGCGATCCCCAACCAGCCCCTCCATCCCAAACCCCGACACCGAACCACTGCGAAATGGCACCGCCGTTGCTCAAGCAGCTTAGGGTGATGTGCCCGGAGAACACGGCGTTCTCTCGCTTCTTCCTGGAGAAGTGGCGGTCGATGGCGAACGAGCCGGAAGGGCTCACGGAGAACCAGCGCCACGCGTTCAACAACGCCAAGCGCAGCATCTCCGTCGCCGAGGACCCCATCCGAACCCTCGACGACTTTTCGAAGATCAAGTACCCACTACGTTTCCCACTCCTACCATTTTTCGTGATTGATAATGGGTGACTGTTGCAGTGAGGATTGGGTTACTTGATTTTGTTTTGGGCGGAGGCTTTGTCATAGATTTATTTGTGGCTCCCTTCTGATAGCTGAACATTGTAACAAGACGTATGAATTGGTTTGCTGTTTTGGTATGGAGTGCTAATCGAAATTGGAATTGGGGCTTCATTCCCAGTACCAGTTGCTTTCGGCATCTCGGGAACTCGGTGGTTAATTTCACATCGGGGGATATAAGATTTGTGTTTGCAAGCTAATGTTATTGCATAAATGTAGGCCTGTAACGCTTAATTTTTCTCGTTATTCTGCATTGGCACAACAATGTTGCCTTTTCTTTCGAGTTAGTGTATAATAAAACACTTTCTGATACAGCATTGCATCTTAAAGTATTAACTTATGCCGTGTTCTGTTATTGTCGTCAGGGGTGTTGGACCATGGCTCAAGTTTCATATGAAAGAGTTTTTTGAGGTGCCCGGCCAGGATTTATCTCCTGCAAAAGCTGATGTAGCTGGAGGAAATGGTAATAATTTTCATGGTTGACTGCATGTGCTTTGAAACTACTCCTATTTCTCATGGTTGACTGCAAAAGCTATTTGTGGTTAATTTTCATGGTTGACTGCATGTGCTTTGAAACTATTTCTCTTTTAATTTGCCCATTCATCTCTTCTGTGAAATATGACTAGTTTTATTAAATTCTTGTAGTTAAAGCTAAGAAGGCAAGTGGTCGGCAACCTTATTCGCCGCAGCCGAACTCTGCTGCATACGCAATACTGATCACACTGCTTAAGTATGATTTCTCTGGGATATACTTGACCCTGTTTTTTTTTTATGAAAGAAATGTATTGTCTTTCTCAGGCCAAACAACAATACTTAGTCACTGAAACCTGGAAAAAGACACCTAAGTTTTTACAGGGAGATCAGGAGAAAATAACAGTTGATGTTCCTCACAGGGCAAAGATTAGAGGGCAAACGTTTATGCTAAAACAAGAGCTTATCAATGCTGCTGACGCCAGTGGCCTGTCGCGAGAAGGAATCGGGTATTATTTTGTAGTAAATTCCTGCGGGTACTGACAGTACCTGTTGTTTTCAGGGCGTTACTAAGTAGTTGCTTTCCATGTTGGGCAGTCCGAACAAAAGTAAAGCAAGACAGAGTTATGGAAAGGATTGGTACACTGGCTGGAGCTGCATGAAGACATTGATATCTAATAAACTTGTTGTCAAGGAGAATTGCCCAGCAAAGTAATGCACCAGTCTCATTGTGTCTGCTAACATATTAATCCTTTTTTTTTCTTTAATGAAGACTTCTTTGATTTGGTGCATGCTGTTCAAATTATTAACTGTTGCAAGTAGTAGAGCCATGTTGTTTTTGTGGAATTATACCCCATTCCTGTTTTTTGTTTCCTTTCAAATCCCTGGCTGCACTTAAGATCACATATAAACCCTTGTGAAATAAGAGATGTTAGAGGACTAGACTGCTGAGCTTATTGTAGGTAGTATGTATTAAAATTCAATGGTGTACTTCTGGCTCTCAATTGGCTGCTTGATTATAGTGCGTTAGGGCATCGGCACTAGCTGCTACTAATTATAATGTTTTGTTTACGAAGAGCTTTCTAAAGGATTGTTTAATGATTTAATGGGCTGAAGGATTTTTGGATATTGGTGCTATACTGCTATTGCACTCTAAAAAGAGAGAAAGAAGATGTAATCCACTTATTTGCTGTGGTGATTTATATTACGAAGTTTTAGAGTGGTCAAATGGTTTTAAATGTATGTCAGTTACAACTCTTATCCAAACAAAAATAAATATGAATACACCGACACAGCATTGCAAAACAAACGTTTCCATTCACCTTTTCTTCTAAGTGTGGATTCCGGATTGTAGGTAACATCATTGTATTCTAGCAGATAACTTGGCCAGATTGCTTTTTGATTTTGCTGTGTGCGATAGGAATAATAATGCTTTTTTATCTTTTGAAAGTGTAGAAGAAGATATGTATAAGGTTGTTGAAAATAGAGGCCAAGTAGGTTAATTGTCCAATTCCAGCCCCTTGCACCTGTGCAATCCCCAATGTGATCGGGCAATATGTGTACATTTTAGCACGCCAGGACAATCCTGACACCATCCATTTTTTTTTCACATACACTGGATCCCATTCTCATGAATCTTTGCCTCTTTGGTGCAATATTTCTAGGTTTCATCCTATGCAGTAGCAGGAGAATTGACTTTTGTAGTCCCTTCAATTTACATGTCATATGTCCACTTTGATTTTTATTATAAAGTGTCCATATTCTTTTGAGCGCACAACTTGCTGACTAGGTGAGTTTTTGCAGGTATACGTTAACTGAAAAGGGGGAAGTCACTGCTTCCGATTGTCTTTCACGGCCTGGATTTGGTGATTCTGAAGGACCTTTAATGATAAACAGCATTCACAAGACATCTGCAGGTCCTTCTGTTGCCGAAACAATGTCAGGACCTTTTATGACCATTCGCAGATCCCGCACATCTGTTGCAAGGCATAGTCCCATCATTGTTTGTGACAGTTCTCCAGAGAAAGTGCAGAGCAGTTACAAAGCTCAAGTTCAAAATGTAAGGTCTACTGTCTATAACATTATTTATGTTTTCCATCCTCCAAATGTTAAGATAGCTATTAAAAAAGTGATTGGAGCAGAGGGATGTCCCCTCCAACAGTTTTCCCATCCTCCAAATGTTGAGATAACTATACAAAACCATTCTGTGGATTCTTCTCTATTTAGGTACGATGAAAATTTTGATGGTGTGGTACTGTGGTTGGATAGTCTTATTCGGTTATTATCTTGGCTCCTGGTTTGATACAACTGAAGTCACTTTTCCGTTTTCAAAGCTAAACAGCATAGCAAGTAATGCATTGGTTTGTTAGCGTATGTAGTCTTTCACTTTTGTGTACCGTGTTTCTTTCAGAGTAATGTGCCCCCCCCCCCCCCCCACCCCCCAAAAATAAATAAATAAATAGGTGATGTATCTTCGATAGTAGTATAAACTGTGATTGGATCAGCCTCTCTCTTCAACATACATGGTCTTCTCCCCTAAAAAAAACATATGCTGTCTTACATTTTTTCCCCTGAAATATAATACTCTTTCTGTGCAGAAATGTAAGCATTGCCGGGTTTGTTCAAAGTCAAAATTTCTCAACTTTGACCAATAATGTATGCAAAAAATGGATTATTTTGAATAAAAATAATTGCATATTATGATCAATGGTTTTAGGACGAATCTAGCAGGATCATTTTTATATTGTCAAGCTTAACGATAGTTTTTCTTTTAACAATCCAAGTTGAGAATGTTTGACTTTGACCACATCTGGAGGGACCGAGGGAGTACAATGGTATCCAGCTTTTGAAATCCTTTCTGTTTATTTGCCCCCCCCCCCCCCCCCCCCCCCCCCACCCCCAAAAAAAAAAAAAAGCTTTTGAGGTAGTGGAATTCCTGTTAATATCTACACTTGCAGTTTTAGCTGGTATTGCTTACTAATATTTTTTCGATTGTTAGATGCTGTGATACATTTGAAACTCATGATTTCCCTCATGCTGTGTAGAAGTACTCTGCTAAAGGAGTAATTTCCTGCGATTCAGATTCAGAAGAACCAGATCAAAAAGACAATCCTCTGAAAGGTGCTGATTGATTTTCCTATCTTGTTTGCATAAGTTCTTATGGAACTATGTGTATGTTTTTGTTCAGTTGCTTAAACTTCTTTCTTGCTGTACTGAAAGTGGCGGTCCACCAAATATCAAAACACTTCATTTTAATCCCTGCCGGCCTACCCAGTTAATCCCTGTACTTCGTTTGCAGGCAATGTGCCTTCTGCTATAGTCAATATGCAACACAAGGATACTTCATATATGGGCGATGCTATCCTAGCTATGCCACCTCGTCAAACCAATGAGTATTTTCATGAAGCTTATGAAGTTGTGTTGATATTGGATGATCGCGAAAAGTTCGGGTTTGTATGAGCACGCCCTGGTTTTTATATCACCATGTAGACTTGTAGTTATGTCTGTTCTTTAGGTGGGTTGTCCCATCCCATGATAATACTAAAAATAAACACATTTTAGAAATTTACTCAATGTATCATATGAGGAAAGTTACCTTGTGCAGTGTTCCTAACTACTTTGATGCAAGTTTCAATGGCTTCATGTGATTGTCCCTACACTTTGGCACTAAAGTCTAATATGTTTTAATTCCGTAGGTTCATAGATGATTACACAAAAAAGGTCATTTTTATGTTCTCTTTTGATGAATCTTTATCCATATGTCTCTGCTATTATTACTCCACCACATGTCTTTTGTCAGACGTCTTTTTATTAAAATATGCATATTAGGTATGCATGGGATACGTTCTCATGTTTGTTACCTGTTTATGCAGACGCTCAAGAAAAGTTGCTGATAACATTCGTTCACTGCTCCGTCTAGATGTACCTGTAGAGGTTACTTTTGAACTCTTTCATCTTCTACTTTCTCTCAGCCATAAGCGTCAAAGCAGGGGAATTTGTCCTGCCCCTATGTTTATGCCTCTACTCCATAGTGTGGTTAAGAAAAGAGTCACGAAAAAATCCGTAAAATACAGGAAGAATCAGGAATCACTTTGACCCAATTTTATTGGCTAGCACAAAAGCAAATTTCATTGGCTTGAAATCAGGATTTTAAATTTTAAAAGGTAAAGTAGTAGTTTAAACTTTCTATAGCCGTATTTAATTGATCCAGGCTAGTGTCGTCAGATACTCCTGGCATTTTTAAATTCTTGGTCAATAGATCTGCGAAATTGATGGGTTTTTGGGGCACCCATCCATCGCGATCCTTTGTCCCACCCATCGTAGCATGTGTGTCGCCCAGGGCATAAGGGGCATCATCCTCCGGGGCAAATCCCTTTATATGCCATTGTGATAAATTTTTATACCACAACTGCCATTGTTAAATTTGGTATCCTCTCGATGCCATCAGGTTAAATTTTCAATCCCTCTAGTGGCATTTTCAGTGACATATAAAGGATTAAGAATCAAAAAGTTATTACCTTATGTGTCTGTGCCGCTGATAATGGAAGGGGACTGAAAATTTAACTCAATCACATCAAAGGGATATCTAATTTTATCACAGGCAGGTCAGGGATTCAAGTTTATCACAATGGCATATACGGTATTGGTGCAGGCCGTGCCTAGTTAGTTTAAAGAAAAAATTTCCTTCGGTAGGTTGTATATTCATTTCGTTAGTTCCTCCTTTAGTCATATCCTTGTACATATACCCTCACATCACCAAAGTTTTACTGGTATAAGTAAGTGCGATTGCATCAACATGGCTCTGAAACCCCCTGATGATTTCATGATGTATTACAGTCAGCAGATCTATTGATTAGGTACCTCTCTGAAAATAACAGTTCAATCACCTCTGTTCGAAGTGGAAAAAGAAGGCTTCTGCTTTAGACGATGTGAATCACTGAATCAGATTCTTATTGCAATTTGGCAAATCTAATGCACAAGTGCAGAGTGGATAGCTTATATGCTTACTGTTCTTTTTGTCACATATAAAAGTAATCATCAGTCATCACTTTAGCATTTACCCTTCCTGAAAGATAGATAAACATCGAGTGTTTTCAAGTATGTAACCATGTAACCATTTCCCAGCCTTTGATCAGAATATGCACTACGTTTCTTTTTTTTTTTTTTGAAGGAACAGGAGGGGTTGCCCCCTACTGGTTATAATATTAATAAATAAAGTAGTTGGTTACAGGAAATACAAAATTACAAAAAAAGAAAAGAAGATTACAAAAAAAGAAAAGAAAAGAAACGTATGAAAACAAGAAAGAACAAAAAGCCAGCGCATGGATGTGCAGTGGATAATATTGCTGCTAAATCGCTGACTAGAAACAGTCGATTGAGCAATGAAAAGGAGAAAGTGCTCTCAATGAAGGCATGCATGGATGTTATTGTGATACAGTCACTTAAATGGAAGAATAGCTCGAAACTGTTTTTATATCTAGCATTACTGACCTCGTTTGTGTTATATGCCGAAAAAGTGGGCTTAAGTTTGAATCTTATCATCCAGGTTAAACGGCTACCTGTGGGAGATGGTATTTGGATTGCTCGTCATAGGAAAGATGGCACAGAGTATGTTCTTGATTACATTGTTGAAAGGAAAAATGTTTCGGATTTGAGTGCCTCAATTACCGACAACAGATACAGAGATCAGAAATTAAGACTGAAGGTACCTTCTTATCTTGCATTTGCTTATGTTGCTATAGATCTGCTTGTGTCGCTTTAGATCTTGAACCTTCGCTTCTCTTCCGTCATTATACCTTCAGCTTGGCTACAAATATTCTGTCTCGGATTGTTTTGTGACACTTCCAGTCAGATGTTGTGGCAAACTCACGGTTAAAAGTTTATTGCTTTGCTAATCAAAGTGATCAAACATTTGCACTAACTGCTCATAAAAGTAAACATGACTTTGGCATCATGATGTTGGAGGCATATGTGGCACACATTCGAAGACTTCTTTATTTGGGTGTTAAGAAATGTTAAGTTGGTCTTTGCACCTGTCCAGTGTCATTGACCACCCCATTGCCCCAATAAATATGGCACAAGTCTAACCCTTACGATGGTTATGTTACATTGTTATGTACCTCACCCTGTGACGTGGAATAAATTGAAAGGAACAATTTGGATCTTCAGCTTCACCCTGCAGTATTCATTCACTATTTTGCAAAGTGTGTTTATTGTCCATGATAATGTACTCCGACGGCCTACTGGGTTTCCCTAACATTTCTTGTTTATTTTAGCAACAACACGATGTGATTCTTCCATTTGTTGTGCTTTTGTAGAGTTGTGGGCTAAGGAAGCTGATATATCTAGTTGAAGGTGATCCAAAAGACCTTAAAAAAGAAGGTGACCCAAAGAGGGTTAAAACAGCGTATGTTACAACTCTCATACCTGAACGACATGAGTGGATAATGTTATACCTGAACAATTTTACCTTTTTCTCTTTGTTTAACATCTTGCTGTCATTTTCCTCACAGATATGTCATGTCTGCACTTGTTAGCTAGTATATTTGATATTTCAGGATTCTAGATCATGTGCGTTTCATTTCTCAATGCCATTTATTTTCAGCTGTTTCACCACGGAGATTCTTGACGGATTCGATATTCAGAGGACCAGTGGTTATGCTGATACTGAAAGGCTGTATGCTCTCTTACATGTTCGATAATCGACTACTACAATACAAACTTTTCAAATCTTGCGAACACTTCTCGTGTTTGCCCAACCTATAATTCGTTTGAGAGAAGGTGCAAGGTCAGCAAGGACCCTGAGAAGTTAACTGTGAGCCAAATATTTGCCCTTCAACTTATGCAGGTAAATTGGCATTACAAACCTTCATCACTAAAATTAGATGGCTGGTTCACTAAAATTAGATGGCTGGTTCATCACTCAAATACGGATGTAATGCAGGTGCCTCAAGTAACAGAAGAAGCTGCATCAGCTGTTATAGAGCTCTATCCAACTCTCCTGTCACTTGCACAGGCATATTCGAAGCTTGTCAGTCCTCTCAGCCTTTCCTTTTTTTTCTTCTAAAATTTACATACTGTATTACAACACCTGCTCGTTCTGGGAACAATATGGGTTGTAGCATTTGATATCCTTGGTCCAGCTACCTCGCACAAAATTTGTGATCGTTTCTCTGAACTGAAGTTTACAATGTTGAATCAGGGTGGTGATACTCGTGCACAAGAGGAGATGTTGCAGAAAAAGAGCAAGATGGTAAATGCGGGGGCGAGCAGAAACATCTTCAAACTTGTCTGGGCTGATGAGAGATCTGAAGATCTAGTTTGAGACTGCCTAACTTAAACTGGCTAATATGTAACTGGTCATGGGGCCACCTTCTGTATAGCTCACTGAACTCCCTGCTTCTGTGAGATTTAACTACCTAGCTTATGTGCCGTCGAACACTTGTAAAATAGGTTCTAGTATAGTTTAGCTTGCCATCTAGGGTACTCTGCTGCGGGCTTCAGGTTGTGAAAGATGGAGTTATTAGCGCGATGAGATGCATTAGTATCTCATACTAATATGCATCTCTTACTCAGTTGCTTGGATTATGTGATGTCTCGGCTTTGTATGCATGTAGGTGGACAGAATAACATAAGATATGCTCCTACGCGGGCCTGCCTAGAGAGCTATGGTTAAATCCATGTGCTGGTAACAATTCTTGGTCGGCGTCGTGTCTGGTCGGTGTTTGAAGCTTGTTTGCTGACCCTTGGTTTTGCCTCTCATGGTTAGTAGCCTTTGATGCAAGAGTGAATCTCACGTAAGATTATCGTTTCCTGTTGTTTCTTTTTTTTTTCTCTCCACAGAAAATCGTACTAGAATGGGTTGTGGCCATGAAGGACTCAGCTTGCAACGGACGTTGCATCATCTCGCCTGATATGGGCGGTCGTATGTGCACCAGAATCAGGTTCCGTTGTGTCCCTCTCGCGGGCGTAAGCAGCCCTAGTGTCAACTTCTCGTCCGTCATTCCGTTTGACGAGCTTTTATTATCTCCTCCTGTCCGCTCCTGTAACCAGTGCGCGGTAGTAGTTACAAACCATGAATACAAAGTGATCAGATATACTAGTTAATACTACTAGTAATTAGAAATAGGTACTGTGCAAGAAGAGGTTGGTACTGCTAATTTTCATGGAGTAGTAGAAGAGTGGTGGAGGAGCAAAACGGCAGCAGTGAGGACACGGGAGTGTGACGGACAGGAATAATGGGAAAAGAGATGGCACGCCATTCCGGTTGGGCGCACGGCGCCAAACGAGCGGTGCCGGCCCGTAACGCCACGGATAGACGCTGCTGATCCACGTCCGGCCACGGCTCCAACCAACGCAAAACAAAGTTGGCTTGGCAGCTAGTAGCTCAGATGGCGTCGAAACAAACAAACGCAGCCCCACGCCAGCGCTCCGTTTCTCTTGTCGCCGGAACCAAACCAAAATCTGTTGGATGGTTTCTTCATCAAAAAGAGAGAGGGAGAGAACCATTATCCAGGTCGTCGACGTCGGGCCGGGCGCCCTGCATGCCCTCCTTTGTTCCTATCCGCTTGGTTGATCATTCCTTCGGAGGCGGACGGAAACAAGTTAACAAGCGGTCGCGTTCGGAGCCCAGGACAAGGTCAGGTGGAACAAAGCTGGCGGTGGCGACGGGGGCTTGCTTTGCTTGGCTCGTGAAGCAACACAAAAGACGCGGGTGGCCGCCTGTGATGCGTCCAAAGAATCGGTTCGGAGACACGCGGGTGCCGACGCCCAGAACCGCGCGCCGCGACAAGCCGTAAGCGCTCGCCTCAGAGCAGAGCATGCTGCTGCGGCTACTTGCTACTCCATCCATATCTGCACGGCACCTTCCCTCGTTTTGTTTGCTTCTCTCCTCCTCTCTTGTTTTCTCTCATGATATCTAAACATCAACAGCGACACTCTTTTGGGAACGAAGGGAGTAGCTACTAATATCCCTCTCTCGTCATTTCCTCCTTAACAGGAATGCCAAAATCGAGAGTGCAATCCTGCAAGTGGCGAGCCAACACCGTGTTATTGGACTCGAACCTTTCGGTGCGTTGCAAAGGTAGGTACCCCACGCGCGCTCCTACTGCAAGCTGCCAAACACCATCGGAGAAATGTATTCTTCTGTGGAGATGGAACGAGTGAGATGTGAGTAGTTGTCATTTGCCTAGTTGTTGAGCCTATCAGTCATGCTATTCTACGGAGTACTACCACTAGTAGGCACAAACCTTTCATGCCGCCGCATGGATCACCGTTGCCGTCACCAAGTCATTTGGTTTAAAATGACCATTCCGCACTTGAACACTTCTTTGCTGTATGATACTCTAATACGCTTTCTTCTGACCAAACATGCACTAACGAGATGCTACTTGCGGTTAACATATTTCCTGTACAAACGTCGATCAGGGAGGGAGGGACACGGGCAATAAAGAACATCGCGCCACAACAAATTATAATGGTACTCCAGCTTCTGACCTTGTCGCTCCTCAAAGAAACGGACAAGATCTTTGGTTCCGACGACGTGATATTTTAGACCCGCCACCCGCAACACAGGGGACAAGTTTTGCCTCAAGAAATCAAGTCGTTGCTCATTGCAGGCCCGGATCGTCAAAATCAGACACCTCACTTGAATAAGACCTTCTGGAGAAATTTCTGAATTTTGGTGCATGTTAGCAGAAATGAGGTAAAGGTTCAATGTATGCGAACAGCAGTCACCAAGTCACCTAATTACAGGACCAAAACCTGTGAATTCTTGATTGTTGGGTGTACGACTTGTCACGATGATCCTTTGCTGATTCACTAGTCGTCCATGGATATTCACTGATCAAGCTAGTTTGAAGATTTGGTTTGGTTTCCATGCAATCCTTTGCTCAGCATGACCTGTGAAATGCAAACCCTTTTCTCAGGTTGCCGATCGATGTTTTGCGAGTCCAAGAAAGCAAACCGATGGGCGCGGTTGCGCTGCCGGTTCTTCAAGCAAACGTGACTTGAAAGGATGAAATGCTTTCACCAGCTCATCACTATTTTGCCATAGTTTTGAAATCTCTTTCCGCCACCGGCCGGTCCACCACATTTCACCAATCTCTCCCCCCACGTGTTGCGAATTGGTACGAACGCAACGCTAAATTTCAGGAGCGCGACACAGCTACCCATGTGTCGGTGTGCAGGTGCCGCAACTAACGTGCGCACTGCGCATGCCCCCAGCTAGCACCTGCTTTGTTCCATTCCATCGGCTCAAATCTTTTCTCGTTCCCAGCAGATGTTCGTTCGTACCGACGCGACGCGACGCGAGCCTCTCGAGCTGTCGTCGCGTCGATTGCAAGTCTAGCTAGCCATGGCTCAGCGGATGACACATTGCATCCTAGCCTGGGCCACACACGTGACGCAAATGCAAACGGGAAAGAGAGAAACAAGAAAGAACAGTTAAAATTAGGGGACTAGATAGGCACACACACATGAGGTTTTGGCGCGTGACACGCCACTGGTTTTGAGTTTTGACGGACCGGTGGCGAGCTCCGTTTCGGCTGTGGCGTCGAGATCTCGCCGCTGCCATGGTCGGTGGCGACATGGAGACTTGATTGTTTGTTTAAGAACAATATAGCCACCGCAGCAACGCGTCCACATTGATGCCGATAGACCTAGTTAAGACAGACAACGCAGTATGCTTATGCGTTTGACATTTGACACAAATGGATCACGGCAGCTTATAAAAAATGGTATCAGGCTGACCAGCAACGACTTTCCAGGATCATCAGAAGATCTGCAGCAGGGGCTGCGGCTGGGTTCACGTTACATGTTTGTCGGGGGATCTCAGTCGTCAATCACGCATTCGACCAACGGCCAAAGTAGTAGTGTATCGTATTAGATATGATTGTTCAGTTAGTATAGGTAAGAAGGTTAGGTGGCTGCTAGTGTGTACGTGTAGATGGACGGTCACCTGTGAATGTTGTTGTATTGTTAAATGTTAATGCATGATCTTCGTCTCTCCAGTCCCTAATCATAATATTGCAGAGACGACCTATCTGATGAGGCTTCTCTGTTGTTAGAAATCCCACGTCATTCCCATTTCCCCAACCCAAGTTGCATCTAAACGCCACCTAAACTTCCATCTTTCACACAGTGGAGTTGTACCTACAGCATGTGTCTGGACAAATCTCAAGCAAATAAGTGACAAGAAAACAATGTTAGTGCCACGTTTCTTTAATGTCCAGTACGTGTGTAGTACTGTGTTCTCCCATAATTTTTTGTTTTGTGATCACCCTGTCTGGACCGCGCTACCACGCTATGCTACAGTTATTATATACGGTGTTTAAATGCAAGAAAAGTAGTAGTACTACTACAGGTAAACACTGATGAGTAGTTAAGGGACTCCAACAAAAATTTGCATCTTCTCAAGCAACTCGTGTTGCATATTCGTTCAGGAAGAGTTTTGCGTGAACCTACTAAATTCAGTTTCGTACTGGAGGACGTGAGTGCCCATTTGACGGGAGTCAAATTCCTCGCAGTTAGGGGAGAAAGGAAAGAACAAGGTAGAACACTTGGCTGCCTAGGATTGTATCGTTAACCCTGAGTTAACAAATAAAATTCTCTTTCTTGTCTAAAGATAAGTTTAAGTTTCATGTTGATGAATTGTACATTTCTTATAGGCCAGTCAACTCTGCTATCGTGAAGATAGCCTTTGTACTCCATTTGGACGTAACATTTTGTTTTCTGAAAGAAGCAACGACAAGCAAATTTGGCTGCACATTCGTGGGGGCATTGTGAGAGCCAATGATTGAATGCCTGAAAGTATGATTAAGCGTCGCATTCGCTCTTCAGCACTCTTCCACGTGATTAAATTTGTAATGGTTTTTGACGTTTCCATGTCTGACTTTCGCGGTGACTCCGATGTGTGTGTAACCAGTATTCAGTTGTTGTGAACACAGGAGGTAACATTCGCAGCATGCGCCGGAGGAAGGGGGACAAAATTGTTCTCGGCGTTTTGTTTCCGTGGAACCAGACATACAAGATCGATTATATTTTAGTCAATTGAATACGTATACAGCTAGCATCGTCGTTTTGTGCTCATCATGTAGTTAATTAGAATGAACCAACGCTGACGAAATTGACTTGTTCGGGCCGAGACGAGATACTTTTTACCTGACATGTGGAATGTGGTAGCCTTAATTTTGTTTCCTTGTTGGTGGATTATTTGGACAAAATGCATACGTTTCTTGAAGTATACATATTGGCACACTTGTGTCAAATTGAAGGAAACTACAGCGACATATATAAAGCAAACGAAGGAGTTGATGATAGTACATAATTGACCCGGCAAGACCCCGTTTGTAATGGCCACATGCATATCTGCTATAACTCCTTGATTAATCTGCGCAACGTGTCCAGTTAATTCTGTGTCTAGGGAGACTGTTTGTTCACCAATCGCTAGCTCTGTGATCAATCACATGGATGCATTATGGTACTCTGTCTCGACGCTATACTTGATTTTGCTGTGGACTGTTGAGATTAAGAGTCAGCACGAGATGCATGCAAACATACGGTACAATACAAAATGAGACGCCCCTAGCTAGTCAAACCATTGAAAAATCAGCCGGGTGGCACGTGCAGCGAGTGTAAGCCGACGGTATCATCCACGCAAACCATGATGAGATGGAGAAGCAAACAGAAACATTTCCTCACGATACTTCGGAGGTGTTTGCTTTCAAAGTTCTAAATTTTAGAAGAGTCACATCAAAAAAAATCTTGAAGTATTAAATAAAAGTTAATTACAAAACTAACTGCAGAACCCCGGATCTAATTCGCAAGATGAATATAATGAGAGTAATTAAGCCATAATTAGATGATTGTTACTGTAGCATTATTGTAGCAAAACATAGATTAATTAGGCTCATAGATTCGTTTCGAAATGAGCATTCATCTGTCAAAAAGATTTTGTCATTAAATTTTATTTAATACTCTTAAATAATAAAATTCTCTTTCGTTTTAAAGGTTTAAAATTTAAAGGGGTGGAAAGGAACACCCCTAATAAGATCGCGGTGCCGCGCACAGTTGTTGGCGCGCCGTGTGAACCGGCGGCGATCGACGTCCTCGCGTGGAAATTAAAGGGCACCCCTTCCATTTCTCGTCCGCGTCCGACGCGGCTCTCCCTTCCCGTGCCGTGCTCGTCTCCTGTCCTGGTTCGTCGCCGCCCGAGCAAAACCAGATGATGATCCGATCAGATCCGTCGTCTTCGATCGTGAGCTGGCATGTCATGTTCGGTTCAGGTGGTTGACCTGCCTCGATCTGCGCGTTGGTATAGTATACGTGGCAAATCTGCTCCGAGGAGGAGGAGTAGCAACGGCCCGGGAGACCGGTACGGTTTCAAATTGACTTTTTCAGTTACGCAGCTGCTGCATGTCAGCAGTATCTGTTACTGTATCCTTGAACGGATTTCCGGTAGATATATACGAGGGAGGAGCCTGCTGCAAGTTTTCGTGACTACCAACGTACGAAGTATTCACCAGGTAGACAGGTAGAGCCACTGATCTTTCGTGAGTCCGTCCTATTGTTTCGTGAAGGCAGCCGCGCAGACGAGAGAGACAGAGCACGGCCAACTTTCGCCGTACTATCGCAGACTAGATTCTCTTTATTTAGAGGTCTCTAAAATTTAGCGCTAAAAGAAACGAACAGGGCCGTTGTACCACCTGACAGTACAACCACACTCTAGCAAGAGGAGGAGTAGTACCACTGCTACTACGAGTAGCCCACGAATTAATTAGTCTCGTGAAAAACCTGATGCGGCCGATTTCCTCACCGGTGAACCGTGATCAGGCTGCAACGCCGGCCGGTTCAAGAAAGCAGCCAAGGCAGCGAGCGGTGGATGAGGACCAGGGTCGGCAAGCTGAGACCGGCAGAAACCGAAAGGCAGGTACGGTGGTGATGCAACGGGCGCAGCACAGAATCTGAGGCCAAAATCATGGGCGGCCTGGCCTCTCTCTCTCTTGCGGCCAGGTCGTCACGCACGAAGACGGAGACGGAGACGGAGGAATGAGGCGCGGCGGGCCCATGGGATGATAACGCCGCAGCAAATAAGTGCTGCTCAAAGAAAGCCTCGCTTGTCGTCTCGTCTTTTAATAGACAGACGGGGTGAAGGAAGGCGGGTCCGTCCAGAGACGCCAACGCGCTACGCGACGCCCACGTTAATTACCTGACCTTGTCCTTTGCCTCCTCGTCTTTCTCTTCTCTTCTTTCTTTCTTGCTCCAAAACAAAACAAAACCAAACCAAACCACCACAGCCCGGGCCGCATCATTGCAGCAGACGCTAGCGGCGGTGCAGGTCGAGTCAGGTCACGGCGATTGAATTGGATTTGGATCTCCTCTGTTTTGGTTTTCTCGGATGCGGTCGCCGGCGGATGGCGCCGTGTTCGGCTCGTTTGGAGCGCTCCTTTTGTCCTTCTCTCCTTTTCCCGTATACATGCACCCCGTTTGGATTCGTATGCAGAGCAAGGAGACCCCCGACGCCAGTGCATTCATTCTTTTCTTTTCTTTTCCGTGTGACTGCGCGCGCGCGCGCGCCCATGTTGAACGCTGAAGAATTTCCCCATTCAAACAAAATGTTTCTACACGGTCAGTTTTTGTTCTAGCTACGGACATTGATCTGGATCACAGTTTTGGTCCGTCTCCCCCTTATTTTCCGTATGAAACAGTGGAGTCAGCTCATCAGTTGCAGGGGAGTTACACACAGATTCATTCATACCGTGCAAGACAGACACCACAATACGACATCAAAATATTCATTCATTTTCCCATTCAAACAAAATGTTTCTACACGCAGGGTCCGTCTCTTTTCATATGTTGGTTTTTGCACTAGCTGCTACGGACAAGGAGCTAGTAGCAGATCGCAGTTTTGGTCGGTCTGCAGTGCAGGCCCTCATCTTCCGTATGAAACAGTAGAGTCAGTTCATCAGTTGCAGGTCAGTTGCACAAAGATTTATTCATGCCGTGCAAGACACTACCAACAAGAAGACACTATTTATTTTGTCAGCAAATGAAAGAAATGAGCTTATTATTTTGTTTTCAGAAGAGGGAGTATCGTTTCGTGAAGGCAGCCAGCCACGCACGCAGAGAGGAGGAAAGAAGAAAAGAACAAGGCGGGAAGAAGTGGGCGTTTTTGTTTTGTTGCGGCGCCGTCGTCGGGTAGCGGGGTTGGAGGAATAAGCAACCCCAGGCCGGACAGACACGCCATGCTCCTTATTCTTCCTCTCGCCACCTCACGACAAGCCTCTTTTCCTAATCCCCCCATTTCTTTATGGTATGACTCCAAAAACTCTATCTATTGCTTGTCTGCGTGCGTACAACAAGCACTTCCACCACTGCCCCCTATACCCAAATACTATACTCTATCGAAGCCTGACTGCCTGAGTAGGATTTGAGTAATAAGTGATTTTTGATGTTTCTCTACAGAATACAGTAGTAGTAGTATGTCACTAAATTTGCACGAACAGCCAGGGTTTAGTAGGAGCTCTCGCAAACGAAGAACACGAGAGCATCCGTCGGCAAAGCTGCCAGGATGCAGTTGTAGTGCTTTCTCGCAAACAAAAATTCGTCGAGTGCGCTGGAATACGCGATCGTCCATCCAGTCCAGGGGTGTGTGCTGTGCAGATGCGGACAAGCGCGATGCAGACAAAGGGCCTCGCTTTTTGTCGTGTGCGCACACGCCCCCAAAAGTCCAAAACACAAGCCGCACACAGCCAGCCCACGTCGTCCCCGCCACCTGCTGCCTTCTTCCTCCTCTGCCCTCTTTATATCCCCACCTGCCCGCCCTCTCTGTTCTCCTCGTCTCTCTAGCGTCTATCCGATCCTTCTCCCCGGCAGCGTCCACCTCCTCTCTCTTGCACAAGGAGGCAGCCACCTGCAAGCAGAGAGAGAGAGACGAGACGAGGCAGCAGCACCTGGCTTCCGAGGTGAGCATTTCTATCCTCCCCTCTCTTCTGTTTTGTTCGTTTCCGGGTTACAGCCAGCGATTGCTCTGCGCGCCTGCGCTTTATTACTACAATCAGCACGGCCCTAGTTGCAAATCCGATAAAGCTCTTGGCCGATGAGTGAGTGCAGAAATAAATGTGCTCTCCTGCCTGCCCACCTAGTAGTGATTTCCTTTTGTCCTTTCTCCCTTCCGCTTGCTCTGAGAAAATCTGGCCACCGGCTTGTATTTTTGTTTCTCGAGCTGTTCCTGCTTGTTGCAACCTGCTTGGCCTTTTGGCCCTTGTTGTTCTCTGCTCTGTCCTCCGCCTCGTGGAGAATCGTCGTTTCCGTTCCTTGCATTAGTACTATTGTTGGATTAATTACTTATCGTGCTCTCTCTGTGCATGCAGGCTTTGGCAGTGGCAGGGTCTCCGTCCCTCCTACTCCCACTGACTTTTCCTTCTTGGCGCTGCGGCGTCAGGCAGCACAAAAAGAGGAGAAATCTTACAGCAACCTCAAATGTTCATGCGCCATACCATTTCGGTCGTGTAAATCCACAAGAAAGAAGGAAAGAGAAAGAGAAGCAAGCTTTTGTGTTGATTGGTTGATTGTTAATTAGACTATTAGAGTGTGCCGAGGAGGGAGAAGCAGCAGCAGCTGAGGCCAAGAAGCAGCCCCATCCTCGGTCGGCTGGTGATGGTCCAGGACGAAGGCTCCTCGTCGTCGGTCACCTCGTCCCCTCTTCACAACTTCTCCAACATGCCGCTCCACCCGTCCGCCGCCCCGACGCCGCCCTGGCTGATGCGGGAGCTCCGTTCCGACGAGCGCGGGCTGTGCCTGATCCACCTCCTCCTCAACTGCGCCGCCGCGGCGTCGTCGGGGCGCCTGGACGCCGCCAACGCCGCACTGGAGCACATCGCCACGCTGGCCGCGCCCGACGGCGACGCCATGCAGCGCGTGGCGGCGGCGTTCGCGGAGGCGCTGGCGCGGCGCGCGCTCCGTGCGTGGCCGGGCCTGTGCCGGGCGCTGCTCCTGCCCCGCGGCGCGACGCCCACGGCCGCCGAGTTCGCCGCGGCGCGGCGCCACTTCCTGGACCTGTGCCCGTTCCTCCGGCTCGCCGGCGCCGCGGCGAACCAGTCGATCCTGGAGGCGATGGAGGGCGAGAAGATCGTGCACGTGATCGACCTCGGCGGCGCGGACGCCACGCAATGGCTGGAGCTCCTCCACCTCCTGGCGGCGCGGCCGGAAGGACCGCCGCACCTGCGGCTCACCGCCGTGTGCGAGCACAAGGACGTGCTCACCCAGACGGCCATGGCGCTGTCCAAGGAAGCCGAGCGCCTCGACGTGCCGTTCCAGTTCAACCCCGTCATTTGCCGATTGGAAGCGCTGGACGTGGAGTCGCTCCGCGTGAAGACCGGCGAGGCGCTGGCCATCACCTCCAGCCTGCAGCTCCACTGCCTCCTCGCCTCCGACGCCGACGACGCCGCCATGGTCGCCAAGGAGAAGTCTGAGCGGCGGAGCCCGGAGTCGGGGCTGTCGCCGTCGACGTCGCGCGCGGACGCGTTCCTGGGCGCGCTGTGGGGCCTGTCGCCGAAAGTGATGGTGGTGACGGAGCAGGAGGCGAGCCACAACGCGGCGGCGCTGACGGAGCGGTTCGTGGAGGCGCTCAACTACTACGCGGCGCTCTTCGACTGCCTCGAGGTGGTGGCGCCGCGGGGCTCCGTCGAGCGCGCGCGCGTCGAGCGATGGATGCTCGGCGAGGAGATCAAGAACGTGGTGGCCTGCGACGGCGCCGACCGACGGGAGCGGCACGAGCGGCTCGACCGGTGGGCGCGCCGGATGGAGGGCGCGGGATTCGGACGCGTGCCGCTCAGCTACTACGCGCTGCTGCAGGCGCGGCGGGCGGCGCAGGGGCTCGGCTGCGACGGGTTCAAGGTGAGGGAGGAGAAGGGATCATTCTTCCTCTGCTGGCAAGACCGCGCCATCTTCTCCGTCTCCGCATGGCGCGGCCGCCGCTTCGACTGATCGACCGACCCACCTCGTCGGCGCGCCGCGTCGCCGGTTGGTTACTAGCCGCCTTCCCGTATTTGTGCGAAGGAAACGTAGATTTGCGATTTTTTTTTCTTCTCTTTTTTTTTCACTATTATTATTACTGCCAGTCCAGTACTGGTAGTTTCCTCCTTGTTTTTAGGGTCGGGACGTGTTAGATTTCATTCAGGCGATGTCGATGTCTTGTTTTGTTCATAGTGTATGTTTCCGTTTTGGATGAATGCATAAAACCTTCATCATCATCAGCTTGTCAAATCAAAGTGAAGTGAAGGCCGGATATCTCCTCTCTTTTTGTTTCTCTATATTTGATCCATCAATTGGATTGTTTCGGTGCCCTTCTCTTTTTCAGTTCGTCCTCCATCACGACCACATCCCCTTGCTGTTGCTGTTGGTTACATCCAGGCGCGCGGCAGGTTAGCATTTCGCAAAAATCTCTTGCTACAAGTTGCGTAAAGTTTGAGCGAGCATATATGGCTAGCTACTAGTGGATCCGATCGGCATGCATCTCGTCGCTGACTTTAGCCGTTGGATTTATCTCCTCAACTCGTGACATGTAAAAGCATATGGGGCCGGCAGGCACTTCCTCCTTTCCCGTCTGAATCCACCGTCTGATTCCACCACCATTCCGACCTTTCAAAAGAGAAAAAGAAAGGAAAAATCAATTTGGACTTTTGCTGCGAAATTCAACGTGTCGGAAGAAACCGGCCAAAGGTCGCCTTGTCGGAACTTTCACGGAATCGCCCCGCGTAATTAGGTTCCAAAAGAGTTTTTGTCTTACGGAGTATCACGTCACGCATGAGCATGACATGACACGATGTTTCGCTCGGAGCTGAACGAACGGAAAGGAGGCAATTAACGTGGCTTTATGCCTCACCATAAAGTCATTACTACATTGCAGCTGTACTGCGATTGCTGGGAGCTCGACAAAAACGTGAGATGCTTTCGGTCGAGCCTATCTGCTCCTACCACCATGCGCACAAGGTAGCATGCGTACGAGATTAGTACTCGCTTTCAAGCACTGTCCGCGCGGCGCGGGTCGGCAAGAGTAGGATTCCAGCTTCCGATCGTCTCCCCACCAAAGCAGCTTTTGAGCCGACGAACAAAGGTTATCGACACGCGACCATCGATTCCATGAAACAACAGCTGTTCCGTTTCTTCTGAAAAGAAGAAGCAGTTCCTCAGTTTCTTGTGGAGGAGGTCTTCTTGTTTGTTGAGGAAACGCAGCCAAAGCTGTTGCTATTTTTGTTAAGACACGGCAGGAAGCATGGTGGCAGCAGCTACCACTTTTTTGACATATGGCGAGGATTCTCCCCTGGAAATGGATTGTTCTTTTTCCACAAGTAGCTCTTGCCACAGTGCCACTGTGGTTCACAAAGTACAGGAGCTATATTTGTGAAACTCAGATGCTTGACCATTTCAAGAAATACCACCGAAAGGTCCACCGATCATGAACCTTTTTGATCGTGTGCATCCGCAGCGCTTTTTGTCGGGCAGAAAATAATAAAATGGAAATAAAACAAGGAAAGAGGGCGCGTTCGGTGCACCTGTTTAGACCCCTTTAAAATTTAGCTCTAAAGAGAATCTTATTATTTAGGAGTATTAAATAAAGTATAATGACAAAATCTTTTTATAGATGGGTACATCTTTACGAGACGAATCTAATGAGCCTAATTAATCTATGTTTTGCTACAGTGATGCTACAGTAAATATCGTCTAATCACGGCTTAACTACCCTCGTTAAATTCGTCTCGCGATTTAGAGGTGGGTTCTGCAGTTAGTTTTATAATTAAATTTTATTTAAGACAAAATTCTTTTTGTTTAGACCCCTCTAAATTTTAGCCTCTATAAACGCCGAACACGCGCAAACCATAGTATAGGCCAGCCCAAACGAAAAAACACGGCCCGGCTTGTCATGTCAGTCTGACGTGCGGCCCAGGTAGAGATTACCGGCCTGTGGTGGGGTCCCGGGTCCGATGCGCACCTAACCGCAGCCGCAGCTGCTGGCCGGAACTCCGACGGAAAGCAGAGCTGCGATGGCGAGCGCTTCGGGCTCCGGCAGCGGAAGCGACTTCTCCGTTCTCGTGCTGGGCTCCGACTTCGCCACGGACGCCGGCGCCGCCCTCCTCACCACCGCCGACCGCGAGGAGTGGCACGACTGCCTTCCCGACCTCTCCGCACCCGCCGATGCCAGCGACTTCACTGACCTCGAGGAGCTTCAGGTCGTGCGCGTCCAGGGCACTGACCGGGCCGGCCGAACCGTCGTCCGCGTCGTCGGCAAGTTCTTCCCAGGTACGCAGAACCCTTCGCCTGTCTATCCAGTCCTCTCTGTGTATTTGGTAGCGGCTGTAAAATCGTAGTTGTACAGTACTTGATGAGCTTAGATCGAGATCGATTTAGCTGCGACCCTTTCAATAACGATCGGGGAAAAGTAGATCTCTTCTTTGCCTGTAGTTCATATAGCTGGCTTATTGTGTATGAAGCTATCAACTATGAAATGGAGATACTTGCTAGACGGGATTTAGAGTTCACCTAAAAGAATTTGATGATGGGTTAGTGTTGCAGTTTCATAAATATGTACCATTTGACTCGATCTACGGAAGCTTGTAAGCTAGCTTTCCATTGAAGTCGATATTACAGAAATGATTATAATTTTAGGTTTCTAACGGAGCACCAACACATTTTTACATGTATTAAGTGTATTCTTTTGATTAAGGCTGGTGCTTATATAGTGTTATGCTGAAGCTCCTCTTACACCAAATGGTTAAATCAAAAGAATAATTATCCCATCTAAAGACGGCTTTAATAACTTCATTGTCATTGTTCTGCTTTGCTACCATAATTTTAGCAACTGGTTGAATTTTAGCGCCTTAAGCAGTTTTCCCCCTCAGTGTCAGTATTTATATAGCATTTTCTTTGGAATTTGGACTTCCAGCTCCAGTAATTGAGGGTGAACGTCTGAAGCGATATGTGTTCTACAAGCTCCGCACCGAACTACCTGAAGGACCATTCTGCATTTTATACATGCACACTACCGTACAGTCAGATGACAACAATCCTGGGATGTCAATCTTGAGGACGATTTATGAGGACCTTCCACCTGAATACAAGGAAAGGCTTCAAGTATTCTACTTCTTGCATCCTGGGCTGCGCTCCAGGCTGGCCATTGCTACACTTGGCAGGCTATTCTTAAGTGGAGGGTTAGTATTCTTTCTTATTTCAGGCATTACTATGGCAGAAGAAACTTAAGCTGTTTTTGCAATTACATTGATCAAAAGAAACAAGCCTGCAAAAACAAGGATGTCAAAAAATTGTATGGAGTCATCTCCTCCATACCTATCTTCAAGCAAAATAGACAGATTCGCGCAACAATTTATTGAGTATTGCTGTTCCTTTTCTTTAGGTTGAATCTATGGTTTAAATATAATGCAAACTGCATTTTGATGAGGGGGAAAAAAAGGCTAAAGTGAAGATAAGCAATGAGAATAGAACACAAGATTGCCATTACCGATCTCATGTATTATCCATAATTTGAGTAAAGGAACTAGAAGGATCAGCTGGTACATCATAAGCTGTTTATCTATTCTCTATTTGTGATTTGAGTTTTATCTATTAGGGAGCTACAATACTGCAACTCTGACAACTTGTGCTGTTTGCTAAGAAACATTATATCGAGGTTCAATAACCTGGATCTATTAGATATTATACTTTGTTAGGAATTAGATGAGTCCTTTGATTTCGCACTTCAGTGAAGCTTCTGAAGTTAAATGAATTTTGAATAAACAGATTCTGAGCGCTGTTGACTCTCCTTGCAGGCTCTATTGGAAAATAAAGTACGTCAGTCGGCTAGAATATCTCTGGGGAGATATAAGAAAAGGGGAGGTTGAGATTCCAGAGTTTGTTACCGAGCACGATAAGGTGCTTGAACACCGACCACTGACGGATTATGGTATAGAACCGGATCCTCTACATCTTGGTGATGTGCCTGCTATGGGTTACTCGGTTGGAAGATACGAAGATAAGTGGTCCCCGGAAGATCGATTTTACTCACGCAATTATATGTGATATTTGTAGCACGAAATTATGTGTGATATTTGAGGTGAATCGTGTATAGTATTGGGAGACTAATATGTAGTGTTAGGTTATTGTGAAAACCTTTTCTGTGACGTCCTTTCTCAAGTTTGTAATCCAACCCCGTCACATTTTCGGCTATTGAGATGGAGCCATATGCTGTGATGTAAACTTCGGGTATGAAACTCTATGTTGATCTGCAACTTCGTATCAGTGCATGTTTTCCAGTAATGGATATGTTTGTGATAGATGTGCCTATCGATTGATCTTTGGCACGATGAGATTTTGCATTGTTGTGAAAACACCCACCTTTAGACTTAAATGAAGATTCAGATTCTGATGCCGGCAGGTCCCAACATTAGGATTCGTACCTCAGCAAGAGAATAACATACAATTTAACCCGTATCTCATGTGTTTCTCCAAATGTAAAGAATGCGCACATATTTAACAGCTGACATCCTGCAGCTCTGATGCTGTTAATAAGCTATTTATTTCCAACACTCGCCGTCCGATGCTGATACATGTCAGCAAATGCAACCTTGTCCTAAACCCACTAGATAAATATCAGTCTAACTCAACAACCTACGACAGCTCCCGGCATCGCTTTGCTGCAGCAACAACAGCATTTATCAGGGTTCCACGAAATGCACCCCTCTCAAGCTCCTGAATCCCTGTTATAGTAGTTCCTGCCGGAGAAGTGACTTGATCCTTCAGTTGACCTGGATGTTTGCCTGTCTCGTTCACCATAGTTGCAGCACCAAGAACCTAAAATAGCAGAGAACACATCAAAAGTTAATGAGCGTAAAGGATAAATAGAATATAGCAGAATGGAATGCTCATTTGGTGTAATGAAATGCAATACATGAAAGGATATCCCAGTTTAATGAAACAAAGTACAAGCTTGTGCCAAGAGACATCGACATGAAAATAGTTACCAAAGCATAATTTTCGAGGAAACACCACCAAAATATGAAGAGTGATTACAGCATGTATCTTGATAAAAACTCACTGTCTGAGATGCAAGACCAAGTGCAAGGTCTCGAGGAAGTCCAGCTGCAACTCCTCCATCGGCCATGGCCTCAATTGCTAAGAATATGTAGGCCGGACCACTACCACTGTTCACCAAAAGGATGGAAATAAAGGTTCAATTTCCAGATGATCACACCCTATTTCCAATACTGCTTTGATGAAGGGCCATATACAAAATCAATAACATACCTCAGGCCAGTTACAGCATCAAAATATTTCTCTTCAGCCGTCCAAACTTTTCCAATGGCACCGAATAAACTTCTTACACGGCTTTCATCATTCTGAGTAGCCTTCTCTCCCAAGCACATAACTAAAGAGATCAAATAACATTTCATGCATTCCTTTTCTTGGAGCAAAGAAACATATAATTTCAATAATGTAAAAGATGGCATGAAACGAGCAGTCACATATGCGCTAAGTAGTTACTGGAACTAACAAAAGACTGACACATAAAACAAATTTTGCAAAATGTTTTTCTCCAACACCACCACCCCCCCCCCCCCCCCCCCCCCCCCCCCGCCCCCGGGGAAGGAGCTAAAGAAGATAAATTGTTGTATATGACGATAAACAGAATGTCAATATAACATTCTCAACTTATAGGTGATAAAATGAGACGAGGACCGTATTTCTAGGCTCTTGATATTTCATTTACCAACACTAAACACAGAAAGACAGAGAAAATGAGCTTCGGACCATATCTTGCTAGGCTCTGGATATTCTATCAGCTCAGTATTCTATAACCATTCTTATTAAGCATGTGCAGACAATTTTTTTCTGACTGTGTTTGATGACATTTTGCTTGATAACAGATACTCTCTAGCATTTTTTACTCATTCAATAAGCATGCTGCATTCATGTTATCCTTAGCTGATACTAGTAACTTGATAAGAAAGACTAGCGGTCATCGATAAGTTATTCGTTCACAAATACATAAAACTAACTATCTAGGGAAGTATGAGGAATTGACTGTCATCAACTGCTACCTGATGCTGCTTGTCCAACAGCTGAAGGAGTGTTGGGCATTACTCTAATAATTCGTTGCTGGCCTGACCAATCCTAGAATAAAAACAAAAACAACAAGGATATACACCCTCCAGTTAGAAATAATGACATAATGAATATGAGTGGAATCATAAATGAGAGCTAACCTGTAAATCTTTCATTTTGATGCCAGCAGCAATGGACACCAGAAGCTTTTCTTCTGTCAGCAAGGGCTTCAGCTCAACCAAAACCTGCTTTACTGCAATAAGATGTAACCAAGTGTCACAAGAACGGCTATTGTAGGGGGACATGACAAAATACGGAGCTGAAAGCACCTTCAATTATAAGCACACAAACAGCTGCAGTATACATTCATGATTGCAATTCTGCATATGCATTTGCCATTTCGGATTCGAAACACGCTGATTTTGCACAATCATGTTATTTCGGCTTATATAAAGACAGCATCTCCTAGCAAAGAAAAGGAAAATATCTCGAATAATTGAAACATAGTGTTTGTGAGTTAACGGGAAAACAAGGGAGGCTTACCGATCTGAGGCTTCACGGAGATGACGACCACATCACTATTATCGACCACCTAGCAACGAAAAAAACAAGGCACGATAGTTGGGTGGTTCCTACGGTGATAGATTAGAGAGTACTAACTAGCCGAGAGAGGACTTGTGGAAAGGGATACGACGATGCGACACCTGGGCATTGGAGTCGAACAGTTGGGCGCCGATGGAGGCGAAGGCCGCGCCGCGCTCGGGGCGGCGGTGGGACGCGGTGCGGATGGCGGAGGCCGGTAGGACGCCCGACGCCGCGACGCCACGGGCGATGCTCTCGGCCAGGTTGCCCGCGCCGATAAACCCAAGGCGGAACGCGTCCCCGTTCGGGACGGCGGGGGTCGGCACGGGTTGAACAGGCGGCGTCGCCATCGAGGTCGAGTAGGCTGAGCTGCGCGGAGGCTGCTGGGGTTCAGGGTTCTGATGATGTGTCGTTGGAGGATTTGTAGGGGCTTTTATCTGGCACCAACAATAAAACCGAAGAAAGGGGATTGGTGCCACCTGGGCGGTCCCCCGCCCCCGTGCGCAGCTTAGCTAGACCACGACACCGTTGGCCGGACTCGAGTTCCTTGCAGTCACCACAATCACGGGATTAGATCAAGCATATGTGCTCTGCAGCACCAAATCATCCCTGGATCTATTGAGCATGTACGGTATGCAGTAGTCCTAATGGCACGGCACATGCCTTCTCTATTTCAATCAGATGGTGAGTTGGTGACTGCATGATAAGGAGGGATCAATACACGTAACATGAACAAGTGACAGCCATCCAGATCTACATCACGGACCAATAGTACACATGTGCTGTACAAATGATAAGGCATGTATATCTAATCTATATCTACACCTATATCAGTGTTTCGTAGACAAACAAAGGGTCCAAGGGCTCAAGCATGCCTAACCATACAATCTGTGTCTTCCTGTTTGAAACAAAATTTGTATAGAACAACATTCCTAAGTGGCAGGCAGCTCTTCGCAGCCACAACCTCCCTTCGTTCTGTTAAAGAATTTTATGTACATAAGAACCCACAGAGACAATCTTTTTGATGAAACAGTTGGAAGCCTTTGTGGCAATTGGTTCAAAAGATCATTGCCTGACTACAATCCTCCTTCAGAAGCATCTCAGCAAGGTCAGCAGGCAGTGCCGTGATAACTGGAACCCATGTCCTTTCTACCAGAATCGCTGCAAGAACACCCAGCGTGCCAGCATGTTAAAAGTAGCTCGATTGTGTTTGCAAAAGTTCAAGGTGAGCCAGTATCTTGCCAATCATTGGTTTCAGGACAGGATTTCCTTTCTGAGCAAGATCAATGAGCAAAGCTTGTACAATTTCTCCGTACCGCTCCCTGTGCTCTTCAAGCCGGAAAATCCTTTCCAGCATCCATATCGCCTTATCCTGCGAACTCAAGTCGCCTGCTTCGGCAACTTTAAGGAGAGCATGAATTCCTGAGGCCTTTTCTATGACCCTGCTCCCATTTTCCCAAATCGCATCCTGCATAAGGGTTGCCAATGCTTCCAATACTGCTCCATCTGCTCCACGCTCTTCGCCTTCTAATATTCGTACGAGAGGACTGACAGCACCGGCTTTTACTAAGCAAAAAGTGCTTTTGACAGTGCATTGGCAGTTGTGAACTATGCAGTAAGATTCAGCTGATGGAGGAACACAAAGCCACCTTGGCAGTTTTGACTTGCGCAATGCCATTGAATTCTCTGACAGCTGCGCCAAGGATGTAGCTGCTTTAGACTTGGCATATACCGATCCTTCCGAAAGCAACTTAACAAGGCAAGGAACCACACCGTATCCGACTGCTAAACTCTGTAGCTTCTTATCGGATGTAATTGTGAACCTGATAAATACACCAGCAATGCCCTCAAGTAACCACATTCTTTGAGGTGACAAAGATGCGGATATATTTGCCTCAAATAAATATATCAGAGTAGGAAGTACGTTTGCTTGCATGAGAACCTCGGTAATCTTCTTATCTGTCACTGGGAGGTTGCTTAGGATACCAATTGCTGCAGCCTTTTCATCTAGAGACGTAGATGAAGAGATAATCTTTACCAAAATGCCAAGATGGGTCTCCTTGAACTGTTCAGCAAATTCTTGTGAAGAATCTTTTGATAGATGGAACAATAAATTCAGTGAAGCAGTTTTGATATCGACGTTCCTTTCTGTTAGGAATGGCAGAAGGATTTGTACCCCTCCATTTTGTCTAATTTTAGTCCTAGCCCTCTTAGCATTTACGTGCCCAGAAATACAAATGAGGGCCCTTAGAAGATGAAGTTGAATTACTGGCATGACAAATTAAGAAGTGAGAGCATCTGAGGAGCCACATCTCTATGAAGTAGAATACGATCAGATTGTGCTATAGCTGCTAGTATGGCTGAAGCTGGCTCTCTGAGGGTCATGAGCACTGATGTCACAGAGAAAAGGAGCTGGAGCAGCGGTCCAGTTATGCCAGAGTTTATCAAAAGTTCTGCGTTTTGTAAAGAGCTTGAGAGATTACGTAAGGCACCTAAGGCTGACTGCTTGGCTTCAAGATTTCCATATTTGAACATGTCCACAAGGGGTTCAACAGCGCCATCTTCTCCAAGAGAAGACTTCATCTGTTCAGAGAGGAACATTTTTGATATAGCGGTTGCCATTAGGACCTTGTTCATGTCAGAACCTGCAAAGTAAATATGAGAATAAAGGTTAGAAGATCATTTTGTTACAAAGAAGGGGAAATAGTTGCATTTGATACTAATTTTCAGATTTATAAGGTGATTTACTTTGCAGATTTTTCTCAAAGGATTGTAAGGTTAAAGGGACTACATAGAGCAAATTTCTCGTTACACAGTTTAACAAATGAAAGTAACAGTTGATGTTTGCTTCTCTTCCTAATTTTTCTTCTTAAAATATAGGAGCACCTCATATTTATTCCAAATAGGCTATTTTTCTTATAAGAGCTCAACTTTGCAGTTCAGAATATTTTACGGTGCTTAGAGTATGAAAACAGAAAACAGATTTGAAAGATATAGGTCACAATACCTTCTTTCAGGTAGTGTATCAATGGTCGGAAATAACCAGCCTCTGCCATCAGCAACACATTTTGCGGATTACATGACAAAATGTGCAGCAATTTATCCGCGTCATCATTGGTGCCCGATTCATGTGCATTCCTTAATGTGACTAACATGACAATGCATCCTTTAATCCTGCCAATCCTCTGCCGAACCTGCGGGATGTCTGTCAAATCCAATAGCAATGAAATTGCCTCCCTCCTCTCGTCATTGTCTCTGGACAAGGAACGGACAATGCTTGAAAGTGCCTCAATGCTTGCCAACCTTTCCTGCAGAGCCATGGGGAAAATTCGATCTCATGAATTTATGTCGATGCACCTTTCATAGCATTTTATTCGCGGAAATACAATCAAAGGGTATTGAAAACCCATACTGTGATAGTACACAACAAGCGGTTTGAGCATAAGCTGGACATCCAACATCCTACGAACCACAACGAAATATATGCCATTACACTATTCAAAGTGGCACTAAGTACAGATAGATTGTCCAAACTCTGAAATGTAGCTAAAGCTATGGGTATTATCCACAGTAATCCCAATGCGTACCGCACGAGCATATCATCGAACATATTAGAGCGTGCGCAGCAAAAAGCCTTTGGAAGTTTGAGCACCTACCTTGCTCTCTCCGCCAACACAACCTGCGAGCCGGCGCAGGGCGGCCATGACGCTGACCCTGACCTCGGCGTTCCCGAGGCGGCGAGCCGCGCCAGCAGCGCCGGCACCAGAAGCCCGTCCTCGTCATCCTCCTCCCCGAGCCTACCCTCCTCCGCAAGCGCGGCCACCTCCCGCGCGACGTCGGCGAGCTCGGCCTCGGTGCCGTTCTTGACGCGGACAAGGAGGTCCTCAACGTCCACCGCCGCGCCACGCACCGTCCTTGACATCGCGGCGCCACAGCCGGTCAGCGACGGAGCAACCAACACACGTATCAGAAGCAAGCACCTGCTGCGAAGGAGATGGCTTGTGCAGCTGTGGTGGTGACTTCGCCGCGACGGACTGAGCGCGCAAGAGTGGAGCGAGGGGAGTAGTCGAGGGGAGGAGGAAGACGAAGTCGTCCATGGGATGGGAGAGGAGACGACCTACCCGAGGCCTCCGATTTTTGGGACACGCTAGCACAGTGCACAAGCAGAGGCAGAGAAAGTGAAATGACGATAGCGAACGACTCGACGCGTCGGAATGGAAAATTGCCGTGATTTGCTTATCAAATTATCAGCTCTGCTAAATGATGCTGTCATACTGCATCTTTTAGTTCCGACGAGATTAATGATTCTACTTTTCGCGGTGCATTTTGGTTACTCTCTGTGTTTAATTTAGCGGTACACTTAAACCGAGCCCCTGATCCTGCATTTGACAATTGACACGAAAACGTCGCGATCATTACTCGGATACTGCGGATTTGGCGATGGGTCCATCGTTTTCGAAGGCACAGGCACGGCAGAGTACGCCTTTCGGTTTTGACCCGTTCTTGAGAAAAAGCAATGGCACGCGACCGATTCAGCTCTCTTCTTGCGCTGATTTGCTGACTCGATTTCGTGAAAGGTCCAGTTGTCAAGAAACCAAACCATGCCGATCCAAGGAGGCCATGAAATTGACGCTCGATAGCACTCCGTGTCGCAATCTGACCAGGGTAAAAGTTTCGTCGTTAAGGGTGTGTTTGGTGGTTAGGTGACTTAACCTGTATAGGATTCTATCCAGGCTAGCGCAAGCCTGACTAGTCTAATGCATAAACTAAGAATGGGCACATGTTTGGTTGGTTGGCTAGCTCAAGCCAGGCTCGTGCAAGATTGTGTTTGATTTACTGTTTTAGTTGAGTGAGATCACGTTGTATGTGATGTGGTGAGTTTTAGTTCTATCACCTCTCTTTGGTATTCACCAAATTTTATGAAGTGTCATTCCTACAACTAAGAAAAATATATAAAGCAAAAACATGTCAATAACAAATTAAAATTTCAAAGCAACTATCAACCGGATCAAGCTAAAAAAAAAAGCTTCCTAAATGATTGTTTATGTAAGCCACATCAAAACTCACTTTATTCTGTAGTTGCTTGTCAAACATTTGCTCGAACACCTTGTACGCATCCAATGGAGAAAGTACCAAAGACAAACACTTTATTCTGTAGTTGATTATTTGATTTGCCCGTCGAGCCTTAAATCTACTCCGTTTGATCAAAAAAAAAAAAAAAAAAGCGTAGCCCCGTACCTAACCCAACCGAAGCAAAGCAACGGCCAGAGGACGGATGAACAGAACCAATCTGAAGCATAGCGAAGAAACAGCCAGAGCATGGATGAGCAGTAGCTTGACAGCCAAACCGAGGAAGACCGCCAAGACAAGGAGCATCCAAGCATGAGCCGCGCCGCCACCTGTCCCTGGTCGCGCACCCAAGCCCAATCTCCTGCCCCATCCATTCTTGCGCTGCGATGTTGAGGACCCATGGAAGAAGATGATTCAATTGGATCTCAATTCGGGAGTGTTTTATGAATTATAGCTTCAATTTGTACGATGGTGGTTCAATTAGTGCTGCAAGGCTTCGATTCGGCTCTGATTTTGCTTTGTGGTGAAGTTGTTCAGTTGTGGTGTGCTTCGCGGCAACCATGGCGCCCGTAGATCAGGGAGAGGAGAGATGCTGCTACCCAGAGCTTGGGGCGCGGCGACGCCGTGGCGGCAGATCCGAGCTTGGGGACGGCGGCGCCATGGATGTCTGGACCAGAGTTTGGTGGTGGAGCGGCAACTTCTACAGCCTCATTCGGACCGTGAGGACGAGCGGCGGGGCCTGGCACCACGCTCGTGGAGCTCGGGACCGCAACGACGCTTGAATTGAAGCTCTGCCCCGCGACGAGCTATGGAGCTTGACTGCACGGCGGTGTCCATGGAGCTCGGCTCGCCGGTGATAGCTTTCCAATTCGGCTCGCGATGGCCATGGCCTCGCCTTTCCTCTTCACCTCTCTTCCAGACGGCCGTCGAGCTCTTGGTCTTCACCGGTAGCCATGGAGCTCGGCGCTGCTCTGAACGGTGGGTGAGTTGAGGAGCGGTGAGAGGATTCGGTCACGGGAGCCACCAACACCTTATGCTCGCGATTCGCGTTTCCAGCAATGCAGGCTGAAGCAGCACTTTTGCACAAGCGGAGCCAGACTAAGATGTTATCCAAATAACCAAACATGTTAAAAAAAATGTTTTTATGCATAATGTTAAAAAAGGTGTTTTTATGCATAACTCAAACCTGACTAGACCCTAATACAGAAACCAAACACATCCTAAACCTCTCACTGACACACACAATAACACACAGCGGGCCTTTCTTGATGCCTCCAAGCCCAAGATCCAGGGTCCCTCCCACACTATTGACCGATTGCGATCAATCGGCCCAATGCTCCAACCGCGTGTGCGAGGCAGCCCATTATCCTTCTGATGGAGCTTTCTTTTTTTTTTTAAAAAAAAAGAAATCTTTCTGATGGAGCTTGCAGGCCCGGGTGGCAGCCTAATCCGCAGGAAAACGCTGCCGCATAAACTTCCGGGGCCAGTTTTATACAAGGGGAACAAACAAGAATAATAGGCCCATCAAGCATATAAATGATTCGTCCTCAAAAAGGAAAAGTAGATAAATGATTCACTCCTCACTAAAACGAGTTTACATAAATGACTCCAAGCACCTTCGAATAATTAAAAGTACGTAAACACACGAGCTATACACGCCGTGCACGTACACAACAGAGGCAGTAGTACATCCTTTCAGTTATTGAGGTCTCTAAAACAGCCCGACACATCAACTGTATCAATCCGTATCATATGTCTACAGATACATATATCAACGGCCTATGCTTGTGTGAGCAGCAGGCGTTGAATCACGCGCGATGGAGTGCGAGATGACTAGTCGCAGCACATCTCGCATATCCAGCAGCAGCAGAGCGCCGCGATACTGAAAGATGACAGGATTTGATCAGGCTAGCGGACAATAATCAGAGAGATTTGAATTGGAAAAAAAAGCGACCGAAATATCATGCATGTGATGAAAGTTGATCAGTGGATTAATTACCATCCTTCAATGAAGCCTTTCTCTCCGCGCGCTTTGGTGCTCCCCCTGCGCGACTTTCTTCCTCCAGCAGGCTGCTCTGCACCGGCCGCCGTCGGGTAGCCTGCATATTTTCATTGACACATGAAAGAAACAAGTTAGCAAACAAATTCAAAATGAATACAGACAGAGCTACTGAAGAAAACAAGGGACTGAGAAATATATAGATCAAACCTGGAGGTGGAGCAGGCTGGTTGTTGCTGTTGTTCTCCATCCTTTGGAGCTAGTCCTTCTTCGAGAGGATGATGGATGCAGCCAGCGATGGAATGAAGAAATGACAGCTATGTCTTAGGTTGCGATCATGGGTAGACAAAGTCCCTGTATTTATATAGCACCGGTGCAAGTGTTCCACTGGTACTTTCCTTCATGCTCCCGTTTTCTTCTTAGAGATAAGGCAGCCTTCTGACTAATCGTCTCAGCACACGAAAAGCAGAGGGGAGGCGAAAGGTGTCACTATACCTGTCCACCGCGCAGTCAGAGATCGCCAACTAGCGGATTCTCCGCCTCATAGAAAAACACACCCGTCTCGACAAGATTAACAACGCGTGTTACTTTTGTTTCCTCTTTTTTACACTAGCCAACAGGCAGTTCTTCCACCTTGGTTTGGAAATATAAGGAGAACAAAGTTGCAAACGAATACTTAGCTGAGGTTGTTGATCGACATGACCGGGTGGTTAGAGCATCTCCAGCAGGATTCTATTTGAGCCCTTACTCAATTATTTAGGGTCTTGAACTCCAACAGGAATCTTATTTGGGCTCTTATTTTGCATGCCCCCTCAAATTTCATCTCCAAACTTTCATTCCTAGGGTCCTCCAATCCTCCCTCTTATTTGTGGGTCTCACTGTTTTTCTTTCATAAAATAGAGGTTTGAACCATTTTATTGCTGGAGTTGAAGCTAAATTTTAAACTTTTATTTTTACATATTAACTTAGAAAAAGAAAATAGAGGTTTTGTTTTAAAGTCTATTGTTGGAGATGCTCTTAGCCGGCGCAGCTGCCGTTTGGTGGCTCCAGCTGCGCCGTCGGCGGCCGGGGGGAAGGAAAGGTCCAGTTGGCACGCCACAAAGCTCTGTTTCTGACCAGTGTTTCGTGGCTTTGGTTCAAGTTGCGCTTCTTTCTTTCTTTTCCCACAAAGTTTGACGTCGATCAGTTGGATCACCACGTGGGAATCAGGTTCCTCCCCAGAATGGAGCAAACATCAGATGCTTACTCAATACGCTGCCGGCTCATTGGGCCGGCTCTTCTATTCCCTTTTTTGCCCCTTGTCTGGAAAGTTTTCAAACGATTCTTGTGTGGCTACTGACATCGTTCGTGTGCACGCACCCACAGTGGATTCTCTGCTTTGTTTCCTGCACGGCGTTGTTTGTTTCGGGGTTCAACACGTCCAAGTCTCCAGGAGGGGGCGTATATGCATTGTGTGATGGCGATTTGAGACGGTTGGTAACCGTGATCGATAGCTCCGTTCGATTATGCAAACTACTTGGTACTATTTATTATTCTGCGAGTTGCCGTCATGGTACACACCAATAATTCAGCAATTTACGTTTGATTTCGTTTTCATTCTCGAATTCTCCAGAGCCCAACAACGGTCACGACATGCTCCAATCCGCGCATCATGACATCGATGGCCCGCGCTCCTGGACATGGATCCGGTAAATTCTGGCGTGGAACCATCCAGCAAGGCACCCCATATTCCAGTTTCAGTGGAGCCGGCCGACAAGCATTCATGTGGCCTTGTCCCACGGGCGCTGGCTGCTTGCTTGGCGCACCTCTGCTGCTTCGCTGAAGGCGGCGGCAGGAGAACAACGTCTATCACGGTGAGGCAGTATGTACGTGCACTCTCCTCCCGCAATAGTCGTATTTAGTTGCTCGTTCATGTACTGATGGCTACATGACAGTCATCGGCTTACCTTTTTCTTCGGGGCAAGCAGCTCAATCTGCAAGTTGCAGATGAAGAACTGTCGTGGAGATAGCACACCCAAGTTGACTGCTATTTGAACATGCCCATGGGTTCATTGCCGAACCAGGAACATGTTTAGTTTTGGAACTCAGATTTCACCATTCGTCTCAGCTTAGTTAGGAGACATCCGAGTGCCTCGTTTGATAGGCCTCAACTTGATTGCCCATTTTAAACCTATGGCTGTAAGATGTAAAGCAGGTGGAGAAAGAACAAAGCTTTAATTCAGAAGGGGCAAGATGACCGCAAGTCTGAAAAGGTAAATCTAACGAAAGATTCACCATATCAAAAAAAATAAGTGGAGGCGTATCTTCGATGTATAATATTCGAGACAACAACCAAAAATTCAAATATGCGGTGTGGGTATGATGAAATTAGCAAGAAGACACAAAAATAGAAAAAGAAAAAGATTGCAGCTAGTCTAGCTCTGATGGTAGTCATTACAAATATGAGCGAAATCATGGTTCCTAATGTATGAATACGTGACAAATTACATCCTGCTTTAATTCTTCAAACGCCACGAAAATTTCCTCAGGGGATTCGACCCTTTCTATTCTCATTTTCTTGTAGAAGTTTCCACAACAAGAAAAGGTGCAAACAGTAACACGTTCCATCTGCAGGTATCCAGAATCGGCGCTCTACATTGTATAATCAGATCAACCCTTCTCTACGTTTTCCATTTCCTGTCATGGTCTCAGGTCCCAAGTCTTTTTCAGAGAGCGAGAGCAACAAACGTACCGCCTCCCAGCGGTGTTCCGTCGAAGAGGTGATGATGGATCACGCACGCGCACTGATATATGGGCCTTTCACTCTTGTTTGTTGTCCATATATCCGTGATCTATACGCAGCCCATGTAGCACAGACGGAGAGAGGGGGCTATTTTGCCGAAGGATCACTCTGGGCCATACTGGACCGAATCGAATTTATCCTTGTAGCCCATATACGACACACGTAACAATTACTCCCTCAGTTTCACAATTTTGATTCACTAGTTCTGGAGTAATTGTTCCAAAATATTTTCGGTGGAGGCACCAAGCTCTTAGTTACTGTGTTTTACACTCCATAGGCCTAAACAAATGTTTGAACACGCATGCTTGTTTTGCTGTTAATAAGAGTATGGCTAAAGTTTTTTTGTATGGCTGATTTTTTTTTCAAATTTTGATTTACTTGGAGCAAGCTACTTCCATGGTTAATGCGTAGGTAGGTTGCTGGAAAACATTTTGAAAACAGAGGGAGTAAAAAATAAGCAATAAGAATAAGCAACATGTTTCATATCTATCCATTCAAAATATATTTCTTGCAAGCTATCAATTAAGTTATGTCATCTCCTATGTATAACCCATATTTTGAACCTTACAAGTAGGATAAGCTTCATAGTTTTTAGCACCGCTGCTTAATGAGGTAGAAGCACTTTAGAAATTAGATGACAAACACTCTCCAACATAAATATTAAACCTCCACACGTCAAAGTCAATGTTAATAGGGGTACTGGTTTTAGTGTTTACAATACATATAATCACATACTCGAAGTTGTAAATTTATATTAGAAAGAAAATATTTCCTAAGGTTGCATATCCTTCCATTTGGACAGGATACAGTTAAACTATAACTTAACAATCATTAATTTTGCATCTTTAGTTGGAAACCATTTTAAGTTCAAAACATCAGTCATTTCTGACCAGAGGGATTATAATGTTTTACTAGAAAGGGTGACTCATTTAGGAATAGAAATGCAAAGCCTTGCTAGCTTACACTAATGCTTATATTAACCTACTACTAGTAGTTGCGGTGCCTTGACTCGGCACCACACAAAATTTAAACAAATGTAAAATATTAAATCAATTAGACTAAAAGTTAGTTCATTAGCCCCTTTTAGTTGCAAGATTCTTTTTCATCAAATTTGTTGGTTATACGATCTAATGATTAATCTAGTAGTTAAGTATTATTCATGAGAAACAAACACTAGGGATATGATGAGTGACTGAGTCGCATGCATTTGTATCTTTAGGGAGACAAATTTTGATTATCACTATTAGTTACTTATGATATCTGCAGCTGTGCGAGTCAGATTTACTACAGCTTGTGGCTTTGTACAATAACATGACTAGTAGACGGTACTAAAACCTAGCTACAATATTACTAGGATACAAATCAACATTATTCTGAAATGCATGCAGAAGTGTCCCTAGCTGGACGAGCCAGTAGAAAGTCCAAACTAAGGAAAAGTACAAATAAGTTTGAGTTAAGAAGGTAATAGAAACAAAATAATCCTTTCTCACAGATGCTTCAGCACACTATCTTAGTTGACAGTTGACACTGCAGGTACCCCATATGCCCTGTATTATAACAGCAATTAAGCTGCTAGGATAATATTTTTTTCAGCGCTAAGTACTATGAATGAACCTCCCTCGCAAAAAAAAAGTACTATGAATGAACCTGATTTGCCTTTGTGGACCTATCCACATGCCTATGAGCCTATTTATTCGCCTTGATACAATCAAAAAATCCGTACCAGAACAAACTATTCACCTATAGCTACAGACAAATTACAAATATTAACTGATCTATACAACAGGAAGGAATGTTAGAATATATTACATGTACAGCATGATACAACGTACGCACACCTAACACCAGCCGTGGTCTCAATTGTTTGAGGATGAGGGGATTATGTTAATGCTTCTTTCGCTACAGAACCAACAGACAGTAACGACTGGAGAGACGACTAGAGAGATACGCCCCTGAGATCATATATACAACCATAAGAGACCAGCAGCAAGCTTTACGAAGACAAATGCGTTCGACGTTTTAGAGACTAAAATTTAGAGAGGTCTAAACAAAAAGAATCTTGTATTAAATAAAGTTTAATTACAAAACTAACTACAGAATCCCCCTCTAAATCGCGAGACGAATTTAATGAGGGTAGTTAAAGCATGATTAGACGATATTTACTGTATCATCACATCACTGTAGCAAAACATAGATTAATTACAAATGGAAAGTAAAGGGGGAACCAAGCAAAGAAAGGAGGCAGAACAGTAGCAACTGAGAGGGCTCCATATGCTGATCGATGGGATATCTCTTTGTAGTTAACAGTGCATGGGCAGAGAAAGAGCGGGGAGTCGTAGTACAAATGTACATGTAGCAAGAACACAGCATGTAACACAGATGTATGGTGTGTGCGAGCCGTGTATGTAGCAAGAACACAGCATGTAACACAGATGTATGGTGTGTGCGAGCCGTGTATTGAGCCTGGTCGTTTCCTTTAGTCTTCAAGTTTAGTCCAGAAAATTTTGCTATTTAAAAATATTAAATAAAATCTAATTATAAAATCTTTTTACAGATGGGTGCTAATTTATCAGACGAATCTAACGAACCTAATTAAGCTATATTTTGCTACAGTGATGCTACAGTAACTATCGTCCAATTACAGTCATTAGATTCGTCTCGCAAAATAGTCTAAATTTCTGTAAAAAAAATTATAATTACACTTTATTTAAAACCTTTAAATAACAACAAACTTTCAACTAAACTTTAGCGCTACACGAAACGAACACGAGTGTTGCACTCATGCAAGATGCAGGACAAGGGATCCGTTTGTCCACAGCTGTGCAAACCCCACTATTTTCTGGCAGTGTGTGAGCCCAAGCACTATTGGGCCATAAAGATAGAGAGGCCATGTCGCATGGAAAAGCATTGCACTAGAGAGAGAATCAGAGGGAGAGAGATAATCTCTACAATCAATACATGCAATAGTGACGCACTATTGATCCAGGAGGGATGGCGCAAGAGAGGGGACAACAGCCTCATCTCTCTCCCCTTCACTCTGCCAGCTTAAGAGCATAAAAGGTTGTTGCCAAGAGCACAGTGACGACTAGCTACTCTCTCTCTCTCTCTCTCTCTCTCTCTCTCTATCTCTCTCTCTCGTCTTCTACTACGCAACAAGCAAGCAAAGAAGGAAAAAAGCAAATAGAGTTGGAAAAAGGAGGAACCAATACATCCAATAAACAAGGAAAAGCAATAACAATGTCACAGAATTAAAGATAAAAGGAAAAAGGAGAAAAACTGAAATCCTGTCTCTCATGCTAAAGGAAAGACCAAGATTGCAATAAGAACAAATGGGGAGGGGTTGTGGGGTTAAAACATTGACCATATCGATCGCTTCCATCATTCATAGCTCAAGTTAGATTCTCGTTGTCTCCCTCTTCATATCCCCCACATGCTTGTGTACCCCGGACCCGGGCCTCTAGCTCATTGCGCCAAATACTCTCGAAAAAATTAGCCGCAAATAACTCCAAAAGACAACACTACAAACAGTTGAAAGTAATGACATTTGCCGGTTGTCATAAAAAGCTTCCTTTACTTTGCATACATGTTGTTTCATTTACAGTACACATGTTTAGAAAAGACATACGTCTTATAGTAACAGAGGCGAAATCTGGTCTATAGACGTACGTCTTATAGTAAAGTTATGGTGCAGAAAATCATATTGGCTAAAGTGATGAAATTTCTTTAGGGCATTTACGGTACTTAAGCACAATTGCAATAAGCCAAAAAAAAAGTAGTATATATAGGCATGGGCCATGGCTCGCAATTAAATTTTATTTGAATGGATTTGCATAAAAAAAAGAACAAACAATAGTTGAATGTCTCAATGTTTATGTCACATTTTCAAGGATTGCACTGATAGGAAAATAGTCAAGACAAGTGTACTAAAAGTGAAGTTAGAGCGTTGTCTTTTCTAAGCATGTCTTAATGCATCAATGCACATGAGACAGAACAACAAAATAGTTGAAATAATCACGGCTTAATTAAAAATTCCCAAGACATGCATATACACGCCAAGCAATAAAACTAAGAAACCTAGACACTAGCTAGCTAATTGATCAACGACTGACAATGATACGAGTTTAAGTTGCATCATATGCATGAATGATCTCTCTTCGATCCTACTACCAAAAGAGTCAGAGGTTGACAAGGCAAAAGAGGATTGATTATCCCACCATTTTCATGCATCTCCTGTAATGTGGACACGATGGATCGAATAACATGCATGTGGTAATTAATTAGTTCGGTTCTAAGCTTACAAAGGAGATAGTAGAGCCGCCCTGGCCTCCCAGCGAGCCATGTCAATGGTAGCCGTGCGGGGAGAACAAGGAAGAGGGGCCTCCTTGCCCTCTGCTCCCTTCGTCATCGCCGTCGTTCATCTTGCCGAACTGCGCGTCCATCCCTAGGTTGAGGTACACCATCCTGTTGTCCAGGCTGAGGTTGACCATGCTGGTGTTGGTGCCGCTGGCATTGTAGCCACCACCACCGGGTGGTGGGTCGCTGTACATGGGCGCAGCATTGACGGCCGCGGCGGTGTGGTGGGCGTCCTCGCGGGACATGACCATGGCCGCGGACTGGACGAGCTCGAGGCAGAGGCGGAGCTTGTTGGGCTCGATGTGCGCGAGGCCCGGGACGTGGCCCTTGAAGAGGAAGTCGGAGGTGAGCGTTCGGAGGATGTCGAGCGGCGTGACGCCGTCGACGGTGCGCACGTTTGGGTCGGCGTGGTGGTCGAGCAGCACGGCGACCATGTCCGGGCACACCATCTCCGCCGCCACGTGCAGCGGCGTCTTCCCGGCGGGGCCCGCCGGGTGGTTGACGTCGGCGGCGCCGAGCTCCAGCAGCGCCTTGACGACCTCGCGGCTGCAGTTCTCGACGGCGTAGTGCAGCGCGAGCGCCTCGTCGAGGTTGAGGCCCTCGCCCATGACCATGAGCTTGACGAGCTCGACGTCGGAGGAGTCGAGGGCGCGGCGCATGCGGCGGATCTTGTGGTGGTCGTCGAGCTGCTGCTCGCCGGAGGCGGAGGCCCCGCCTCCAGCTCCCTCACCGCCGATGTGGTGCGGGTGGTGGTGCGCGAGGAACGGCGAGCGGCGGGACAGCGAGGACTTGAGGCGGAGCTCGTCGATCTTGGCGACGACGTCGAGGGGGAGGTGCTTGGCGAGCACCTCGGGAGGGAGGCCGGACTTGGCGACGAGGTGGGAGCAGGTGGTCCAGAGCTGATGCAGGTCCTGCTTCCGCGACGCCATCAGCACCTTCATCACGTCCTCGATGGACGCCTTCTCCACCATGCCGGCCAGCTGCTTCTGCAACAACCAAAAACCAATTCTATTCATCAGTTTTTAAGCAGGAGAGACCGATGAGCAATGCAAATTAAAAGCATACAGGTATGTAGCACACAGTACGCGCTTGTGTGGGATATAAAGGAGGGCCGGAGGGATTCGAATCAGATAAGCATAGTGGATTGGCCCTGTGCATAAAATATAGCCAAAGGGTGCAACAGTATGGGATAGCATCATGGTGCTGATTGGGGGAAACCAACACAAAGAAAGAGAGAGAAGATGGATTAACTAACGTTTTCAGATTTGAGAGGCACAACACACAACACAACCCACCGAAACCCTAGTAGACCAAAACTGCAAATTAGGGAAAAGAAACATCTTTCCTTTCTTGCTGGTGTGCTAATTGATGCACAGTTTGGCCGGAAAGCTATTTCTGTCTGTGCTGCAACAGTGACCATAAAAGGAGAGATAAGTGTGCAGCCGCAGAATTAAGTTGCGGAGAGAAAGAAGAACATGGCGATGCGCCTACAGTAACGAAAAGGAAAAGAGAAATTTCCGTGTAACGAACCCTAAGAGGCAGAGCCAAAGGAGAAAGCAGCAAGCAGGGTGAACGAAAGGATGTAAGCTGCTGCTGCTGCAGACGGACGGACGGACAGACAGAAAGATGTGTATGGATGGAGAAAGAGAGAAGGAAAGCAAGCAAGGCGACGCACGCGTGCGGGGCGACGGCGACGATGAGTGAAAGAGTGACTACTGGACACACTGCTGCTGCGCATCATACTTCACTTCATTTAAAAAGATGCAGGGGTACAGAGATCAAATCAATGCTGCAGAATGCTCGCCAATCCCAACATAACCAACCCCAACTCCCATCTTGATCCCCACAATCCTCAATTCCCCAGAGCAGAAAAATAGTAAATTTATTTTCTTTTTCATCAAGAAGAAAAGAAAGGAGAAATCAGGAGTAAGAAAGAACTGCAATTGAGGGATGCGTTAATTACCTGGGTGAGGAGGGCAAGCTCCTCGACGCCGAAGGAGCGGGCGGCGGCGAGGGTGTCGAGAGCGAGGTCGACGGCGGCGGCGCAGTGGGTGTGCCAGCACCCGCGCTCGCCGCAGCCCGGCCGGGGCTCCCCTTTCTGCGGCACCAGGGACACCTGCCCGCTGTACAGGAACTGTAGCAGCAGCAGGAACACCTCGTAGCTCACCGAGTTCACGGGAATCACGGCGCCGGGCGCGGCCGCTGCTGCTGCGGCCGCCGCCGAGCTGCCGGCGCCGCGCGGGGAGGAGCCGGACGGCGAGCGCGGGCTGAGGTGGTCGAGGAGCAGCGCGCCTGGCGCGGGCGCGGACTGGTCAGCGGCGGCGGCGGCGCCGCCGCAGAAGAACTTGCGGAAGAAGAGGCTGCGCGCGGCGAGGATGCAGCGGTGCGCGTGAACCAGGCGGCCCTCCACGTTGAACGTCACGTCGCTGAAGGCCTGCCCGTTGATGAGCAGGTTCAGGTAGTCCATGGACAGCGACTTGAGGGTGTCCTCCATGGCTGCGTCTGGATCTCCTCCTCTTCCCAGGTCAATTGCTGCCTGAATCGTCGGACGCAGAGATCAGAGGAGAAAGGAGAGCTTTTTTAAATCCCTGGCTGTCTTCTTCTTCGACTTGCTCAGGGGGAGGAGTAGTGGAAGCGGTTGCTGCTACAGCTTTGCTGGCTCTGCTCCTGCTGCTGCAGCCGCTCTCGGCCTCCAAACTTGTGCTGCATCTCCCGACCTCTTTTGATTTTCTCTTCTGTCTGTGACCTTCTCTCCTCTCCCCCTCTTTTCTCCCTATCTAGTTATTGTCCCCTCTTCTTTTTCCCTGCCTTTCTTTTGGGTGCTGCTTCCTCTCCCTCTCTCCCTCTCCCTCTCTAGAGCTTGACTACTGTACGTGCCTGTGAGATTTTTTTTGGGCTGTCTTGGAGGGACGGGGTTTGAGGGTGAATGTATGGGAGGAAGGAGGGCAATGTGGGCGGCTGGGGGCATAAATAATTGGTGGGTTTTAAAAAAAAAAATGTGAGGAGAGAGAGTGATAGATAACCGTACAAATATGCACAAACAAAGCATGTTCATGTCTACACTTCAGGGCCCCGGAAATAATTTGCAGAGGTAGAGAGGGTACTGGGTAGGGACATATCTTGTGAAGAAAATTAAGATAATTTCTGACTGGTGACAGTGATAACTGATAAATGCAACATATATATAGGTTTGAAATCGTTTGCTAAATCCAGCATAATACTAGAAACTGAGTCACACTCGATGAATCCAATCAACAAATGGACTACTGACTACACAAGTGCGAAGGGTTTAAGCCACACACATACACATTTTGTGCCTCTATTATATTGCAAAAATTGGGAAGCCCGCGTTAATAAGTTAGTAGGTGACACATCACAACTCCTAACCGTCAAAACTATTTTTTTCTTGAAAATGAATATAAAAAGTACATGATATTTGAGTAGCAGCAAGTCAAATTGGAAGGCAGAAAAATATGGCAAAAAGAGTGACGCCCTGCCAAAAAAATGATTTGATGATAATTGCGTCCTACCTATAGCTCCCGAAAAAAGAATGCATGGCTGCAGGCCTTCAAGTAGCGTATCGGCCCAGGGATACCCTTTACTTTCCTTGTAAGATGACAACATCTGTTCTAGGCCTGTATTGAGGTATAGATATAATTATACACAGAGGCAGCTATCAGGGATCATTCTTTCTGTTGACTATTTTGAGAAGATTCCCCCATCATGTGTTGTTAATCATCCAAATGATCCAAATCATTATTAGGTGATGATTAGGGAGTACATATATAAAGTATTAGGAACAGATCTTTGTTAATTACTTTTTTATTAAAATAATGGTTCATTAGTTGATACAGCTTTATATTCTTTATGTCCCTATATTGACTTTTAGTTCTATCGTTTTCTTTTCATTCTTTTCATCTCATGTTCATTCTTGCCCTAAGATTGGATTAGATAAAAAAATTGCAGATAACGTTGTGAGTATATTCTTTGTTTGCTACAATATTACTCCTTCCACTTGCCCTTTTAGGCATGATGATGGGAAAAATAAGCTCAGACAAGTCCAGACTATATGGTTTCGACTATATATTGTTTCTGGCTTGTGCACTGGAAGTGTAGCAAGACTAAAATCAATCTAGCATTACTAATTACATACAGGAACGGCACATCAATTTATTCACGAGAGTAAAAGTGGTTGCATGGGCTGAAATAGTGCACCAATTTACTCAGCGCGCGGTACCATTCTGCACCATTCTCCCATATTTTTTAATGGAATTTACATTATTGTCACTCTCCTCCAAAATTTTTTTGTCAATAATAACCCTGATTTTCCAGTGAAAATTTGACAATAATTTGTCAACAATTCATGAGATGCAGGCGAGGTGAAATTTTGGAAGAACATTTAACATTTTGCCAAGAAAGGGATCTGCGCCGCATGCACTCTCAAGGGCTACAAATTACCACTGCGATTATGAAACAATTAGTCAAAAACTCTCGAATGTGTTACAAAAACCACTATCATTATAAAAGAAATCAGTCTAATATGCCCTCTAGTTTTACAAATTATCAAAATCATCCACTATTGACATTACAAAAAAGGAAAATGCTTCAGAGTACACCCATTTGTCCGACTTTTGTCCGACCAAGTGTTTTAAGCCATTTGATTGATATGTGAACCACCACCCGGGACGATCAATATTGAAATAACCCTAGCCCCCGCGTCGCCTCCTTCGGGCGACTCGGGCGGCGACCTCCACCGCCGCCACCAGAGCCTCCCTCCTGTCTCCCCCACCCGGCCGCCGCCGGAGCTGCCTGCCGGCACAACCCACGCCGGTAGTGATGATGGCGGTGGCGGGGCGAGCTGTTTTTTCCTCGCTTACCCCGATGTCCCTCCTTTCCACCCTTCCTCGCTGAAGACGATGGCCGGCAGTTGGAAGATGCCGCATCCCTCGCCGTTGTTGATTTTCGTGGGATTGCGGGCTGCTGCGATCTAGTGTTGTTGCCTGGTCAGATCGGTCATGGGCTTCAGCACGTGGTTGCCTTGTCCTTGACGATGTGCTCTGTCTCGTCATGGTCAGATCGGCGCTTCCGTGCAAGGTGCGCCCTGCAGTTGACCTGCAATTCTTGCTGGACGGATCTACGGGACTTCGGCTGATCACGGGGATGCACTTTGTGCTTGCCGGTGGTGATCTCTTCCATGCCGTTGGAGGCACGATGCATTTGGGCGAAAGCCTAGGCCGCCGCTGTGTTGCGGGAGACAACAGTGACGTCTCCGGACGCCATAGACTTCCTTGGGAGTGTTGTCTTCATGTTCGTGCCTCACGGATCTCCGGGTGAAAACCTAATCTATTTGGATGGGCGTCGGCAGCGTATTTGGCGTTGCATTCTCCTTGGAGCGTCGTCTTGGAGATTTCCGGTAAAGGTCTTTTGACCTTGTTCATCGCTCTTCGGTTGTGGTCTCCTGTAGCTTGGCATATGTGATGCTAATCTTAATGTTTCCGGACTTCCAGTCATGGTGATACATGTGAACTTCTTTCTTCATCGGTTGCGGTTTAATTGGGTGGTCTTTGCTTTAGTCAAGAGACGTCGATTGGCACATACTCAAGTGTTGATCTATTCCCGATGTGGTGGAAGATTTAACATATGGAGTCGACCGTACTCAAGAAACAACACCGGAAGATGATAAAAGCTACAGATAGGAGTCTTTTTTCCTTTCTTTTTCTTTTTTCTTTTTCATCAGTGTAGCATTTGTGCATTTCTGATGATGGTCGACTTTTGTCGATGATTGTATTTGGCTGTAACTTTCTTAGAAGTCAAGGCCAATACGGTTGTAGCTTCTTTGAGAGCCAAGGCCGGGATTAATGCAATCTTCCCATTATCTAAAAATGTGAACCACCACCCAAGTGATTTTAACCATTGAATTTCCTGGTCGTACAAAAGTCGGACAAACGGATGTACTCTATAGCAGTGCTCTACAAAAAAATAGTTCAAAAATAAGTTTATAAATTACACACTATTATTATTACGAAAGTGATCAGTTGGAAACAAAATGGATACTTGTGCAAGCCACCTTGTTACTTATATTTAATTAGATCTCGACGGTATGTAATGTATGGATGCAAACCGTTGCTCGTAAAATTCATGTGTTTCAAGCCTCACCTAATTGGCTGCCAATAGAAGAATCGGTTAATCTCCAGCGATGATGCCTCAACGTCATCCGGGCCTAATTGTTCGCTCTCAACTGTCATGTCAGATCACCATCCGACAACTCACAGAAGCATCCGGACAAACAAGCTAATTTAGGCATGATTTTGTGGCTAAGTACCCATTTTAATCACATTATGTCGGCGGAAAAACATACTCCCTCCGTTCAATTTTATAAGTCGTTTTGGCTCTGGGTACGAAGATTAAGAAGAAATGAAAAAGATAAATACACAGAAAACAAGGAGGAAAGAGATAGAGATAGAGTTGTACGAGAAAGAGAGAAAGGTGTCTCGAAAAGCGAGAACGACTTATAATTTGAGAAAACTTAACATGACTAAAGTGACTTATAAAGTTGAACGAAAGGAGTACAAATTTGACAGACCATGGAACTAGCTAGATTGAACAAGCAGTACTCGAGGAAATAAAAATATAAAACAGTCAAAACGATACTTGAATTGAACAAACAGTATTTGAGGCGCCTTTGCATGTAGAAACAAATTGCTAAAAGTCATGCAACTAGTAGTAATATATGCGAAATTGAGCTCGCATCAGCGGCCTGGTCAAATGGAGTGAGATAGAGTACTACTACCGGCTCTTGCTTGTACGCAGAAATGATGATGACTTGCAAACGAGTCCGTGGAGTCAAAGCTTAGCACAGCAAGCAAACAAAATTGTTTTCATTCCATCCGCCGGTTCCATGTATCTGGGCCAGCCAGTTTAAGGCCCCGTTTGAAATGGAGGATTTCTTCTTCATTTCTGCAGAAATTGAACTGTTTTCTGTGAAATTTCTGTAAAATTCCGATGAAATTCTTGCGTTCTAAACGGGGCCTAAACATTTTACGGTCACGGCCAGTTGAATAAAAAGAGTAAGGTCTCCCTGATTCTTTCTTCGTTCCTGAAGATCAAAAAATTAATGCTAGAGTTGAAATTAGCATATGCATCCGGGTCCAACATTTGTGCAGTGCACTTGGGAACATGGAGTCCTTGTATTAAATCGTAGCACACGACTTGCAGTGTCTTCAAGCATGGTACACGCTGGACAACATAAGAAAATATTACGCGGCTACATGCAGGAACGCGATCGACGCAGTCAGATTTGGTGGGCACTAATGTGCCCAGCCGTGAGGGAGACCATGTTGGACACAAGTCCGCTCGAAGCCCACACGAAATTTCTTATGCTTTTGTTCGTGCATCGTATATGTCAACGTATTCAGCTAGCAGGCCATGGGTGAGTTGAGCGCAATACTACTTGTCAGGTTACTATCTCCCAGAGCGATCGAACCAATGAAAGCTGGACGCACACACATAGATGACGAGAGAATTTCGCCTTTGGCACGTGAAGCCAGAATAAACATATCTGGTTGGTGATGGATCGATCAGGTATGCAACTTACAATGTTCGATTCCCGTCATCGCCGGAGAGTTCGTCCCCATCCGACGGTCAGCGTCACCCCTGGCCCGCCGGTGAGCCGTTCCAAACTCGGAACAGTTGCATCGGTCGGGCGGGCCTGCATGCGAGCGCCGGAGATGGGCACATGTAGCTTGTCCCTTAGCTTCGCCGCGGCGTGGCCTAATTACGACCGCTCGATAGATGGACTGGTTGTGTGGCATCGTCATGGACGGATCAAATCCTGTTTGTCTTGTTAACCAGTTGCAGCTTAGCATATGTAAGCTTAGACTACTGGAGGATGCGTGCCAGCTTATATAGAGTAAGCAGCTCGATTTTCAGAATGGACATGGGACTTTTGTTGGTTGCTTCAACTGTTTCGTGTACCCATCACATGCTTTAGTTCAAAGCTCATTGTCTGATTGAAATTATGCCATGCCTTTGATTGAAAAGGATAGATTTTGATGCAGATGGATCACGCGATTTGGGTCAGGATCACATGGGTTCATCGAGTCGCAAAAGCCCAGTCCCATGCCGAATAAATACTACTACATTCTTGTACTACAAGTTGCGGCGTCCACTGATAGACCTGATCTGATATGATACACACAATAAGTTCACCTCTATCAATCTCTGACACACGATCGAAGACGATATGAACCTTGCGATTGAAAGGTACTGTGTATGGACCATCACTGCTAATTATGATGAGCTGATTTAGGTGAACCATATACTCACATACATGGAGTTGGGCCGGCTGATGATCATTTGCTTACGTATGCTTGATTAGTCATGGAGCCAAGCCTCCCAAAGTCTGTCGCCGGGTCGTCCCTATCTCTGGTCCTTGCGCATAGCATGCAAGCCCCTACTATCTGCTTTTGGTCATGGAGACAACTGGATCAGCGCTTTTAATACACTTTGGTTCGGAGACATTAGTCACTGTACACAATTAGTTCGCCCTAAATGTGGTGAGTAGGCGGTCACATGTATGCCACAGTCGGGCCTTGTTTACCCCGTGCACGCAGCAGCTATATATAGGCCCTGTCAGCAAGTGGAGCTACTAGTAGTAGTGGTAAGCAGGTTCGCCGGCCGGAGCCCGGAGGAGAGACCTGCCCGGCCCCGGCCGGCACGGCCGTGCTTACAACATGCTTGCCCATGGTTGCATTGCCGCATGCTTTCAAGAATGTTGCCTCTGGTGCGCACACCACCAGACTCTTATCTATGCACCCAGCTGCATGGGTGAGAGCCCCCTGGACCAGGACTCCTGGAGAGACCGTGATGATCCAGTCCGTACAGTAGTGTCATTACCAAATCATTGGAGAACAAAGCCCTGCTGGTACATAGTCCTACCGTAGAGTACCTGCGTCTTTTCTCTACTTTGGTCAGAGCAGGGCTCCGACATGCATTGCTCATTTTTGTCATGGGCGCCAGAAAGTTTATGGACGCAAATAATTAATCTCCCACGCACCGACTGCAAGTGGAGCTAGCATCTGATGCAACGTCTTGTCCATGTCTTCACCGTCTGTCTCTCTGTCTGTCTGCCGCGCGCCCAAGATCCGTCGATCCATGGATCAACCTTGACATGCATGGGGTCTCGGTGCGTACCATGCATGCCAGGCCCCCTGCCTGCAGCCAAATCTCACCACACGGTCAAACAAACTGTTTTCTCCTCAAGCCAGCAGCAGAAAAGGAAAAACACAAGTGCAGGGGCAGGGCCGGGGCCGGGCTTGTGAATGATCGGAACCTCCGGACAAAGCCACTTTAAGGCTGGTGAAAGATACACGACGACATGATCAGCGCGCATGTGAGAACTTCCCCGTTTCGCTCGCCGTGTCCGCCTCCGCGTCGCTGCGTCACTTTCCGTCCCGGCCGGCTCGCTTTGCAATTGATGATGGGTCTACTCGGTCTTGGCTGGCAAGCGACAGTGATGCCGAGTTCGCCGCGAAGCGCGCGAGCTCTCTCCTGAAAGAGACGCCGCCCTCTCGCTCTCCGTCACTCTCGCACCGATCCATCTGTCGCCCAATCCGGTCCGGGCAGAGTACGTACTAGCGGCGGCTGAGAAGTTGCCGTTGGTGTGCTACCTACAATTGTACATGTACGTACGCAAGAAAAACGACGTGGTACTCGGTACTCTACTATTTGAATTTCTGCCTATATAGTAATGATGGCGTACATCGACGACGACGCACATGACCGTGCAGATGGCCTGAGCACACGCGTGAATTAATCTCGTTTCATGGTAGTATAAGTTTACTGCAGTACTACTTGTATGGCGGTACATGCAGAGTACGTATATATTGAAAATTAAAGAGGCTTCTGTGTCGTCCACAGTGTCGTATTGTACATGCTGCTAAACCACTTTTAAATTTCGGTCACCGTTTTCTATTTCTCGCCAAAAGATGATGAGCGGCTGGAATTTTTTTTTTTCTAAACTAGCGCATGGTCCGTTCATTTGTGTGGCTAGTTTCTCCTATACTGTAATTTGCATACCAAGTGTAGCTCGGATAGTTAAGTCTTTCGTTGTGGAAGCAACCAATCCGGTTTCAAGTCTCAGACTCATCACACGTGTTGCTTCGTTGTCAATTTCATGGTTAGCTGGTCCAATCCCTCACTTAAGTTCATCAGAGTGAGTGATTATAGATGTATGAAAGCTTTTGTGTTTGTATCGTGTTTCGAAAATACCTAATTTATTGTCATTGTTATTTTTTACCACGATTATAATTGTCTGACCATTTTATAATGTGATAGTGCGTAATTTTGGATGAATTTGGATAATGAAAATGTTTCATGATTCTGAACAGCAGAGGCTCGGTTTTTGTACAAAGGCCGGCAATTTTGCATTTTAGTGTACCTTTTTGAGTGGCCTAACAATTTTTGTAGTACAAATTTCTATCTTTCTCAATAGTTTTAGCAAATTCTCTACAAACTCAATCCTTACAATTTTCACATCAACTCTAAATATGCTACTACAATTTGTCAGCCACTTTTACAAGGACTATCGGGGGAATTCTGGGAAATGTTGTACTACTCCAGTGGATAGGGGGTAATTGGTCCCCCCACAAACAAAAAACGACAGATGGCACGACTGAAGGTTATGCCAAATCGCCCAAACCACCTGCCCAGTCATGCATGCTCCTCTCTGAACCGGGCCGCAGGGCAGAGACGCTAAGGCAAAAAAAAAAAAAAAAAAACGAACAGTTCCATAGCTCTGGCACTGTACGTACAGCGGTCTGGTGCACGGCCGGCGGCTTCTGTTACTCTGGCACGATCGAGGTTGTAGTCGGCCAGACCACTAGGGATGCATCCATGCATGTAAAGCCGGGTCGATCGAGCTCGCGGTTCACAAGCATGGGGAAGGAAACCGGCCGGAAATCTTAGGAGAGTTAAGGCCCCTGATCAGGAGCGGGCGGCACAGGCGTCAGATGATTAGCCGTACGCATAGCCATAGCCTCCTCCACCTGAGCCTCCCGTGGACACAAGCAAGAATGCGATCGAGTCGAGCAGAGGTGTTGGGGAGTCGCGCCGTTCGAGAAACGGGGACGACGGCGCACGCCGGCCTGCCCACCCGCCGGGGAGCCAACGGGGACGACAGGCGTGTTCGTTTCGTTTAGGACTAAAGTTTAGAACAAAGTTCTTGTTATTTAAAGGTATTAAATAAAGTGTAATTACAAAACTTTTTGCAGAAACCTGGGCTACTTTGCGAGACGAATCTAATGAGGGTAATTAAGCTATGATTAGACGATGGTCACTGTAGCATCACTGTAGCAAAACATAGCTTAATTAGGCTCGTTAGATTCGTCTCGTAAATTAGCACCCATCTGTAAAAAAGTTTTATAATTAAACTTTATTTAATACCTTTAAATAACAAAATTCTCTGAACTAAACTTTAAGACTAAAGGAAACGAACAGGCTAAAAGCCTACTGTGTCCGGCGGGTGGGCACAGAGAATGAAAAAGAGAATAGCGGTCAGTCTCAGACTTGACAAAATGATTTAAACTTGACTTGGCAAAGAAAAACTAATAAGTGAAACTAGTTGGATCAAAATAAATAAAAAAGACCAGACTGAAACTGAATAAGAAGCAACAGCCAACAAGGCAAGCAGCAGCTCAAATTCAGTTCAGCAAGCAAGCACACAGGTAGCAGTAGCACCTAGCAAAATTTTCAGCAGCGTAGCCAAGCACGCACAACAAGCAGCGCAGGCAACAGCCAAGAAGCAACCCGGTCAATCCACGACGGCGCAGGCAACAACAGCCAAGAAATCACTTGTCTTTTGAAGTTGGACGGGGACGCGGACACGCGACGGCAACGGGGGAGGCTGCGGACGCGCGACAGGAGAGATGGCGACGGGTGAGGCGGCGGACGCGCGACGGCGACGGCGACGGGCGATTTGGCGGACGGCCGGCGCACCCCTAGATTTGGCGGCGAGTAGACGGATCCTGGAAAATGACGAGTTATTTATCGGACGCTGTTGCAACAGGTAGCGGGATGGTGATCCGGTAAATTAAAGGTACCGGGTCCTTTCCAGTGCGCTGTTGCGGTCAGTCTCATACCGCGGCGGGGCCTCCTGCCTGGTTTCGCGGACTCGCCACGAGCAGCCCGGACGCCGAATCGTGCTCACGCTCTCGTTCCTCCACCACAAAGCTCGTTCGTTCGTTCACGTCCTGCCGATTCGGTAGTTGCCTGGCCGGACAATATTGCTCCAAGTTTTTGGAGCAAGCAATGCATCATCCATGTGTGGTACATTGCCCCGGACGATCGAATGGGCGGAGCAGTACATGCATGGGGGAAAGAGAGGCAGTAGTACTAGGACACGGACTGGCAGTGGTAGTTATTGGCCCATGACGACGGATAGGGGAGGGAGGGGTTCGTCCGTCGTGCTGGCCGGTACTGCTCCGCGGACGTTGGGTGCAGTGGTCACAGACAGACAGACACACCGCAGTGTGGGCGCCATCTCGGGCACAGAATTTTAGGACCTCCTCCGGCATGACAATCGCCCGAGCCGAGCCTCCTCCTGTGATCGACGATGCCGGTGCCAGAGGGTGAGCAGTGTATCTGACTGTAGTTTGTGCCAACTGATGATTCGTACGTGATCCGCCGATCTCAGGCTCAGCTCGTGCCACCCAGCAGGCGCCGCTGCCAACATTGGATTAATAAGCCGTAGGGCCCCCGGCTTTGCCTATCTTCCTTCTTCCTAGTATCAGCAGTAAACCAAACTCGAAAAATGGTGGTGGAGAGAGCCGGGACGCTGTTGATACAATAGTAGAAACCGGCGGCGTTTACGGACTCGCAGACCGTGCATCGTGACCCTTCTCCCCGTCGCTGGCATAAAGGACACGGACCACAAACAACGACGCGTATCATCGCAGCTTATTTTGCTACGTGGCGCCTTCTAACCAAGGGGGCCCCGGGCGGGGCGAACCAGAATGCTCTCGCGTACCTTCACTAGCTTATAAAACATGCATGAAATGATACTACAAGACTAGGGAAAGCGGCGGATTATACAGGTACCCATACTACCCAAAATTAGGGTAAATTAATTAAGCCATTATCACATATATATTACGACCAATATAATCAGTCCGATTTGATGTTCTCCGGCCATTCAAGACTGTCTGCATGCATTGAGACACAAATGCGCAAGTACTGGAACTCCAATAAGTTCATCGATCGCTTTTAACCCGACCGTCTTTTTTCTGGTGCTCCTGGGTGCGTAGGTGGGCCATGCCGGTATCTAGAACGTACATAAACAGTTGTTACTATTAAAGAGCCATAGCCTATAATCAGATTCAGATACGAATATACTCTTTTAGTCCACAAATATATTTTTTCTTAAAAAAAAGGAGAAGATTGCATTAACCCCAGCATTGGCTCTCAACGACACTACAACCATAGTGGCTTTGACCTCCAAAAGAGTTATTGCCAAATATAATCAACGTCAATAGTTGACACCATCAGAAGAAGCTAGCATGAAAAAAATAATAAAAGAAAACAATCTTTTCTTCTTCCGATGCAGTCTTTCGAGCACGGTTAACTCCTTATGTTCGTTCTTCCACTATCTCGGGGATAGACAACATCTCCAGATTAAAGCAAATACCATACAATCCACCACCGACAAATAGACTACAAATATGTAACACTTAAAAGAGCGGAACCCAAGCCCTCACCATTTAATACCTGGCGTCGAACCACCCATCTACCCCACAAAAAAAAACTTGATCTGTAGAGTGGATTAATAAGAAAGCTGGTTGGTTGGGTGGGATATCATAATTTAGGTAGTGACTTAGGGTAACATTGTCTTTATATTTCCGACTAGTCATTCCTATATATCTCTCCGTCCCAGTATAGTTGGCATCCTAGTTATGAGCATGGAGATTAAGAAGAGAAAGAATAAAATAAATGTGCAGGAAACGAGGAGGATTTAGATATTAAAGAGCCATAGCCCATAAACAGATTCAGATATCTAGAACGTACATAAACAGTTATTAAAGTGCCATAGCCCATAATCAGGTCCAGATACGCATATTACTCCTTTGGTCCACAAATATAGTTTTTTTTTTTAAAAAAAAAGAAGATTGCATTAATCCCGACATTGGCTCTCAACGACGCTACAACTATAGTGGCTTTGACCTCCAAGAGAGTTACTGCTAAATATAATCAACGGCAATAGTCGACACCATCAGGATTCAGAAGCTACCATGAAAAAAAAAACAAATAAAAGAAAACGATCTTTTCTTCTTCCGATGCTCTTTTGAGTAAGGTTAACTCCGTATGTCCGTTCTTCCGCCATCTCGGGGATAGGACAACACTCAAATATTGGCCAATCAAATGATAGACAACATCTTCGGATTAACAACATATTTGGCTTGGGCTGCTTTTAGCTCCGACTCCACTACTTATACGCAACCATTGTATAAACAATTCCTCGGAGCTGGTGAAGCTAGAAAAGCTGGCTTCACATCTCCTAGTTCATTTTGACAATTAGGGTTTCCAACCAACTTTGATCGTCAAAATGAACTAAGATTTTGGTAATCAACCAAACTGTAGCCAATGAATGTGAAACAGGTAAAAATTCGGCAAGTCCACCTTGAGTATGTTTTTGGACACTAAACCGAAGACACTCTTACATCTCAGTCATATATAACTACACAACCGATAAATGGCCTTTCTCTCCAGATTTACTACATATAAATTCTGATGTCTTTTATTCCCAACATAATAAACAAATGTTTTAGAACATTTAGCAACTTCCTTTGAGAAGCTAGCTTGGTAAATGCTGATGTCTTATTCTTCAGTATTCTACTTTGATAGCGAATATTGGACAAGGGAAACTAACCTACTCTTAGTTCGGGTGTAGCTAGCCTTACATTACATAGGCTTCTTTTGGTTTGGCTTGTGATTGTGGATTCAGGATTCTAAAAGCAGAAGCAGAAACAAAAGAGCAACTTTTGCGTCTGGATTGTACAATATGAAGCAAAACATGAACAAAAATCCACGATCTACTCAGGACTAGCATTTGTTGTAGTGTGGCACAAATATTTACCTATTTGTCATTCTGGCATCATTTTTAATGATTGAAAGCTGAATTACGAAATCCAGACAAACAAACACCCCGAGATTTTGTCCCTCAGACTCTACAATATCGGATTCCACAATCCACAATGAAAAAGCCAGGTTGCAAAAAGTATAAACTGAAAAAAGTGGGCCATATATGTGTGTCAATGATCAGCGTGTTCGTCTCGCTGTTTTGCAGCCGCTGCTTTGCAGCAGCTACAGTGTTCGCAGTTATTTCTTCAGCAACAGCTACAGTGTTTTCTGCAGCAGCTACAGTGTTCGCAGTTATTTTTCTGCAGCCGCAGCTGCAGCGAGACGAACAGGCTGATCCTGCGTACGTTTGTAGTACTACTTTTTCACAAAGGCTCTAAGAATTTCCAGATATGGCACAGATTGTGGTGAGGCCGACGTGTCGTAGAAATTTTACGAGTGACATATAAAGAAATTATCCGACAAAATAAACGTCTGTCCAAATCAATGAACTGTCTCATATACCCTGTTTGGCAGGCTAAAAATAACTGCGAACACTGTAGCGGCTGCTGTGAACACTGTAGCTGCTGCTGAAAAAATAACTGTGAATACTGTAGCTGCTGTAAAACACCGTGGGGAACAATCCGATAATTACAGCTTGTGTGATACTGTGAAAGATGTTCCTAAAATATTAGGCTTCAATCGGGTAAATGGAACCAAAATACGTACCGGCCCTGTCTCTTCCCTGGTGCGCGGTGAGGACGGTGCGCATGCATGCATGGCTGGTCCGGAGTGGTCAGACGAGGGTGATCCGAAAGTGGCGGGGAAGGCGGATCCCACTGATGGATTGACGTATCACTGTCCGTCTTATGATTTGCGGCCTCGGATGTGACGTTTGACTGGTCCAGCCCTGCTCTCCTTGCATCTTCTTCCATGCGTCGTCCCCTGCCTGTGCTGCTGCTGTTTCTCCTCTTACACACGCATGCACACGAGCGAGCGGCAGAGACGGAACCCAGCTGCTGCGGCTGCTCTCTCGTCTCTGTGCAGCGCGCACGACTCCCCATTCGCACCGCGCGGCGCGGCGTATCCCACACATCACGTCGATCGGTCACTGGCTCTCATATCTTTCTTCATTCGCACAGATTGATCATGGCTGCTCTTTTCCCCATCCAGCTTGGAGTATGTCTGTCGACTGTACTACGTGCGTGTCTCTGTCGCCGCGCGTGCGCACGTCGTGTACGTGCAGACCCAAGACCCACGGCACAGACGTAGCCGGCCATTCCTTCCTTTTGCCACCTGATCTGCTTGTATCTACTCCCTCTTAGACGTCCGAGCCAACGTCTCGTCGCTTGCTGCAACAATTGACGGTTCGTGCGTACTCGATCGATAAGTGTGCTCATTAATCGCCAGCTGCACAATTCCCGTCCATTTACAGGACGACACATATATACATGTACTCAGGGGGAAGGTCTAAATCATCGTTGCATCAAGAAGATGAATAAGAGCAAGCCCAATAATAAAGCCAATTACTTGTCTTGTAGCCAAGTAAAATGACCAAGCAAGCAACAAACTTGTCTCAACATTTATTTTCGGACCCACCTGCAGTCCCACAACTTCCCACAACCTAAGCACGCGATCGGCGCTTCAGTTTGCGTCAAGACACCTTCTCTCTCTTGCCTTTTTCCTGAAGAACCTGACACTGTCGGCTATACGCAACAACAGGAACCCAAGACCCCAATGCCGACTACATCTGGAACTCTTTTGTGTCCAACAAAGTCAGAATCTTCGCATGGTTATTTTTCAATGAGCGACTCAAGACAAGAGCTCATCTACATCATCGCAACATTTTAGAGTCAGATTTATAGGACTATCAGCAGCTTGCCACACGCCGCTGCAGGAGCTATGGTCCTAATTTCGTCCTCCAACAATGGTGAATGGCTCAACACACGTGTGTCCTTCGATTCTAATGATCCTACTATGGAAGGTCTGGAATGGTCGCAACCATCATATCTTTCAGGGCAACCTATTCTCTTCAAGACGTGTAATCAACTCTTCTATTATTGACATTAAATTGTGGAGCCACCGTTGCAATAGGCGACATCACCGATCTATGATGGCTTGGGCTTCACATCTTGAACTTTGTAACTCTGTAAATCTTCCTCTATCCTTTGAACGAAAGTCAGGTGGGGTTTAAACCCCCCGTTGTTTGTTCAAAAAAAAAAAATATACGCCATCCATTGGACCTGCTCTAATAAGAAAGCAGTCGAGCGAGCGAAACGAGATGTGTGACCAGCTTTTTACGCGAGGAACATATGGGTCACATGCATGCGCGATGACCCCAAAGGCCACAATGGCAGGCAAAGTACAGTTGAACCAGCAAGTTGGCTCCCCATCTTTTATGACACATCTCTTCCTCTTTCCTAGTTTCACGTCCTGTCAACCTGTAGCACGGGAAAAGTTGTTGCCTGCCGAGCCCAGCCGAGCAGAGAGAGAGAGCATTGCCTCTTGCCAAAGGGGCCGACCGCTTGCTGCCAAACTGGCGCCACACGCACACTGTTCTCACGACCAGGATGGAGTAGTATAGTACAACACCCACACTTGCATGGTTGCTTGGTGAACCTTTGCTTCGTTGCAGCGCTGCAACAGTTGTGCCGTGTACACAAGGCTGGTGTGAACCGAACCAATCAACGCCACCGATTTCTCGCGGCCGTACAACGCGCGCGGCACTACACGTCGCCTGCCTCCCTCGATCAAAAGCAGCTTTTCACGTCCTTGTTTGCATTGCGACCTCTCTCAGCGTGGCCATAGACAGGCAGACACATCCCTCTCTCGACATGATCTCTGCGTCCATGCATGCGACGGCGATCGTCTTGAAGAGCCACTACTACTCTTACGACCGAGCTCGCTAGGATGCACGCATAGCTTTCATATTACTCCATAGCCTGGTCATGTCGCCTGTCTGCTGCCTGGGTCCTCCATGGCCTTATTGTCAAGTCACTTGTGCTGACTTTCTGTCGACACACACACCCGTGGCGAGCCCTTTCCTCTCTCACCGCACGGCACTGCATGTGGTGCGCCCGTTAATTCCGATCAGAGAAGCACGACCTCTCCGCGCAAGTCGTCAAGATTGCATGATGATGCATGTCGCAAAACTAACCTGCGTGCGTGCCAGCTAGATGTCTTGATTTGTGTTTTATTTTCCACGCTATCAGAAATCAGGACCAGTCGAGTCGATGTCGATCAGCTGCAAGAGGCTAAGGTACAAATGTGGAGTACTACAACGACATGCACATGGACGACATGTAGGGCAAGAAATTATATATATGAGGCCACACACATGCACATGCACGGGAGGACGGACGACTGAATGGACCCAATCAGATCAAGCGTCAAATCCTCAGGGCAGACGCGCGCGACGCAACCGGCCGGATGGCCCGAGGGCGAAAGGGCGTGAATGAATGGACTGAACATGGCCGGCCGACTCGTCTCGATCGCAACGCTCGCTCACCCTGGCCGACCGGTACACCCCAACAACCCGCAAAGACACTGCCACTGCGAGCGCATCACGCACGTACGCACCGCACCGCACGCAATGACGTGACATGAATGACTGCCGCGCGAGTCGTACTTCCTCCGTTTTTCAATACTTGTCACTTTTGACTTTTACTGTTACAAATTTAACCATCATTTTTTTCATTAATGCATAATTAAACTTTAATAAATCTATTATGTTACTAAAATACTATCTACACTGCATCTAGTAATCATATGTTTAATTTATATAACTAAGTATTTTATAAGTTAATAAATGGTCAAAATATGAATAGTATAGTCAACAGTGTCAGTTATTTAAAAACGGAGGAAGTAAGTCACACGCACGCGTACATAAATACTACTCGTACGGAGCTGGATACGCTGCACGAGTGGCCGGCCGCCGGTATTAATACGTACGGCCGGCGTGCATGACGATTCAAGGTGAGTTGATGGAAAAGAAAGGGGAGATGCGCAACAATGCTGGCCCGAAGGAGGAAGAAGGCATGTTGCAGCGTGCGTCTGTACGGACAATTCGAGTCGAGCAACAGCAAGCCATCCTGACCCAAGCGACAGTGCGAGATGTCGGCGTCCGATGTTGCACGTGTCGACCGCGCCATGCGTCACCACGTGCGCGTGCGTACGTGCGGCGCCAGACCCAGGCGTGCCTACTCGCAGGACCACCAGACTGGTCCCTATCGGGCCCACCTGCCAGTGTACATGTACTCCTCCTACATTCCACCCATGCAAAACCTCACGTGTTCTTGTAGTAAGAAATACTCACTCAGGCTTTGCTTTAATCGTGGTTTCGCACACCCGCACAACGGATGTCCTACCTTGTTGTCTTGTTTCAATAGTTAGCGATTTGTTCACCGTTTGGTAAGGCTCCTAGTTTCAGCATCTCACAAGAATAAGAGATTCCCCAAGCTACGAGCACAAACAAAATGTTCTCTGTTTCTATTATCAATCAATGCCAATGTTTGCCAGAGGTGACATTTTATGTAAGCTACTGTGCTCCAATCCGCGGTGCGATTACAGTGGGAGACAAGTTTGCTAGAGGAATTCAGACGTACGGGATCTTGCAATATAGTTTATGCTGTACTCATAGTATAATTATCAGACTATCCCTTTGCAGAAATACACGTTTCACCTTTTACAAAAGGATATCCCTGTTTCGGTTTGTTTGGGCAGGTTGGTTCTGATGACAAGTCCCATCAAATAGCCCCAATCCCAAGCCATTCATTCCGCGCCATGACGTGGTGGTAATGAATTGATTTCCTTTGCCAGCCAGAGGTTGGGGGTCCCTCTTGCGTCGCCTCTGTTCAACCTTTTGGCTTTGCTTTGTTACCTTCTTTTTTTGAGCAAAAAAAAGCGTTGCTTTGCCCTTTGCTTGATGCTACCTCCACCAAATAGCTAACAGGATTTGCACACATAATTGGAGAATCAACAATGGTTTGTTCCCTAAGCTGCTCATAAACTATTGATGGCTTTGACGAAAAGAGAACCATTTCCAGTTGTTATTGAATGACGATTCGGATCTTCTAACAGAAAAAGGGTTTCTCTTTTTACTTCCAAATCTATGTTAAATGCGCGTTAGGTGGAAAAGCGGCAGCTTTGCTTAATTTGCTTTCATATTTTGTGCAGCTTTGAGTTGTACTTGGGAACCAATAACACACAGTTTGACAGAGGGAACCTTTTAGCTGGGAAATATAAAAATTATATCCACTCTTGAAACTACTTATTATGGTACGTCAAGTAACAGTACTACAGTCTCTCTTGAAAATTTAGTTACACTATGAATTGTACCCTTTTAACATAACAACTACACTTTTTGTGGGTTATTGTACATGACTCTTCTGAAATAGCAGTAGAGTATGCCATTAGCATCAACCTTAACAATAAAAAACACAAAAGGTTGCAGGTTGTCAATATTTGGCGATCGGGTGGTGCAGAGAATCCTAGCTTCTAGATTGCTGTACGCGCACAGTGAGCGCAGCAAATGATTGCATCATTTGGCGCCATATAACTGTCTGTGTGGTTGCTGGAGAGTGACGAGAACGAGATGCATGCAAACAGATTAGATTAGATGAGCTTAAACTTTTCATTATCCAGAGATGATTAAGCTGATGTAATCATGTGATAACGTTGTGGCTCCTACAAGTATAATATACTTCGCCAGCGGTGTCATCAGATTCTCTGTTTGCTTAGCAGCTTCCGTTTCTGGAAATCGGCTCGTCTCAGCTGTGCCGTCGGTGGCCCGGCATGTTAGATGCATACTAGGATACTGGTTCTCCTTTTTTGCGCTTGTGATTGTTGGCACAATACAATAGGATAAAGTGGTGGTCCCTCGTCGACACTTCAGGTCATGTTCACAAAGCCCGAATTTATGCAAGAAACTGCTCAATTCCTGTAGGAACCAAACAAAATTTTGACGTGCAAAACAAGAGGTTTTACTGAACCCTAGTCCCAGAACATCAGTCATATCTGCCTTAGGTCAGTTTTAATGGGGCTTTTCATTGCACTCTTTCTAAAACTAGTTTTAGTAAAAGGAGCCAGCTTACTTTCATTTGGATGAAAGACCTCTCACAAAATATGAAAGTTTTCATCTCTCTCATCATAATTAACTTGCCAAATCAGCAAAAGATACACACATAACATAGATTTTAATACAAATGAAAAGTCCCATTAAAACTGGCCTTACATTAGAAGAGTCCTAACAGGGGTAGATCCACAGACCTCAAATGTCCCGTAGGGTCAAAATGAGACAGCGGTGCAGCGGAACTTCGGTGACTGAAAGGGAGCTAGCTTAGCCAGTACGGCATAATTTATCGTTTGTTCAGATGTTACATCGAAAGTATGAAGTCGTGAAGTCCACGGCTGCCATTACACCTTCGTGGTGCTCGGATCTGGACACAATCTCCATGAGACCTATGGATAGGTGACAACCTGTTAATTTGTGTCCTTTTCACCAGATAAAGACGTCTGCAAATTGAGTGTTCATGTCATTGGACATGAGAGCAATCAAGCTCAGCCCAATCAGGGGCAGCTGGAGAAATGCCGGCATGACGGTGACAGTGAGCAAAAGTTTAAAAGAAAGATATGGATTGACGTTTTCGAACTTAAAATCGCACGAAAGCATTGCTGCCGCAGAACTGGTAGTCTGAGTCGCATAGATAGTTTAGCCTGCCTGTCATTAAATATCATCTACGTCTTCACTTCTCTTCCTCCTTGACAACAATATATCCGCTTGCTTTCGCATGTTTTAGCACTGGAGGGCAATGGCAACAGAAGAGTGTTCATCCTTCAAGGTCGAGTTAACAAAGTCCACCAGATTTATCCAAAAGAAAAAAAACAAATTGATCATCCACCAGAAGATTCAACAGTATGGACGCTTTTGCTGGCGGGAGCAGTGCAAATGGGCGGCCCAAATTGGCAACGCCAAGATGAGCCCAACATGTCACACCAGCATCACATCCTGCACCTTTCTCGTGAAAAATAGTTACTAAATGATGGCCTCATTGACCCATACCATACGTACTCTGGCCCTACGTATCAACTCCCTCGGTAGTGCAAACGAATTAGGTCCAAATGCCTTTCCAATGGCGAAAAGAAATAAAGATGCTTTGACGTGATCGTTAGAAAAGACGCAGGAGATTGTAAACCTCACAGGCCTCAATTCCAAAAATCACGAGTGATCCGTCTGCATCCGCCCCTACTACATGGCCTACTATGTAGGATGGCCACGGCAACCCTTACCAACGCAAAACCTACCCACAATATTGGAGACTTCTAATTTTCACTGTTCAGAGATTCAGATACGACAGATTATTCATGTTCTCTATGCAATAATCTTGTAAAGTTTTTTCTCAAATGAACGCCCACAAGCAGGATCATAAATGTACGCCTCCCTGGAATGAAGGGAGCATATCAGGTGCAAATGCATCAAGTGTTGAAAATCTGGAAATTTCAATCTAGACCGTTGGATCGTGCATCTTTTCATCTTAGATCACGATATGGATTAGACATTTAATCTTCCAAAAAGGAAGAAAGCAAAACCAGCAGGGAACATTTGGGGGGATAAAAATAAAGCGAAGATTTACGTATTTGGGGGTCACGTTCCGATTGATGATAGGTGACGAGCAATGATGGGGGAACGTAGGAGAGAAAAAAAAAAGTACAGGCTTTTGGGTCAACGGCAGCACTAAGGGAACACAGATTGTTGTGCGAGTGGGTGCGTAGGGGCCCGTAGTCCCCGAAAGGCCTTGGCCCTTGGTAAAGCATTGGAGAGGGCTGCATTTTTGGTCTAGTCTTTTCAGGATACTCTCAACTAGGGAGTGGTAGCATCTACTTATCTTTGGGCTACGTTTCTTCATGGTGTATTGTCCTGGGAATATCGAGTCATCTCAAAAGATAAGATGTATCCGCACCAATAAGTGATGGTTGCACTTAAAAGGTGCGTGCTTTTGTTTTGGAAAATTGACGTATCAGCCTAGACATATATAGGTAGTAGCTTGCTTGATTACTAACTCCTACGACATGCCAAGAGTATGATATTCCTAAATCCTAACTGGTTCAGAAATGTGCAGAATGACTTGAAGCGCAGTTGATCATTTTAAAAAGCGTGATAACTACAGATATATGGTATCTTAGTGATCAAATGCTTGGATAAAAAATCAAAGAACTCATCATACACTACCCAATCATCTCTGGTGATAAGATCATTCATAATCCCTAGAGCTGACACACCGAGAGAGGACACGTTGTCATGATTAAAACAGATACACAAGTTACATGGGGTAAGAAGAAACAGTAGTTCAGCACAAGTCTTTTGTCCTGTTTCTAAGTCTAGCGTCGTGTCCTTAAGTTCAGAAGTGTTATTCAAATAAACTGCCCCCAAGGCCATGGCTAGACGCACAGGATTGGTCATGTGATTCAAATAGATTGATATATGGGTTATGACCCCAGCTGACCGAAACAAGCTCTCCGTGGGCCTTTTGAGACATTGAAAAATCAAAAGTTGCATTTCACCGAAGACTATAGCTAAGTGGGCATCCAACTAGGCCCGATTGCACGATGTAGTTTACTTTTGTCCGAAACCAATGCAAACAGCAAATGATGCAATTATTTTAGACAAAAAGGACCTTAAGAAATCAATTAAGCCTACAGGATTCACATATGTATTCGTATCAATATATACACCTGAATCCTGACATGAAGATTGGCCAACCTGAATTTTGTTTAGTATACTCTACCTGAATCAGGCGTTAGCTATACGGCTACAAACACCTTAGGCAAAGCCAACCAGATCTTCCTTCCAGACAACTCCAATATTTAGTACATGGCAAACGGAAGGGCTTACCATAGATGAGCGCACATTGATCATGACAGCAAGGTCTCCTGCGATCTCGTACCCTTGCTAGCTCCCTTAAATTTCAAGGATGGCAGTGCATCTACAACCCATTGAGGTGACTTGGTTCCTATCCACAGAGCTTTCCCAGATTCTCGATGCTTGAAATCAGGATGCTTTGGAGTGCGCTGCGTGTCAAAAAAGAGAATTGCAATGTTTAGCACACATATGGGGCTGAAGACAAGTTACATTGTGTCCTTTAATAGTTGATACGCACTTTGTCTGACCGGTTGTCCCACCAATTCGCTGGATTATTCACAAGATCACGCCACAAATCCTCTGGAAGCAAAAAACATAACACCATTAAAACAGGTCAAATGTAGCAAACTTTAGATATCTGATCTAGGAGGTTTTGCTCGAAAAGCAAAAATTCTGTAGTAAGTGTAATTTATCAAGTGGGATGACTGAGGAAAAGCAGTACCGCAGTATCACTCAAGTTTACCATTAAAGCATCAACATGCAACACAATCAATGTATAAAATCTAATCAAGAAGCTAAATTGCTATATTTCAGGAAAAATAATGAAGGAAAAATACACAGGCTACAAAAAAAGAAGCAATATGCCCATATGTGTGGGCAAAATGTATAGACAAAGGCTCTCAAGATGGATTTGTAAAAACAATTCATCATGATATGTGCGTAATATGGAATGTACTACCAACAAACAAAGAACAGATTTTGTACTACCTTCAAGTTTATGTTTTGGCAAAGCAGATGTATCTTGGCTCTTCTGCACCGATCTCCAGTTTGTACCGAATCCTGCGGTTTCGGTTAGTACCATGCCCAAAAACACAAGGGGAAAAGGAAAAAAAAAAACATGTCAAAAGGTTGCACTTCTACCTTTTCGTGTGTTCTCACTGAAAGGTTTATCTTTCCCACCTCCATTGTAACCGTTACTGAATACCAAATCATCCAGCTTTTCCAGCACTGTTGTTGGCGCAGTGTTCAGCCAAAGCGGCTCGTTTGACACCTTGTTCTTAAAATCAGGATACTTTTCACTTCTCTGCATTTATAAGAGTGTTAGCAGCTAATAAGATGTATTTATTTGAATGGAATGAACTTCCATGAATAAGCAGAAGGCTCACAGATCCATTTTTCTTCTCAGGCCGGTTATCGATCCAATCCAGTGGTCTGGCTATAACATCATTCCAGAGTTTATTCAACTTATCCGCCTTGCTTCTATAGCCTGAAAATTCAATATCATGCCATCATCAAAAACTGCAAAATTAACTGTACGATGGAATTAAAAGAGAAAACCCAGGAGCTGGATATATTACAAAATAGCAATTTCCGACTTGAAAAAATTTGGTCAAAATAAGAACAAAACCTATGAATCTCATAGCATTAACATATAAAGAGATTTCAATGTATTCTGACACCCCTTCATTAACTCTACAAATGCAACGCAATACATGCGAGAGTCTAAAACATACTGCTCATATGACACACTAGGATTGTCTATTGAAATGCGGAACCTGTTAGTAAAATCAGTGTTTGATGACATTATAAGTAAATATTTTCTGTGTAAATCAATGTTACAAAGCAACAGCTTGAAACATCATAAGTTCATTAGAAGCGTATCCATAGAAGTATCCTATGTTATTGTCCTATGACTCTGTCCAGTGGTTTGGCTATAACACCATTCCAGAGTTTAGTCAACTTATCCGACTTGCTTCTATAGCCTGAGAATTCAATATCATGTCATCATCAGAAACTGTAAACCTAACCGTACTATGAAATTAAAAGAGAAACCAGGAGCTGGATATATTACAAAATAGCAAATTTCGACTTGAAAAAGTTTGGTCGAAATATGAACAAGTCCTACAAATCTCATATCATTAATGTATAAAGAGATTTCAATGTATTCTGACGCCCTACATTAACTCTACAAATACAAATGAATACACGAGACAGTCTAAAACATACGGCTCAGATGACACACTAGGATTGTCTATTGAAATGCAGAACCTGTTAGTAAAATCAGTGTTTGATGACATTACAAGTAAATATTTTCCGTGTGAATCAATGTTACAAAGCAACAGCTTGAAACATCCTATGTTATTGTCCTATGACTCTGTTCAGTTTGCACATATGCATGGAGGGTCCAAATAAAATGACTTACCTGATACTGTGCCAGGTGGATACTTGGGGCTGATTTTTTTTGCTTCATATTTCTTTTCAGCCTCAACAATGTCCATAAATCCTTCGTCTTCAGCCATGGTAGCATCGGTCGCAACAGCTTTACTGTCAACAAACTGAAGCAAATGTGCTAAAACCTACAAAAGAAACTATCTAATCATTTCTGCCCTAAAAAAGAATCTTTAATCACTTCTATGGACGTCATCTTTCAGTCAACCAAATACAAGGACTATACCGAAAATACAACATCATATATCAGGAAAAAAAAGGTAATAAAGAACATAAATTAACAAAAAAGGTTCATGCCTGAATGTTTGCTTGGCCATCAGTAAGTTTGAACGGAGGAACATCACCAGTCAATTGTCCAGAAACATGGACCAGGTCATTTTCTTTCAAGTGAGAAGCAGCTACTTGTGCCAAGTCGTCTTGGAAAATTACGGGAATCCTGAAGGCGAAACAACAGTGTGATCAGAATGCAGCAATGCACTAGGAAAACGTATAAAGAAATGAGCAGGAGTTTCTAGCAAATGAGACAATACTCAAATGACAACAGCGAATGCGGGGAAACAAAAAAACAAATATCACAGGGAACAACAGAAGAGATAGTGCCAATCAAACATTAGTAACAGAAGTCTGGGTTTTGTGACACTTTGATATCAGTTACTAAGGTATCAAAACTCAACACAAGTCTGGGGTGCTGTCCTTGCCATTAGACAGTACTGTAATTAACACAGGTCTACACCCATTTTGCAGTAAAATAGTAAGCCCGAAACTTGTTACTAGCTAGTATTTCACAAAAACAGGTCCTGAACTCGAATCAGGATTGTACAGATATTTGCTTCGTCTCAACAAGATCAAACCCAAGCCTGTGACATGGAAGGCATTCATGATTTGTAACAAGCTTCTTGTCTCAGTACAAGAACACTCTTTCCTAATTTGTAGACTCTACCAAATTATACGAATTGATCACCATTCACCCAGTTTGTTTTAGAACCAAAGTCGAGAGAAATTGAACAAGGGGAAAGCAAGCAATCGTCTCACCAAAACTTGGGGAAGTCGACGCGGCGGTCCTGCACGAGTACGGAGACGGCGGAGAATCGTCCGTCGGGCGTCCGCTGCATCTGCACGGGCGCACCTATGGTGCCAACGAGGCGCACGACGTTGGCGACGCGCGGCTGGAACGGGATGGTAGTCGGCCGGGGCAGCTCGCCCGGGAGCTTCTCCTGCTGCCACGCGGCCGCCGCGTCCCCCACCGCCGCGGCGGCGGGTGTTGCGGCATCATCGCCGGCCTTGTCGGCGGGCGCCGCCGCCGGCGACTTAGTACGGCGGGCGAAGGAGCGCTTGGACGTGGAGAAGGCGGCTGCTGCGGCGGGAGAGGAGACGGGGGAAGGGAGGAGGCGGTGCTTGAGGAGGCGGGAGAGATGATGGTGCATCATGGTGGCTGCAAAACCCTAAACCCTAGCAGCAAGCAGGGGACAAGCCGAGGGAGGTGGAGATGGTCGAGGGCGGACTGGAATGGGGGAAGCTCAAGAGAAGGAAGAGGGATTTAATGGTGGGCCACCACTAGGTGTTGGGCCGGCAGGTGTGGTCCAGGCTCGTGTGAATTTTTTGTCGCCACGGATAGCAACTCACAACTGGCCCATAGCCCCCTTGAGCATTACCTCGTCAACTGGTGGCCCCGAATTGGAGTTGCATCGAATCTGACTGAGGGACTGAGATAGTGTGACCGTTCTTCCAGAAATTCCAATGCTAGCGCTCAACCTGGGCCTGTGGAGAATGATGCTTCAGGGCCTGGCCTACGTAACTCATTATTAAGGCCGTGACTCAGGGCCTGGAATGAAACTGGGCCTGATTTCTGCCAGCATGTGATTTGCACGAGCGTTAAAAAGACAAAAGAGGCAAGCAAGGTGGATCTTATATTGTAGGACGGGCTACATGTAAGCTTTGGTAGAACAGTGTTTGAGATTCGTGCAACGGTTGAGATTCGCACAGAGGAGAAAACGAGGGCTGAGAGCCTGCCACGTGTCGCATCCTGATTGGGGCGGGTGGGAGGTGGGAGAAAAAGAAACGGATTTCAAACTTTAAACGCATTTTTCTCCTAAACCGTAAGTCTGTTTTTGAATCTGTTTAAACCTACGTGTTTGTTACAATTAATTCTACAAAATGACATTTAATATGAATATTTTTTGAATTTTTAAAATTTTAAAATTTTTGTCAACATTTTGTTTACACCATGTCAACATTTTAGATGTGCTATATCAACATTTCAACAAAAATATTGACTTTGTTTTTTAAAATATTGACATAGGTTTACGAAAATGTTGAAATAGTTTTTTAAAAATATTTACGGTTGGTTGGTAAGCTAAGTTGAGTTAAATGGACCAGATTTGATGGGCTATTGGGCTGACCTACAAATTGAATCCTGTAGGTCATCTTATGGATAGGAGGTCCCAACTAGCAATGAGATATGGCAGAGGATGAAGGAAGGAAGATCCACAAGGTCTCCAACGTGTTGCCCTTCTCCGCTTGATAGTAGAGTTGTCGTGGAGCTCAGGTCGGCCGGTGCCCAGGCGTCCATGCCCCGCGGCCGCGACTGGAAGCACGAAGCAACCGCGCAGAAGCGATCGAGCTGAGGTCGGCGAGGGAAGCTTTGCTGACCTGACAAGTAGCTGATCTGAATATATATCTCGTTGAAGCACGCGCGACAGCGATGGATGCCACGACCACGCGACCGTCCTTGTAAAGTCCCGGTCACTTTGTAGTAGGAACCGCCCCTCGCCGCCGGCCAGTTGACGCCGACGGCGGCGTCGCCTCAGCCATATATAACGTGTCCAAAAGAGAGGCCCAGGTGCTGACCGCAATTCAATTGCAGCGCATGGCACACGCCGGCCAGGTAAGCGACAAGCACACAAGTACAGCGCCACGTCACGGTTTTTCGTCCCGGTTTACAAACACGGCACCCACCAGCGGAACGGCTGAGTCCCTTTCCGCTGCGAAATAAACGTGCGCCGATCGAGCAACTTTACGAATACGATCTCACGTTGAAGCTCCGATTGCGGCCGGACGACGGAGCTGATGCATCGAGATCGTCCTCCCTGGATCGTATTGTTTGTTTACCTGAGCCTGATCTGCTTTGCTGTCTGCATGGAACGCCTGCTAGCCTAGCAAGAGTCGTAGCACGATCCTTTCGAGCTACTCCTTAACGCACAGTTTCGTCGCACAACACACTCTGGCCGCTTTCAACATGCATGGACCAGCCCAGCAAAGTCATCGTTCGGTGCATTACATTGCTGTTGCCCCCGAAGGGCACTGTTGCATTACTAGGAACTCGAGTATTGCGCTGCGGTGCATCACAATACTTGTTGTCCGCGACGGAGCTTGGGCAAAGTATCAGGAGGGGCGACAGTTGAAAAATGGCGGAATCGCAAAACGGGACTTCTTTTCAAGTCTGATTCTAAAAGCATCTCCAAAATAACCCTATTAAATTGACTCTATAAACTAGTTTTTAAGAGCAACTAAAAAATTATAAGGGGCAATTTATCCTCCCTTCTCCAATAGTTCCTCCCTAAATGTGGATCAAAACAAATTTGATTGGGCCACATCAGCATTTGGTGCAAAAAAAACATTAATTGTAGTGGAAAAAGAAGAGATAGGGGCCCCAATTCTTCCCCTATTTGTAGCTACAAATAAAGGGAGTTTATGGGCTATGGGAAAGTTGGAAGTTGTTTTGAGGCACTGTTGGAGATAGTTTTTTTGTCTAAAATCCCAATAACTAAATTTAAAGTAGATTTATGAGGCTCTCTTGGAGATGCTCTAAAAACAGACCTCTTATCAAAAGTTTGCAAAATTAGACATGTTTTCTCAAGCCGAATCCTCCCTTTGCCTCTGTGTTTATAATTTTGTTAGCTAGCTCCTTCCTCTAGTCCTAATTTTTTTTTTAGAAAACTAGGAAAGAACCATCATGCCCTCCTTCATTCTGTTTCACCCGAACAGGGCTTGTTTCTTCTCATGGAACTGACTTGACCCCGTGCGGCCTTGTCTCTCGTATGCTTGCTTATGTCAAATCGTAGGGCATGGCTACTCGACGGGTGGCGCAGGTTGAACCTCACGCGAGCTGGCCCTGGGACACGTGCGAGGTGGCGCAGGCGCACGACGGTGCGCGGCGCAGGGCAGCGGCACACTGCCAAGGGCGGCACATGCGAGCGATGGGGACTGGGGAGGCGCCTCGTGCCCGGTGCTCATGGCCAAGGCCAGTGGCGGAGCTAGAGAAATGTGAGGGAGGGGGGGGGGGGGGTGCGGATGTATAGTTATTTAAACAAGAAGGTGCAAATATAGTGTAGAATCTATGTATTACAAAGGATTTTGTATAGAATTTGTATTTTGGTCTGGGTGCGGCCGCACCCAGTGCCAACACTATAGGTCCGCCCCTGGCCAAGGCGAGCCGAGCCATGCTGCCAAGTTCTAGCTCACGAGATGCATCCAACTCCTCCTGTTTGCCCAGCTGTAATAATGTTGATTGATTCAAAGCAAAATTGGTTCCATTGGGCCCATACCGCATGGGTTACGGGTCCTTCATCTGAATTGAAGGTTATCTATTTTATCTGTTTAAAATCGTTCTTATTATGTCATGTTTAATGTATTTTAGAGGGGGCATTCTATGTGTTAGGCTTTTCACTCTAAAGAGGGTCATTCTAGACTTTGATTCCACATTTATCATTGGGTGGGAGGGGGGGGGGGGGGGGGGGGGGCGAACCTAAGGCGGCAAAAATCGACAACAAACGTTTGGCAGGAAAAAGCGAAGAAAAGTGTGGCGAGGTACAGCGTCAGAGCTATTTTTCTTGTGGTGTGTGCGGCAACCAAGCAGCAGCCAAAAAATGTGGCGCCGCGGTATATTCGGTGTGGCGCGCTGTGGCCGTAAACCAAGCACGCCCTAAGGCCAACACTGTGGTCGAATAGCCGATTAGGAGGCCACGGGCGCGACAAACCGCCTAACGTCACGCTGACCGCATGCCAGGCATGTCAGCAGGTTGCAAAGTCGGATGGCAAACTCACAAGCCACAAGCGTAACAACGACGCAGTTGCTTCTACGAGCGACAATCATGCATGTTTCTCTGTTTCTCTCATTCACACTTACATTTGCCGACGTGTCATGGCGGTTCGACAATGCATGAGACCAGCTCTAAGAAAGCTTCGTCTCTGCTTGTTGTTAAGGTGACGCCCGATGACAGCAAACAACACATTACAAGTTTGAATCCACTTCTTAAACTTTAGCTAGCTAATTTTAGTCAATTTGGATCTAAACATGACCTTCTATTCCTAAGAGTGACTAAACTTTTAGCCAGTCGACCTTCTAAATTTTTATGTCATAAACTTGACTTAACATATTAAAAAAAGACAAGAAACACATAAAAACAAAAAAATAATAATAATCCAAAAACCAGATACATTAGTCAAGAATAAAAACAGATACTTCCTCCGTTTCACTTTAGGTGACGTTTTAGACATGGGCACAAGTATTAAGGAGAAAGGGTGGTCCCCACTAAAAAGTACAGCAGTGTCTGCCGGTGTGCATCCCGTCCTCCGAGCCATCCTTGCATCCAGCAGCCGCTCCGTCTGTGGGCTAAACATTCCTAAATCCCTGAAATCTCTACCAAAACTTCCGGAATCAAATCCAGCAGAATAGCTAAGCGGGACATGAGGAAGGAATCAATCTTCCTACTTTTGGGAGAGATTGGACAAGAATAGCATATCGGACAGAAGAACAAATCAAGCGAAAAAAAATTGGAGAGAGATTGCCCTGTTCTTGCGTGCCTGTGCGAGCCTTTCCCTGAGAGAAATTTGGAGTGAGATTGGAGCCACGCGACCTCGTGCATCAGGGAGGCCGCGCCAGAGCATCATGACAACAAATCAACGCATGGCCTTGACACACTCGAGCGGCGCTTCGCCCTGAGCTCGCGATGGATTTGCTCGAGCTCCACGGCGGCAGCGCCTCGTCCCGAACTTGCGACGGCCTGGCTCGAGCTCCGCGGCGGCGGTGCCTCGTCTTGAGCTCGCGGCGGCCTGGATCGAGCTCCTCGGCGGCTGCGGCCTGGAGGAGCAGGGGAGGGGGAGAAGCCGTGGAGGAGGGTGAGAGGAGGCTGGCGCAGACGATCCCACGGGGTGTCTGCACGAGGCGTACTCTGCATAGGGACCCGAGAACGTCACTTATTTGGGCAAAAATCGATGACCCTAGAACGACACTTAAAGTGAAACGGAGGGAGTAACTCATAACACATTAGCTGGGTAGAGGATTCAAACATGTACTAGTACCAGCAGCACGTTTTTCTTACTAACTACATTTTGTCCAAAGGAAATTAATCATCGTCGTCCACTCCGCCAGCTGATTTGTGTTGACGGGAAATAATTCTTGCGGGGTTAGATTTGCTCCATTAGTTCAATCATGAATTCATGATTGAGAAAGGGCTTGCACTTTTTCTTTACAAGCATGAAGTGCTGTTCTTCAGACACGCGTACGCCGCACTCTGTGATTGGGAGCGAGTGGTCATTCGATCATTGTGGTGGCTTCATGAGAGAGATTACTGAACCGCCGGCAGCTACCAACCAAACCCCAACAGCAGCTCACATGGGCTTCGATTAAACTTTTAGACAAGAAATAATGTTCCCAAGAACTTGTCCGGCGCGGCGTACTGTGCACGCACTAGTGAGCCCCGTACCATGACAAATTTCATAAGACTCTCAAAAGGTCGCTCGTATATTCGCACCAACTAGCCCGGCCCCTACACTGTGACATTTGTCGATCTCCTGCTCTTTCATCAAGCGTCTTCCTTCGGAGAAACGGAGCATCTGAAAAAGAACGTCGTCATTTCGTATAGGCAGCCTTGTTGTGAGTGGTACGCAACCAACATTTGCCCCATTAAGCAAGTCCAGAGGAATTGAAATTAAGAAATTTCTGTTTCAAGTTTCAACGCGGTTTTAGAGGCGAGGGCCGTGTCAAAACCTCCCAGCAACCGAGGCCTGATATAACAAACAACGCTTCCGTGCTGCTGTGTCCTTTGCTGATGTGCTGGCCGTAGCTGTCTGTGCGCAGTGACTGAGCTGCGTCTGGAGGAGGAAGACGAGGAGAGCACGGTTGGGTCCTTGCGAAACTTCGCGGAAGGAGCATGCACTCCCATCCAGCACTTGCGAAGTGGTGCTGCATCTATACGCATCCTGCTGATCCTATTCCTACCTGTGTCACCATCCATTGGCCTGGTCGGGCGAGGATTCCGCATGGCACAAACTCTGTGTGACGTCCTGCGCATCGGAGGAGAGATCGATTTGCCTTCATCTTTCGTTATCTCATCATAAACAGCAGGATCGACACACGCCGCGATAACTATACAGCAGGCTTGCACCTAGACGTCGCGTAGGAATCGCTGGTGCCGACGCGTCGATTACGACCTCCTGTTTTGTTGGATACAATCATGCGATTGTTCCAGCTTATTACAACCAGTAACGTGGACGTAGTACGATTGCGATATGTCATCACGACTAATCATCCGATAGTTGACCCAACAATTGTTGTCTAGCTGTGGGCCAATAACGCGTACTATATCAAGTATTTACGTTTACGTAGTACAAAAAAAAAAGTACGCAGAAATTGCTCGGCTGACCACGTTCATCGCAGCACGCGTTTAGGTTTGTGCTACACCTATGTACAGCTTGGAAATGAGACGAGTTTGCCGAGTGGTGAGTGACAGATAGTAGCCGCGTTGCACCCTCGTACGTGCATGCCGTTCGGCCGCTACAGCGAATCTAAATTCGGCTACACCTACCAACACAGTATAAAACCCATCCAGTATCAGTGGTTACCAATCAGAGAAGCTGATCATTGTTGTTCTGAGTCAATGCAACAAAATTATCAAGTTGTAAACGCACCTACCCCATCTTATACCTTAATCCCTACTACTCTGTCGTTAGATTACTACTCGGCGACTAGCTACCATATAGGTGCAACCGATCATGCTGTTAAGAGTCGCTTTCAATCAACGGGGCTAATTAACCCTATTAGTTTCCACTTTTGTCTTGCTGTATTTAACAGGTAGCCCGTTCGGGGGCCTTCAACAACAATTCGAGGAATCATATAATTGAGCGAGGAACAAGAATTTTGCGGGCAACAATCTACTTTTAATAAGTAGCGCAGAATACTTCTGAACAAGTAATCAAACGCCAAATCAGTACTTAATATATTATGATGACAGGATAAGTACTCTGATTTAGAGTTTTAGTTAATCAAGCATCTCCTCGACAGCTACAAACGAAAGGCCAACAGAGCACCAGCTAGCATGAAACCAGAGAGACTTTTGCTTTTTGTCAGCGATCAAACAAAACAAGCACAGAGGATGTCGTAGTACTATAAATTAAGCGATGATGAGACGAGCCCAACATACTCATACTTGCTCTTCAAAAAAAAAAAAAAAAAAATACTGTACTACTACTTCAGATATTTGTTGGCCACAATACGGAAGTGTCATTTAACGTTAGACATGAGCGTCATGTAAAAATACAGGACTACTACAACGTTAGATATTTTGTGGCCACAATACTGGACTACTACAACTTGCGCTACAAATGTTATGTATCGATCAATACCAGCCCATTACGCATTCATTGATACTATTTCTTTTGGAAATGGATCCGCTGACTTAGCCCCTGGTCACTGAACACGGACCCGACCCCACACGTCAGTGACCACTGCACGGCTGTGCAGTAAGTCAGCACATCCGTGTCCATTTCTTTTGCAAAGGTTATACATGCACGGTGAAATGTGAAAATTATTTGTCATGCAAAACTCAAGTCTCAAAATAGTACTATCACGCAATCGACGTGTGTTTATGAGTGAAATGCTTGCCAGTATCTTTATCTTTCATCTAAGGTAGCCCGCAACATGGCTCGTCTATTTTAGGCAACACCATAACAATTCGATCAGCCAACTATACTGGATATACAATGTAGCTGGCCGCCATCTCACTTTGGCCTAAAAAAGAAGGCGGTTAATAGGAGATCCCTAATGACGGTGACTGACAGGCACCACAGAACGCACCACAGGATCCGGCTGCCACAGGAAATCCCGGGCGGAAAAACGGTTGCGCGCGCAGGATAAATCGGCCGCACAGTCCCAGGCAGGACGGAGGAAGGATTTTTAGTAATAACGAACCCAAAAATCCCGCCAAGGAAGCTTCCGCGAAGCTCACTCCCCTCCCGCCTTTTTATGCCCCGCCTCTCCCCGCTTGTCTTCCCCACCACCTCCCTCCTCCTCCATCGCCAGAACTCCTCTTCTCCTCCTCCCGGCTTCAGCCTCCTCTCCGTTCTGCCACATCGCCGGCGGCAACGATGAAGATCTCCATCCAGTCCTTCGCCAAGAAGCTCTCCATCCCGTCGCCCAAGCGGTCGTGGAGCGGCAAGAAGGACGGCGGCAAGCGCTCCCTCTCCCGCAGCGAGGCGCCGTCGTTCGCGTCCGCGTCGTCTTCCTCCTCCGACGACTCGCTGGCTCGCTCAGCCACGCCGCGGTCCGTGCTCACCGCCGAGATCTCGCGGCGGGAGCTGGAGGCCGTGCTCCGGCGCCTCGGCCACGGCGAGCCCTCCGACGACGAGATCGAAGCCGTGGCCGCCATAGCCGCCGAGCCGCCCGCGCCGGGCGCCGAGGACGACCTCATGGAGGCGTTCCGCGTGTTCGACGCCGACGGCGACGGCCGCATCACCGCCGAGGAGCTCCGCGCCGTCATGGAGGCCATCCTCGGCGACGGCGAGGGCTGCAGCCTCGACGACTGCCGCCGCATGATCGGCGGCGTCGACGCCGACGGCGACGGCTTCGTCGGCTTCAAGGACTTCGCGCGCATGATGATGAACGCCGCCACCGCCGACGACGCGCGGAGCTTGTTGTGATCTGCCTCGACACGATCGGTTCCCTTCTTCCCGCCAAAGATCGGACGGCCGTGACGCGCTCATTCTTCTTGCCAGGGACGAGGCCCTTTTTCTCATGAACTTTTTTGGCGCGCACGGATGATGGATGGCCATTGGTGGGGGTGCTAGGCTACTAGTAGGTCGCTGGTTATGAAGCACGGCTAATAATCCATGCTGGAAATGCTAAAGCACCATGCATTTTGTAAAATGTTGAGTAACGGCAACGCTAATGCTTCGTTCTTTCAATTCTTCGATTTTTTTAAAATAAGATCCTGCTGAGGAGCATGCTGTGATTATGTCGAGATTGTACTCCATTTGTGGTGGCGAGCTACTATCGCTGGTGAAGATTCTCGGGAAATTTGTCTGGTTGTAGAATGATTGGAGATTCGTATTTTGCGTGTGCTGGACGAGACCGATTCCCCCGTGTGGCTGTGATGGCAACGTGGCGATTCCATGTCCTCAGCCGATCGACCAAAGTGAAGCGGACCTATACTCTTTTTGTCAGTTTCTCTTGATCATTTAGCATGTTACTTCCGCCCTGCTTCGTCGTCACTACTGTTTACAACTGGGTCGGCCAACACTTTTTGGTTGATCAAGTAGGGCTAGTACGATGTAGGATTGACAGTATATGAGGCTTAAAGTATCGATGGTCCATACTTTTCAGTAAATCTTATCATTGTGTAACGTAATGTAGGCGCCGGAATTTTTGATGAAGGGCTTCTATACTGGTGAACCTTATCGTTGGATGCATTTCGCGATAAAGGACTTCGCACGAGAGACAAAACCCTCATGCATTTGCTTCTCGTCTTGCTTAGTTTCAGTTTGTCAGGAATGTTTGTTGAAGCTCTAATATTAGGTTCGTGATCCACCTGTTTAACATTGCAAAAACCTTTTTTAAGTCGTTCTTGCCGTGGCAGCCGATATCTCGTAGCCCCTGGTTTCATGGCTTCCGTTTCTCAGCTACTTTCGTCAGATTGTATTTGTCTTGTTTCTATCTTTCTTTCAGAAATCTGTGTGCTCTAATTTCAGACTCCAGACCTAACCTTGCCTTGCCACTATCTTCAAAATGACCTGCTGTTTTCCAAGGTAGAATTGTATTGTATGACAAGTTCTCAATTCATTAGTCATACTCCATGCTTGCAGTGCCGCTTTTTTCTTCCTTTAAATTGTGCTTCAAGCAACATCTTGATTACATCGAACCAAACCAGGTCACCGAATCATGATAAGCAACCTAGCGCTTGATATAAGTTACACACCAGATATGACAAGCAGATACGAGATCCGTGCTGCCTGCAACGGACACGATTGCATTCTGCATAAAAAGGTCAAGCAATTGCCTGTCAACGTGGAGATTCAGTTGTAAACTGCATCGTAGTTTCATCACAGAAACCGAAGAATGCATAGCATCTCTTTTCCGATTGACCAACGCCACTCTAGGTCGTCCTCTACTAACCTGCCATAGGCGGAAATTGCACATCAATTGTATGTTGAGCCCCAAAACTTTAGGAGTAGCTCACCTAAACAAATTTCAGTTTCGTCCTTGCGTTACAGCCTTTACATGGAAGTTCATGTTGCCGACATGCAAGCGACGGCTATAGCTGTTGCTGGTCTGGAATCTCTGAATTTTCTGATCCCTTTTTGTTCTTCCTCGCCAGTAAGCAGTGGAGTGTTATTATTTCTTGCGGTTAATCTGGGGGTTGGCAACAAAATCACAGCTATTTTATGAAGGCATATTCTTGGAAAACATGAGGTCAAAGCAAAGCACTCTGCCAGCGATGCATTATTTGACCGAAACGAAGGGAATATTTGTTCCACCATCGCTAAAGTACAGGACTAGTGACAGGACGTCCTTTGTACTATTGTACCTTGGCATGCTCGTTAGTCAGTGCATCAGCCCACGATTTCCCATGAGATTAGGCTACAGCTTCCCTTGTTTACTATTCTGCTTTGAGGAAACTCCCGCCCTAATTAAGTGAACCTTCCTGCCGGTTTCCATGCAGCTTTTGCGGCCGTTCCATGGCGACGAAAACAGCAACAGCAACCCTGCAACTGCAAGGGAGGGGTTCTGTACTGTTCTCTCTCGCTCGCTCGTCACATGCGAGCTGATCTGAGGTCCCATGCGTCGTGTCGTGACAATGGTCCCCGTCGCCACGCATGTTCCCGTCCGTCGCAAAGCAGAGGAGAGCTCACATGCTACTTGCCAGCTCCGTGCAGACAAGCCTGCGTCTCGGTAAATCTAAGGATCTGCATGCAGTTTCATGCATGTGTAGTGCCTCTGTTGGCTGCATGCCGATGCGTGGAAACTGCGTTGGAGCCTTTTGTGCTCGTAAGATTGGTCAGTAACTAGAAATAGTGTTTCCTCCAAATCTCAAGGAAAGTATATTTGGGTTGGGTGGTCTCGCCTTTTGTCTTCTTCACTCGAGCCTTTTTGAATCTCTTTGCAGCGGATAGCATCGTCTTTTCGCTCGAGCGTCTGTCCCTGTCCGCGCATGCACATGCAGCTTCTTCCTTTTAACAGTCGCCGTGCAGTAGTACTAGTAACTTGTGCAGGGAAAGAAGAGTATCCGAGGCAAGTGGTTTGTTCGTTTGTTTCAGACAGCTTCTTCCCGTTTGAAAGAAGTGAACTGAGACTGTATATACTTCCTCTAAAAGGAATATTCTGTTCTGGTCATCGATATTTTTTTTCTCTATATCAACTTCCTCCGCACCCATCATTCCTCTATATCCATCCTCTATATCAACTACCCAATATTTTATTCAACCTTCTTCAACTACCATCAATGGGGCCTACTTGTAATTTTATCTAAATATATCCATGTGACATCTTGTTTCGAAGGATTTATTGAGACGAATTTAATGGTGGAATCGGAATTTGATTTGGGTTTTTGGTTTGTGAGTTAAAACTTTTTTTTAGTTTGTTGAATCGGTGGGGCCCACCACTGCTCACTCTCTCCAGATTCTCTCCGCGCGGCGTTTTGGTTGGACAAGTGCGGGCCTCGCGACTCATAGAGGAGGCTCCTGGATTGCGTAGGAATAAAGTAACGGAGCTCTTCCTCTTGTTTAGCGTGGATGTTAGAGGAGACCGGTGCAGCTCTCCTCTCCTCTAAACGTTCCTCCAGGGAGCGGTAGAGGGAGCCGGTGCGGGCAGCCTGAGCTGAACTTCCCGGCAGTTTCCGGCTCTACCGGGCGGTGTTCGTTTCCCTCCTCTAAATTTTAGATCAATGTTTACAAAATCGACGATTATCAGGCGATAATCGTGATTATCGAGGTTATCGGTCCGAGCCGATAACTTCGGTTTACCGATTTTCGAATTTGAAATTTGAAATTTTTTGAAAATTTGAAAAAAAAATATGTAAATAAACTAGAAGAAATTTGGAGAAGATTGGTGGAACAAGAACACGAAACGGAGATCGTTTGATGGGGCAAAAAATTCACGGAAGGTTTCTAGGCCAAAAACAAGAGAAAAAAAGAAAAAACCCATCTTATCCCCTTCCTCCCAAAGTTGCTGGACCACTTCTCCCCCCACGAACCGGTCCCCATCCTGCGCCGCCCCGACCCTCCCCCCTCCGCCCAATCCGGTCGCCGGAGCGCCCCTCCGGCGACGTGCCGTCGCGAATCGTCGCCGTGGCGCGTCCAATCGCCGCGGTCCAACCGGTTACCGAGCGATTTGTCGCGGTTATCGACCGAGACGTCGATTCGCGGTTACCAACATTTTAAGCCTCTTTTCGACATATTTTGGTTCTGCGTCGATAACCGGTAAAACCGGTCGATAACCGGTGAAAATCGACCGGTTTCATGATTTTTGAATTCGAAATTTGAAATTTGAAATTTCAGTCGAAAACCGACCGGTTATCGCGAAAACCGGTTAAATCGGAGATTTCGGTGGCGAGCGGTTTTAGCGATCCCATCGATAATGCAAACCTTGTTTTAGACCTCTAAAATCAAAGAGAATCTTGTCATTTAGGAGCATTAAATAAAATTGAATGACAAAACCTTTTTGACAGATGAATACTCATTTCGAGACGAATCTAATGAGCCTAATTAATCTATGTTTTGCTATAATGATGCTACAGTAACTATCATTTAATCACGGCTTAATTACCTTTATTAGATTCGTCTCGCGAATTAGACCCGGGGTTCTGCAGTTAGTTTTGTAATTAAACTTTATTTAATACTTCTAAATAAAAAAAAATTGATGTGACCTCTCTAAAATTTAGACCCTTGTAAACGAACACCGGTGCCGCCGTCCAGAAAAAGCAGTGCATTGCTGTGGGTTGATGGATGTCTTGCTCAGCTCAGGCACAAGAGGGATCCAATGCGCGCAATCGTTCAAACTGTCTTGCCACGAGCCGCAGCTATATGGCGACGCGGCGGACGGAAATGCCGTGGAGCACGGAAGCCGTGAGCATCAGTTTCCTCCGTGCCACGACTGGCTGTAAATGTGGCACATAACATTTCAAAAGCAAAGCAAAGCCTCACACAATAGGCAGTAAGGATCAAGCAAGCAAGGGATGTGGCATAAAAGCAACAAATATAATGGCAACGAGCACTGCCAGATCGGGAACAGACCGATCTATAGAGACCAGAGATTCATCATCTTCTTCTTGGTCACATATGTGAAATTCCACGTGCACATATTGAATAAGTAGCAGGGACGCAACTAAAATATCTTTACTACCCATTAAAACGTGAGTTCGTGGTGACTTCCCTGTCGTCCGTCGCCCCGAACCGATTTTTAAGCTGACAAATGGGCCCCGCAGCCCTCACGCGGTAACGCCCGCACACGGTCACGCTCCTCGCCCTCCCGCGATCCCATCGCCGCCACCGCACCCTTCTCCGCCGCCAGCCCACCACCAAACCCTGTCCTTCCTGCCGCGCCGCCGCCCCGGCCACCCGTCTCTTCCTCCCGGGTTAATTGGTCTGACACCACTAACAAGGGATGGAGTCCAGAAAACATCATTAGTAAAATTGCTTTGAATGACTCCATTCTTACTAATGTTGTTTGGTGGCTATCTTAAACTTTTATCCCTTATATAAACAAAAATATATGCAAAAGTAAGGAAATATTTCCAGTTTTTATTTAAGTCAGTTGTAAGAAAGGATATATAATTGTTTATGCAGCGGTAAATAAAAAATTATTTCTCCTTTTTCATGTTTTTGCACAAAATTAAATAAGTATGCTAGTTGTTTAAAAGTTATTCGAATATCATACATACAATTTTTTGTTAACTATCGTACTACAATGGTTTATCTACAGTCATCATGTAACTACAGTGACAAAACTCACTAAACCCGAGTTAAATGGTTAACAATGGCATATAAGGGATAAAAATTTAAGATCAATGGCAGATACGGGATATTGACTTTAACAATGACAGATGAGGGATTAAAGGTTTAACCAATGACATATAAGGGATTTTCCCAACCAATTAACCCCTGCCTCCCCGCTTCGACGCCCACCTCCACCTCCCAACTTTGCCGCCCGTGCCCACCTCCACGGTGGCAGATTCATGGGCAGGGTGTTTCAAAAAAAAAAGATTCATGGGTAGGCAGCGCTAACAGGCATCATACTACAGGACGCCGGTGCCCGCGACCCCCGTCCAAGCCACGAGCTCCGCCATGACATCCTCGCCCAAAATCAGATGGACGTGCTCGACCGGACCAGCCTTCGCGCCCAGATCGAGCTCCTCGCCTGCTATGGCGAGGGGTTGGGGAATGAAGATTTAGACTAGATGAGACAGGAAAAGAGGGATTGAGAATGATGAGGAATGCGGCCCGTGACCTCGCATGTAGTGGTGCTCGAGATTCGATGGCCGGCAACGAGCAATTTTGGGTTGCGGCGGTGATGAGCCATGGAGACGGAGTCCTGGAGAACAAACAGACCCAGCGATGATGATTTGCCACTTTACAGAAACACCCTCAAGAAAATAGAAATTAAAACGTGCCTTTGGGACCTTCTAGATTCGCTACCACCTACCGCGTCTACAAAGGCGGAAAAAGCACTGCTGTTGCTGGTTCGTGGTATAGCTGGGATATTGGGCCACCAAATGACGCCGAAATAGATATGTTAACTTATTTTTCTATTTCATTTTATTTTTAAACATGCAGCGTAATGGAAAATTTTAAAATAACATACATAATTAGTTTTATAAAGTTGTAAAGTGAATATGTATAAGCCTAACAATTTGAACAAAGTGTGCACTTTACTCTTTAGGTTTGAAGATGAAGAACATGCAGAGTAGAGCTTACCATGATTATATTTATCGCAAAGGATAATAAAATACTTCCTTCACATAGAATCATGGCTAGAAATTTTTTTTTGACTACTTTATTATCCAACATGGATAATCCTTTACTTATGTTACCCAACATGGACAATCTTTTACTATTTTATCCAACAGAAACAATCCTCACCCTTCCTTAACGTTGGTACTTGATTTTTTTTTTCCTTTGCAACGCACGGGCATACGGCTAGTTGCAACTAAAAACAACACATCATACATCAGCTAGGCTGCTACCGAAAGAACAATTAAAGAAAAATGCTAACTAGAGCAGACGCTATCTTTCGTCAGCATAACCAACGAATTCTCCGTGAGCATCCCAAGGCCTGGTTTCAAATGACTTCCCCATCATACTCCTCTTCTTGTTTACTGTCCCATCATCGCGTGCATATTCAGGGAAATAGTCCACAAATGATTTGGTTCCAAGAGAATTGACTCCTTCGAACAGAAACTCTGTCACCAGATCCTATATGAAAAGACAACAATAAATTCAGAAGAAAAATAACATAAAAATCGGTCGAAAGAAGTACTGTTATACTGTGATTATAGAAGAGAAGAAACCTTGGCAAGGCTTTCACCAATCAATTTCTTCAAGAGTGGATAGCCAGGATCCTGAAAATAAACAATGCACCAGGTGATGGATTACTTGTAAGAAGCTAGGGTATCAACTAAGCAGCAGCAACACTATTGAAAAGTAGTCAGATATAATTTCTTGATTAGTGAATTGGCGAGGACGGTCAGACCTTCTCAGCTCTCCATGTGAGATATTTATGTTGTGCCTCTCTATTACGATCAATTGCTTCTCTGCCAGTTTCGCGACTCGCTACATCCATCAACTCAAGCCAGGCCTGCATGTTGAGAATGATGAGAGTTCAAAACTAGCGGCAGTACAGGGAAAACTTCAAGAAACAAAAACAGTCAACACCTTGTAGTAATCTGTGAAAGCTGAGTACAGAATGCCGTGGTTTGTCTCGGTTGGCTCCAAAATTGTCCAGATAACAATAGGAGAGAAGAATTTCAGAGACTCGCTCGTAATCTTCCCACCCCAGGGCAGAAGCTGCATTTCATCTATTAAAGACATTGAGCTACATATAAAGTAATACAGGAAGGTTTCTGAAGTAATACGTTTGGGTGAAGGACCTAACCTCAGTGTATTTGTGTGCAAGAGGCATCAAATTTCTGTAGTATTTTTCTCTGTAATCCTTGTTTGTGGTGGTATCATACAACGGATTCAGGTCCCTGGAAGTAGTTCAAATAACTCATTCAGTGCACACTTCAATCAGTATTTAGGCATTACAGGAAGAAAGGACAATTCTGCTTTCAATGACAACCATTTGCTGATACTTACAAGACAACAATACTACGTGCAGGAGATGTAAAAGCATTGGCACAAAATATAGGAAGATCGTATTCTGGTTCAGAGAAGGCAGCAAAGTCAAGAACCTGCATCATCATATCCACCATAAGTACTAGAAGATCTGCCTGGACATACGAGGACATCAACTGCACACTAGAACTATGCGGAGAATGGTGAAATGAGATCATTAGCCACATTATTTGAGCCTCAGGAAACTCGCAACAAATAACAACTGAAAGCTGTAGAGGTTTTTCTGGTGGGTACTGTTACGGCAATATGACCAAACAGATGCTGTAGATCACTTCCGAGAAGATTAACACGATAAAATACAACAGCTTGTAGTGAGATCAATCGATGGATAAATTAAATATAATAATGTCAAGATGCGCTATTTCGCTCATAATTGGGTGAATGATAAAAAAAAGCTTCTTCTTGAAGTAAGAAGATAGAAACGATTGTCCACTGTTGAACTTATGTCATTTATAATGTTGCCAATGGAAAAAAGACAAACAGGATATTAGTTTGTGTCGTTAAATGTGCCAGTTGATCAATTTTCAGAATGGAGAGTCTTAATCAATAAAAAAATGAATAGAGTGTCCTGATACCTGAACTGAGTTCTTCTGCTCAATTGTCAAGCTTCGTAGCAGTCGAATTTTGGGTGCAGTGAATGAAAGCGCACTGAAAACAGTATTATCTTCATTGGCTCTAATGGACTTGAACTTTCCCTGGAAGCACAAACAAGATAATTTTTATGAGAACATATGTTGAAGGCTACCAATGGAGAACATGGCTGATGCTAGTTGATATCATTGGGATGTATAGACAATCTTATTGTAGACAAGTGCAGAATTAAAATGCCATAGTCTGCCCACTCCTTCACCAAATCGAAAAAGTGTGATAATCATGCACAACAACCGATTGATACACCACACGAGATAATAGAAGGAATAATCAACGCAGTTACTCAGTTTCCAACTGCAAAGAAAGTCCTATACTCCGGTCATTGTTTACAGGAGATTGGACCTCTCATTGTTTACGGGAGATTTGACCAGAGGTAACAAACTAGGAATAGTTTTTGAACTTAGGAGTCGGTCGGCAGTTCAGGCGTTCAGCAGGTATAGACATGGTTCCAGTATTTTGCACAAGCAGACAACTATCCCAATTTCTTATGGACAGTTCTGCCAACGTAGGAAACAGATAGCACGCTTCCCCGACTGAACAGATAGCAATTTGCTCACTAACAACTCGGACCGTGGGTGTGGTAGCAGGCCCGAGATAGTAACACGAGCGTTCGTTTAATTACAAACTCACTTGACAGTAAACTGGGTTCCTTAAAATTGCAGAAATAGCAAGAGACAGACTCGCATCGCAGGGGTACAGCTGGATGAACAAACAGTGCAAAGGGATGGAAGAACCTGCGAAGGGTGAGGGGTGAGGGAGGTGCGGAGGCGGGTCTGCTCCAGCGCGAAGTGGACGAACTTCTGGTACGAGCAGCCGGCGCCCGGGACACCGCCGCCGCCGCCGCTCATTTTCGCTTCGAGGTTGGTACAGCGGTGCGAGAAGTGGGAAGCAGGAAGGGAGGATGACGAAAGCAGGCTGAGCAAGAGGGGAAAAGCTACACGTACACGGGAAGGGACCTTTCCATTTCCATCCAAGCAGATTCTCCGTGTTGCTTACGCTTTTCTGCTTTTGCCACTCATCTGCGTGACCAATCACAGTGTAGCCCACCCCGCCGGCCCGGCCCGTGCTCTTCTCTGCTGGACATGGGCTCAGCCTGACAAGCCAGATAACCGAGCCGCTTCCCTCGGCCCGTCCAAGTCAAGACTGAACTGAACATTTACCTGAGCTGACTAGCTGAAGACCTTGATGTCTCTCAAAAAAGCTGAAGGCCTCGATGCATGATGCAAAATTTTCCAACTTTGAGAAGCATGTAAGCCACATCTTTCTAGTCTAATATAGCGACTTCAGGGACTGCTGAAGTCTGAGTTCGGATGGATGCTCGCGCCCCAGGTGGCACAGATTTGCACCGCGTAAACTGCACATGGTTGGATGATGGCCTAGCCATCTGGACAGGGTGTCGTCTGATACTCATTCTGGTCCAGTAATGCTCACAATCTCTATCTACCACATGAGCACGCATGTGAGGGTTTGATATTTTTTTTCCTTCCGTCCTTCGAGTAGAACATTAGTAGTCTGATGTACCGATGTAATCTTTGTCAGAACAGCTGCGTTAGTATTAATTTTACGTACCAGGTAACTTCTGACAGAACTAGTATTTCCTATGACCGTCTCCCTCCGGCCAGCAGTATATTTGAGCAAGGTTGATGCCTGACTGATTCCAGTCTTCCATATAATCTTTAGCAATTTGGGTAGATAAAACAAAACAATGGAGACGAGATGCGCACTTGCACCTTGTCTTCATGCCAATGATTGCTATATACAACAACAATTCACCCAATTCCTTCCATCTTTGCAAGAATATTCCCAACGCTCGCAATGCGTGTGCTCACTTGCTAGTCCATGTTCTTCCGGTCTACGCTAGAATCTTATAAAACTATAATCCAAATATTAACAAACGATAAGGCCGGTACTACCACAAACCTACCACCGTGTAAGGCAGTTAGCTACTAACCATTCAGAATTAGCAACTGGGCTCCAGTCTGCTTGGAATTTTCATAGATAGATGCTTGCCAAGCCTATTTGCAATGTTCGCCTGATAACTGATGAGTAAAGCTTAATTGCTGATGTATTATCAGCTAAGCCGAATGAACTGTACAACTAAGCCGAGGTTTATTTCCTCATTGAGTGACAGTGAAAATTGCTGTATCAAACAGTACCTGATTTCTCATATAGAAAAATAGGAAGGAAAAAGGAACACCCCATTGCCTTGTTCAAGATGCAACCGATTCAATCAAATCGAACAAGATAACGACACCCGAGAAATTAGAATTTGATTAAGTTCAGATTTGGGCATTCAGACTTGAAACAATGGATGGACGTAAGATTGCAAGATCCAATAATAATCCTTAGAAGCCAGAATCAGAGCATATGAATGAATTACTCCGAACCGCTGCTTTTCAGCCTGTAATTTCCCATCAATATTCGCGAATCACAGTTATTATTAGTAGAAAGAATCTAGTGCTAAAAATCCTTTAATCGTCGCTCTATATACAGTTAATTTTTTCCACCGCACACGGCACGCTTGGATAGAGGAGGAGGTTAATAAGAGAAGAACGGGGGAAAACAGGGGAGACGCTCGAGCAATTTCGACGGATTGACGGACGCAAAAGAACCTAGGCGATCTTGGCGAAGCAGCCGCCTCCGGCCATCATCACCTTGAACTCCTCGAACGAGATGAGGCCGTCGCCGTTCTGGTCGACGCCCTCGATCATGCGCCGGCACTGCGCGACGGACGCGGACTCGCCGAGGCCGCGGAGCACGCGCGCGAGCTCGGCGGCGGAGATGGTGCCGTTGCCGTCGGCGTCGAAGACCCGGAAGGCGTGGCGGAGGTCCTCCTCGACGGCGGCGGCGTCGCCGGCGACGGTGGCGTTGAGGGCGGCGAACTCGTCGAGGCTGATGAAGCCGTCGCCGTCCGCGTCCGCCTCGGCCATCATGCGCGACAGCTCGTCGTCGGAGGCGGCGTGGCCCAGGCTCTCGAAGAGCGCGGCGAGCTCGGAGCGCGAGATCCGGCCGTCGCCGTTGGCGTCGAACTTGCGGAACACGCGCTCCATCTCCTCCTCGGGCGTCCGCGGCGGGGATCCGCCCCCGGACACGAGCTCACCCTCCTGCTGCTCTTGCGGCGGCGGGGACTTGGAGCGGCGGCCGCGGCGGAAGAGAGAGGGCACGGGCATCCTGATCTTGCCCATGGCTCGTCTCGTCTTCTTGGTGGGGTGGGTGGGGGCCCTTCTGTTGCTTCCTCACGGTGGCGGCGGTGCGGATTCTCGTTTCACGGGGAGACGGCGTATTTATAGGAGCCGCACAGGCCTGGGAGGCTGGGATGAGGAAGCTGCGCCGATGCGTGTACAGTGTACTTCACTGACGGGTGGGGCACGGTATAGTTGAGTACAGGCCTCTCGCGTGTATACGACTCGATCGCCGGTGATACAAACAGCTGGCTTGGCGTCGATACTTCGTACAAGTATTTTAGTTCGAATATGGTAACATTTCTCAAGTTCAGATTCCGTAAAGAGTTCCTACCGTTTGGTGCATTACAACCCACACGTGGCAAGTGAGTAGAGCTTCTTGATATATACGTATGCATCATCTCGTTCTAATAATCTAATTAAATCACTTGGACCAACGAATTGCCCGCATAGTTTTGCATCTTTGTTGGAGTACCCCATTCTAATAATAATAACCTTTCGCATTTCAATTCAGATTTTAGTTGCTGACAATTTAGTGGCATGTTTGGTTAAATGGGTGAGTTCTATTTTTCTAAAAATAAGGTAAAATGTGAATACAAAATCAGGAAAGAAATTAGGCTAATTGTTCCATGCGCACAAATAAGGCAAAGTGTATGGGCGAGGTCGAGCTTGGTGCCACATGCGAGTGCTACCAGCAATGCATGGATGGCTAACTAGAAGGAGAAGGCATTGCTTCGATCAGGAGGGCATGTTTTATTCCTTCCCAACCTTTGTAAGCTGGAATGCTTCATTAGGTGGGAAGCAATCGTTATGCCCCATTTTGAAAGTTAATTTGCAGTTCATGAATTAAACATGGTCTAGATTGTGGAAAGCTGATGGATAACTACCGGTGTTTGGTTTAACCATGATTTTTTCTTTGTACCATGCATGCATATTAGGATATTATATTCATTTAGCTGATTTAAAACTTACAAAAAGGCCTTTTGATTTGAGATATATTGCTCGTGATTACGTTTTTAGATTATACTCCTAATTAGTTTAGATATATCTGTTATCAGGGAAATGATAAAGTTTAAAGGCTAGGTAGAAAGTAAGTTATATCGTGCATGATATGTTCCCCAACTTATATATAGTACTTCTCAAAGTCATCATTTCACTCTAATCGAGTGAAATGCACTAGCGGTCCTTAAACTATTTCAAATGTGTCATCTAGGTCCACGAACTCTTAAACCGCATATCCAGGCCCTCAAACTATCAAAACCATTCACCAAAGGTCCGTTTGCTGGTTTTGATTTTAGAAAAATGCAAAGAGGCCCTTGAGTTTTCCATTCTTCTCGCACACGAGCCCTAAACCTCATCAGCTCGCTTAGTAGCACGCACGGGCACATTGTCACCGCCGTCATGGATGTCAACTTAGTTAGCAACTTAGCAGCTCCTCGCCGAGGAAGTTCATGAGGCAAGTGACTAGCACTAAGCAAGGTTTGCAAAACTCAAATGCGAATGGATTTTCAAATATAAAATTCAAATGAATTTGAAACTTTGAAAAGCAAAATGGTGGAGCAGCAGTAGAACGATGGAGCAGTACAACACGGACACTGACGGCTGCAACTGCTGCTGCTGGTCGTATGTCTGGCACCTCGTTGGCGACATGCCTCTGCCCAAGGTGAAGACCGCGACGCCAATGGCGTGAGAAGAATTGGAAACTTAGGGGCTTCTTTGCATTTTTCTAAAACCAAAACCAGCTAACGGACCTCGAGTGAACGGTTTTGATAGTTCGATGATCTGAATGTACGGTTTGAGAGTTTGTGAACCTAGATAACACGTTTGAAATAGTTAAAGGACCGCCAGTGCATTTCACTCTAATCCATTCTCTCGAAAGCTAAACCAGCTAATCGAACGTTTAAGATATATAGAATGAGTAGTACACCTGTTTCCTTGCAAGCTACTACTCGAGTAACGATTTCCTATTGGTAGCACATCACTTTGTCAAACGGATATCTCACACCACTAACTTCTTGATTAGCAGACCTAGCTATAACTTAAATCGCTTGATCATTCTACCAACAAATTAGACGTTGGGCACCTAACTTATTTCTCGCATCGCTGGCTAATTATAATCATTTGAACATTCCATTCCACAAAACTGATAATGATTGCAAGCGTCATAGATTTTTTTTCCTTTCAAGAATGGACATGTATAGATCTGGTCATCTGGATTTGTTTGGTAAATACTGTAACGGTCGTTTGTTCAGAGAGAGAGAGAGAGAGAGAGAGAGAGAGAGTTTGATGCCGTCATGGTCATGACTCATGACACGACAGTACATCAAGATTTTCAACATTTCAACCCAGCAAATTCTGGAGGTGCAGCCGTCGTCCAGATACGCCGAATGCCAGTAGAAACCGCGGTCGGGGACGGCTGACGCGCTGAGCCGGCCAATGACAATGAGCTCTGCTGGTGGACGTGCACCGCACGACGCGTTGGGAAGCCATGCGCGAACAATGTACTCTCATGGCTAATGGTGACGGTGAGAAGTAACGAAGCAAAGGAGACGAGACGAGACTCGCCGCGTCCCGGAATCTGTAGACTGGAGAGCTGGCTGCAACTGGAAGCCGTTACGGAGAGTCGTTTGGTTGGCGGGCCCCGCGTAGACCTGCCGTTTTCCGTGATCACCGGAGGCCGGCCGACGCACGCCAACGGCTACCAGAAAAAAAAAAGCGAGAAACCGCGTGAACAAAAGCTGTATAGACTGCGCTGTACTACGGGCAGGACCCATGTGGTGCGCCCACCTGACGGCCTGCAGTAGTGCAGTATCTTGCCCGCCAGAGGTCCCATTTGATTACTGCAGATTTGTGGTTGAAGCTGGCCTTTGCTGGCTGGCTCCGCGTTCGTGACAGTCATAGCGACATTTGTTTGCTTCTTCGTGTCCTGCACAGACTTAAAATTCATATTTTTAATACTAGTAGTAATGGAGAAAGATTAGTACAGACAGGTCCCGCGATGTGATTTTAGGGAAGGAAACAAAACAGTTTGTGGCGCATCATCGCTTGTTTTGTCATGGCATGTACTGGCCGGACCGAGCCGATACGGTACCCGTGGTGCGAATCGTCGGCATATGCATGATGTGCTCTGCTAGACAACTCGGAGGAGGTCAGCGTCGTCGAGCAAATAAAATGGGGGCGCGTAAGTAACATGGCGTTTTCCGTTGGGGGTCCTGCTGCCTCCGTCGTGGGGTGCGCGCCCCCACTGCTGTCCCCCTCCACGATGGAGAGCGAGAGAGCAGGTGCAAGTGAAGTGAAATCATCATGGAGCCAGGCGTGGCGAGGCGAGGTTCCATTGAATTTCCACTGCCAGCCATGTTTACACATGCCATGTCCTTTGCAGCCTGCCCCATAGGAAGAGAAGATGATTGGAAAATATCGCGGGCCATCATACTAGGTCCGAGGGAGGCTAGCGCTAGCGGTGGTCCGTCCAGCTCGTCGGCGGGCTACGGCTGCACCCGATTCGGAGGCAGCAGGGACCAAAGCGATCAAAAATCAAAGCGGAGGAGCCCCCCTCTCGCCTTCACGCGGCTTCCTTCTGCGCCACACGATCAGATCTCGCGCTCCATTAATGGTCACAAACTCTCTCTCTCGTCTAGGATTAGCAGTGAGTGATACAAAGTGGCTGCACTGCACGTAGGCGCATCGGACGAGCAAATTACGCAAAAAATCATGGTTCGTCCGCCGTCCGGCGCGTGTGCGGTCCGCCGTTGCGTGCCGGGCCGCGTCTCGGCGATCAAGACGCCGTACTACACAAGTGGAGTAGCATCCAAGTGGCGTGGAGTCCGCGGCCACGTCTTGTCGCGTCCGTGAAGTGAGGCCCAAGGCGTCGTCGTCTTCGTGGGGGCCGAATTGAACCACCAGACCTGACCGCCCGTGGAATGCCAGTGGCGTGTGTGGCTGTCGTCGCCTTGCCGGTGTCCCTCTATCCACCGCCACGCGTTCTCGTCGTTATACCACTGATGGTTGCCACCATCTCCTGCTGACATTAACAAGATCATCAACTTGTAGTAGTAATCGAGACTGTGTATGCCATCCTTCATTCATTTCCCCTGCCTTCCTGCTGGCTGGGTTGCCGCCACCCGCACGTCTGCTCCATCTGTTTTTAGGCACCGCTACACTCGCCTTTGGCGCCTGTTCCTTCTTGCTGGAGGGCACGAGAGGGGCAAGCCCACGTTCTCTGTATTTCGTTGCAACTCGACGCGGAGTGTTTATACTTGGACAATGGGGCCCAGCTCTTTCCGATTATGTTTGGCAAAGCAGTCCAATGGAACAGTTTTACTGGCGGGCAAGCACTGCAACACCTCATCAGGATCTTCATGATCAACCCCATGATCGCGCCACGCAACCACGGACGACCGTGAGTTCTGATACTGACATCTCTCTCGATCGTAGTGGGATTTGCATGCCGCCGAACATGGGGGTAACACAACGCCGAGTGCATGCTATGTTACCGTCCGTCGACCTACTTTCCTGCACCTCCACATCATATAGTCAAAAGTTTGGTTCCAGGTACATGTGAACTTGAGACATGAAACCAGACACGCAAGAACCACACAACCAAAATTCTTACTGTCGTCTTCTCAAAGAAAGAAAGATAACGCGTGCATGCATGACATCAAAGCCGGCGCGAATCAAACTTTCTCCCTCCCTGTTTATTTACGAACATGGCCCGTGCATCCGAGGTACCGCAAGTTTTTCTTCCCCATCTAGTAGGCCCTTTTTGCTCCATGTTTCAACGATGCGCGATTAACTTACTAGTACAATCAAGCGCGCCTTTCTTTCTCCGGCGATGAAGGCGGCACGCCACTTATCTACAACGAGGTACATAGGCCCACTAAGCGCGTGGTGTATTAAACACACACTCATGCGTCCGGCAAAGTACGTACTATTAATTGCGTAACGATGGTGAGGACGATCGAATAAATTTGTTCACGAGCCGTCCTCGTAAAGCAATTTTAACACCGCACGTACAGTAGTACGTGATTTGCGTGTTCGCCACTCGTCCGTCAAGACAACGCTCCCGTTTTCGGACATGGCGCGTTTGCACGTCCCGTGACGGGCCAGCAAGGTCAAGCACTGTAGGTCAAGTCAGGTAAGGTTGGACCCACCCCACAGCACACATGGCGTGATGGCGGCAATAGATTTTCCATGCAGTGCAGCAGGGAGAGGAGAGCAGGCGTTAAATTAGGCCAGGTTGGGCGCCGCTCGCTGCAATATTGGTCGGTCAGTCAAGTCATGCACAAGGTTTACATTACCATTATAACCGCTCCAACCGACGACCACCGATTTTACCGGTTACCGCGGTAACTAGTCGGAAACCGGACAAAAATTTAAAAATTAAAATTTGAATTCAAAACCTCGGTTACCGACGGGTTTCGTCGGTAACCGACCGGTTTGCTGTGAAAACCGACCGGTTTGATCGGTTTTATCGGTTTGACTGGAAATTACGAAAATAGGCTCAAAAAGTAGGAAATTTTTGCATGACCTTTGCTGAAATATTCTAATAATGGTTAACCAGACATTGGCAACATAGAATTCATAAAACATTGCACCAATTAACCTCATACAACATACCACAATTCATACAAAGTCCAACATAAATTGTCCGATACATAGTTCTTGACGAAATTTAACATACAACATAGTTTTCAACATAATACACGTAGTTTTGTGCACATCAACATGCACCAATGGATACAAGCATACATCTCAAGACCATATGACGTCGGATTGCGGATTGTTCATGGCGTTGTATTCATCAATAGACATGACGTTAATTCCTTGTGTAGCCAACAAATGTGCCCTGAACTCACTCCAACTTTGATTGTTCCAAACATGGTTTGTTTGCCATTGTGAGAGCAGCACTACATTGCCTCTACATTGCATTTGTATACCAATCAAATGGAAACAGAGAAAAAAAACCCGCATGAACTAACCTTCACCTCGGCGTCTCGCGGCGTGAAACCGATCGGTTTTCACCGGTTACCGACCGATTCCATCGGTTAGCCAACCCGACCACCGCCGCCTCGCGATTCCGCCGCGGCTAAATCGACGATTCCGGCGATCTCCTCGTCGATTTGTCGTCTCCGGCGACCGGAACTCGACGGCGAGCGGCGAATCTGGCGCGGGTGCGAGTAGGGGACCGAGGTCGAGCGTCGTTGGTGGAGGAGGGGACCGAGTGGGGGGCGTCGGTGGCGAAGGGGTAAGTGGATAAGGTGACTTTTTTCTTTTTTCTTTTTATTTTCTCGCCCAGGAATCTTCCTCCATTTTTTTGACCCATCAAACGATCTACTTTTTGTTAACCGTTTCCACCAATGTGTTACAAATAACATCTAGTTTATTTACATATTTTTTATTTCAATTTTTTTCAAATTTCAAATTTCGAAACCGGACTACCGGACTAACCGGACCGGACCGGTTAGTCCGGTAATCGCGGTTACCGGTCGTTAACCGTCGGTTTTGAGAACCTTGGTCATGCAGCGTACTCCACTGAGAAATCTTGTTGGATACGCGCATTCAACTCCTAAATTCGGTAACCCTTGAGAAGTTGAGAGCCAGCTGTGACCGAATATACTACTATGAGGAAAAGCAGGTTGGGTGGATGCAGTGAGCATAAAATAAGAGTGTTTGGTTGGGTGCATGAGCAGACTCAGTGAATCTTGTGAAGATGTTTGGTTGGTTGCATGAGCGGATGCAAGTGACTCTGCCTGTGAGACTGACGAGTGGGCCCGAAGCAGAAGCAGTGCATCCACGGAGCCTGCATGAGTGGAGCAGAGCAGGCCAATCTGGGCGTATCCACCGAGCCAGGATGAAAGGGTATTTTTGCATCCACTCATACAGACTGCATCCGCTCATGCAAACAACCAAACGCTCTTCATTGTAAGTTTATACAAATTCACTGGTGCAAGCTGGGCTCATGCGCAACCAAACACACCCATACATACGTGCTTCATTTGATTGATGAGAGGCCGGTCTATCTCTGCCTTGTGGTGTACAGCTTGTACAGCGGCGCGCAGTTCAGCTCTAGCAGTAAATCGCACGTGCTGCACTGTACAGCATGGTGCATCATATCCTTCATTTGGTACAGTACCGCATCTCGTGCTTGTGGTTCGCCGTTTCTTCTTATCGGCAACGGCCCAGTATCTTGTGCCCGGTCGCTCGCTGCAATGGCTTCCTTCACCATCACCCCAGATCCGTCCTTGTCGCAGTAATGACTGACGTTGTGTCGCTGTTGACGAAACAGGGCGCTGATACGGTTAGTTACGTGGATGATTATAGACAACAAAATCGGAAGAGTACACTACAGAACTACAGGTATATGTAACTTTCGTCTACGATATATCGATCAATCGGGGTGTTTTAGAATCCACCATACTCCATAGGCGCTAACAGCAGCCACCCGCTTTCTGTGTTAGCCATAGCAAAACCCTTGAGATCTCATGCTGATGCTGCTCATCAGTCATCACACATACTTTCTATGGGGTTAACCTCATATACAGCAACTGTTATTAATTAAGCTACCATGCAGATCCTGTGAAATTCGTTCGGGCAGCCCGTGAGTTTCAAGTCAAGTTGCTTGTGTATTGAGCCCCATACCATCAACTAGAAAGTGAAATCGTACTGAATCATTATCGCTCTCTAACGACGTCACAATGGTAGATTCAGACGCTGTCAGCTGT